>JAPVCE010000009.1:251739-498248 GCA_029606265.1 Paecilomyces dactylethromorphus
TCTGCTGGGCGATGAACAGTGGAGAAGCTCACACCCACCATGATGAAAGAAATACGTCGTCCAGGGCCAATGGTCTTCTCCAATAAATGGTAAGGACTAAGGATCGATGAATGGATCTTATCATGGTAAATGGGTTATCTCCTGTTCACTAATCGTGGTATTCCTCAGCAGGACGCGTGGGTAGCCCAGCCCCCAATACTTCTCCGCATCCTTAATTGGTCTCGGCCAAATTGTTGATGCACAGTGGTGTGGGCGAACATGAAGGACCGCTCATCATGATATGATCTCTCCTGTAATGGTCTTCCCCCTGAAAACTCTCCCTGTCTATACGTGTCGCTGAGGAAATTATGTCGGATTGGACCAGATGTAGGGGTCCAAGAATACGAGCTTGTCACGCACATACTCCCCATCTTCGGCGCTCTAAAAATGCACGGACCAGTTTCTTCAGCTTCAAGAACATTGGATTATTTTTCTTTCTGTTTCGAGATCTACATCTCTCGAATCTCCCGCGTTCCACATATATTTCCATATGTGGGAGTTCCGAGGTATTTTCATAATCATCCTGTCCCGGATCGGAATCTGAGAATCTACACTGAGAGCGTGGCGGAAAACAGTTGCTGTCGGCCTCGGCATCAGGCAAATCCGTCGGTGTCTTGGCAGCGGCCTGCTGTTTCCATTGTATCAGCCCTAGATCGGACCTCCGCAATCGTTCAAAGCTTAACGGCACCTACGGCCAGCGTCCGTCTTACGCATGATTGTAGCTATGCTGACCAGTAACTGAAGCATGTAATACGAGCTCTGTATACGTGTTTCTGAGTCAGATGGAATAGAAGATCGGTCTCGCCTGGTTCGAAATTCTTCTTAAAGCGGTAGAGCAACGTGCTGGTCTTATCATACCTCGTTCTCAACGATATCTCGAGTTCCGATCCAAGTCTCGTGACCTCGGAGGTCGGGAGTTCGTCCTACCTGGGACCCGTGGGTCCGGCGCCGACTGGGTCCGGTGGTTATGCAATTTGCACAAACCTCGGGCAGAGCGCCAGAGCATAGAGGAACAAGATGGAGTGGCTCAAGCTTAATTCCGTGCCTGCCGGAGGCCTGAGCTCCTCACTAAATACTCCCACGTCCCCCCGGAACTCTCCTTTCCTAAGTATGTATTATTAAGGTAGTCGTGCGTTTCAAACGCAGCTTTGCAACATCCTTGCGATGGAGTCCCTTAAATGCTTTTCAATAAGATCTTAACAGAAGATGACTCAGCGGGATATATGCTGATGACCTACGTGACATGACATCAACGCTTCCCAACTGTCGACATGTTGACTTCATAGCGGAGACCCCTCCTCTTTGAGCTGTGTTCGTGGACCAGAGAAATAGAAGGCCGATGAAATGCGATTGACAGCAACAACTACCGGTCTCATATTTGATAGATCGTTCGATTACCATTCTAAGAAACCTGCTACGTCAAGCTGGCGTAGAGGTATGTTACAACTACCATCAAATGGGCTATGGAGTGAGCTTTATAGGATATTGCTTCCTCGAATATATTGCCATTTCTCAAGTAAGATGTCTAATTGAAGATGCAATTATGCAATGTGGACTCATTCGAGGAAATGATATGCAAGTGAACGGCGAGAGGGCCCGTTCCATTAAGATGGCGTCGTTCTCTTGGAGAATTCCCTGTTCCCAGTAGTGGACAAAACTCAAGTTGCTTGACGACTAACTCGTATCTGTAACTAACAACTATTTTAAATCAGCATCTTCTCAGTCGGATGTGCTATAGTCTACTGTTACATTTAGGACCTCCGCTCACAGGATTTAGACTGGCACAGCAACCACACTGAAGATGTTTTCTGCAACGCGCCACACTTTTGCAGCCTCATCTAAGCCTGCTATATCTGATCCAAGAAAAATCCTAAGGGTGACTACGCCGCTGGCAGCTTCACGATGCTTGTCCACTACCATTCCATCTCAGAAGGAAGTCACCCTTCTACAAGATAAGGAGAATGGCTTTGGATTTGCCAGGTCAAACCCGCGGCCGCCCAAACCGAGGAGTAAGGGTGTGACAGAGATCAGAGGACCGTACTATACGGTAGGTTGTGCCTTATCACGGACAGACAAGGTAATTGTTGCTCTTTTCGAACAGCGTCACTAACACAGGCGTCTCAAGGTCATGGGAAAGAGATATCTCGCAGACGTCTTAGAGACGTAAGTCTATATTGAATTCTTGGGGAATTGGCAAGGTCTGACATTATAGCAGCATGGGAACCCATGTCGATGGTCTCAAATTTGCGGGCGGTATGTCCTGAACCATCACATGATCCCCCCCCCTTCCTGGGTAATCTAGATTTATTAATGCCCCTGCAGGATCGTTTTCCTTGTTCTCTGAGAAGCCACTACGCGAATTGATTGATCTTGCTCACTCTCATGATGTCTACGTCTCGACTGTATGAAATGCTGTACAAGTTGTCGGTAATATAATTGAATCTCAACTGACCTGGCATACAGGGTGGTTGGGCCGAGCATCTCCTCACACACCCAGACCCGGGTACTGTTTTTGACAAGTACCTCACGAAGTGCAAGGATCTAGGGTATGGATCCTTTCCCACTCCACGTTTCTATTAGAACAACGGCTAAAACGTTCCCCAGATTCGACGTCGTCGAATTATCCTCTGGCTTCCTCTCTATCCCAGGAGATGACTGGCTCCGTCTTGTTGACAAAGTTCAGTCCTACGGCCTCAAAGCCAAACCCGAATTAGGTATCCAATTTGGTGCCGGCGGCGACACACCCGCCAGCGACCTGGAGGCCATCGGCACTTCCGACCCAAGCAAACTCGTCAACATGGGCAGGAAGTTCCTCGACGCAGGCGTCGAGCGTCTAATGATCGAGTCAGAGGGAATCACCGAGAACGTCAACTCCTGGCGCACGGATGTCGTCTCAACAATCATGAAGGAATTACCTCCTGAGAAGGTCATGTTCGAAGCGGCCGACCCAAAGGTCTATAATTGGTACATCCGCGAATTTGGCGTCGACGTCAATCTTTTCGTTGATCATTCGCAGATCGTCCAGTTGAGTTGTCTAAGACATGGCATCTGGGGTATGGCAGATACGTTCGGGAAAGTGGTTACCTTCCGGCCAGAGTAGAGCGTATCTATCCATCACCCCCTTCTGTGACTATCTTCTCATTTCCAAGTCCCACACATCTATGTAGAAGATTGCGGACTGTGAGCTTTTGGTAATGATGTAGTAGTATATAGAATGTAAACAATGAATGATTATTTCACTATAACTATCATTATTTCCCCTAAAGATCGATATCAACGCGTCGTCATAAGTTAAACATATAATTAAGAGGGGGAAAGCCCCGTTTTCTAGATTTGCATTTCCAAAACCTTATCTTAACTACCTGGTAATGCCATGTATGCTAATACTATCTGGGACGGAACGCACGTGGTAAAAGTATTTCTTAAGCTCCACCTCGACGTATTCCCACCATGGAGGTACAAAACTCAAGTCGAGTGGGGATGCACGCAGCACGGTAAGAATCAGAACCAGAATCATCACAATCTTCGACACCTTTTTATCAATATCGCAATATGTTCATTTAGAAAACCTTATATTACCAATCTAACCCGAACAATACGATCAAATAACACAGGTGGCTAGTATCTGAGATCAGTTCAGTTGGATTCTAAGCTTCGTTCGCTGGCTGATGCTGCATGGGGGATCTTCAAGCTTATCTTAAACTTCAAGGGCAGTTGGGACAGGTAAAAAAAGAAAAATGAGGCTTGGAACTCGCTGCGTTGGGGGGGGGAAGAACAATAGATAAATAGATAGACTTGGGCACAAAAAAGCCGGCTCACCCAGAGTGGAAACTGTGGTTGGGTTGTGTAGGAGGCACTAGTAGCATGGCAGATGGTAACCACGAGAAACACAAAAAGGGAACAAGAAGGAAAAAAAGGGGCTGTCCTATGTGATATGCAACTGCCAGTGGGGATGACAACAAAAGAGTTCAGTGACAAGAAGAGTTTGTTACTAGCAGGCCAAAAAGAAAGAACAGAAGATGCTGCAATTATATATCACGTCTTATCTTATCCACAGGCTGCACTGATAAAACCTAAAACCCGAATGGATTGGAGGGAGCTGGAGAGTTTGTTAGCATGTCCTCAGAAACACGGGAACAGCAGATGATCGCAGGTAAAGAACTTACTGGCTTGAGCGAGATTGGCCCTCAGACCCGTAGGTTGCGGGGTGAGCTTCTTCGCTTCGTGCTTGACTCCAAACCTGACAGGCGGAGGAGGACCTGTCTTCTGCGGCCGTAAAGGCGCTGCTGTCGGCTGCTGCGGGATCGGTGGCACAGGGGGTGGAGTAAAGGTGGTATTGCCAAATCCATTCATGCCTGTAGGCTGCGGCTGCAGTGCTGGTGGCAGGACTG
The DNA here is from genome assembly GCA_029606265.1 of Paecilomyces dactylethromorphus. Taxonomy (NCBI): domain Eukaryota; kingdom Fungi; phylum Ascomycota; class Eurotiomycetes; order Eurotiales; family Thermoascaceae; genus Paecilomyces; species Paecilomyces dactylethromorphus. The sequence continues at coordinate 256,170 of JAPVCE010000009.1, forward strand.
AGTTGATACCCGTTGGCATCGGTTGTTGTTGCTGTGGGAAGCCACCAAATCCGGTTGGCTGCGGTGCAAGGTTCGGGAGAGGAGGACGGGGATCCGCAAATGGACTGCCTGCCGGTTGTATATTCATATACTGTGGTTGTGGCTGTTGTGGGAATCCAAACTGGGACGGAGACTGACCGAACCCAGTCGGCTGCGGCATCAGACCGTTCTGGAATTGACCCTGAGGAACAAATCCTGTGGGCTGAGGCTGCAGCTGTTGCTGGAAACGCTGTTGGTTGAGTTCGTTCAAGCTCTGACCAGCTGGTGCAATATGAGGAGCATTTTGCGGAATGCCGGTAAGTTGCGGCTGCAGCGGCGGTAGTCCGAAGCCGCTCTGAGCCTGGAAGTTTTGAGGGGCAGATAGAGGTCGCGGAGGCGGAGGTGGGAGAAGGGAATTTTGACCAACAGTCTGCGGGGGCAGTGGACGTTGCCGAGGGGGCATCTGCTGGAAGCCAGTGATCTGGGGAGCCAACCCTTGACTGGGTTGCTGTCCTGGCTGTCCTAATTGGGCAAAGAAGCTGGGATTAGCACCAGTCGGTTGCGGTTGCTGAATCGGCGGTGGTGGTTGCACAACAGTAGGCTGAGGCTGCAGCGGTGGCTGGGTTAAAGTTGGTTGAGTAGGTTGAGCAGGTGTAGGCTGCAAAGGAGCTTGCAGCAAGGATAGATCCGCCATAGCTCCGGTCAGAGAAGCTTGCTGCTGTGGTGCTTGCGGTTTAGCTGGAGACGCTGGAGACGGTATAGGAGCAGTAGCGGCAGCAGTAGTAACAGCAGGAGTAGAGGTAGCTGCCTGCTTCGGCGCCTTCACTTCCCATGCGTCATCGTCGAAGCCCTTCTTGACAGTTTCGTCATTAGCGGGAGTTGCTTGCTGAGATTCTGCTGGTGTCGGGGCGTCCTTTTGTTCAAAGGCCTTGGGATCGACGACATCACCAGCCTGCACTGCGGGAGTGGGCCGACCCTTGCGGGTGTTGTTTCGCAGGGCACCGCCAGCACCTGAGAACAGCCCACCCTGTCCATCGTCAATGACCTCCTCGCCGCCGAAACTGACATTCCGTAACTTCGATTTCGCACCCGTGCGGTTGAACATGTTATCCAGATATCTCATTACGCGCAGAATATCTCCTTCCTTGAGTCCCAGTGTGCGCAAGGTCTCCGGCGTGATATCCGGTAGGACGCTTTCGTCGATGGAATCCTTGTTGAAGTTCTGCGAGTATCTCTCACACTGGTGGTGACCGACTCCTGCCTTCAAGAAGAAGTCGAACCAATCATGCTGATTGACAGAAGCACCCGCACGACCGGAATCCTTGACCTGGAGGCTCCGGCGACGAATATCAGACAAGGGCTTGTCTTCGTCCAGAGATTGACCGGTGACCTTCTCGACATATTCCAGGTCTTCGACGGACATTTTGGAGACCGGGACGGCGATCTTGACTCCATTCTGCTTGTGAAGGTGGATCTTGCCATCCTGAAGGGCGAGGAATTGGGCTTCGACGGTGAATGATCCAGTTCGATCGGTCCATGAACGTGTCTTTGAGGGGTCGGGCTCTGCAGCTTTGTCAGTACTCACTACTCCAGAAGAAGCTCACAGATAATTCTTACTTGGCTTCGAGCTGATGGAGCCCCTATCTGCTCGGCTATCTCGTTTTCGCTGTAAATAATGGTTATTATCACTCAATGCCAACAAACTACTGCGTCTTTGGGGTAGTTTGATTCCTGGGCCTACCTCTGAGCCCCGGGAGTCATTGGATTTATGTGCAGCGTCCTTTGCCAACCGAGCTTCCTCCAATCGGTTCTGTTCGATAGTCGATAGTCCGGCATTGACTCCGGAGGTAGAGGCCGTTGGGGCGGAAACGAATCCGGTGATCTCGATGTAACTACTGGGCACAACACCTTCCTTGCCATTCTTTATGCGTCGCACCATCCACCATTCATCTGACTTGGTATCATCCAAGATGATCACCTCATCGCCGACCGACACTGTGACCTCATCATCTCCTTGAGCCATAAAATCATACAGAACCTGTCCTTTCTTCTGAGCTGGACCACCGCTTCCAGCTGCAATAACCTCTTTAAGTCCTTCTGCTCTGTATCCTCCGGCAATCTCACCCAGTGCAGCAACAATTTCGCGTGCTGTGTCCTTGGCACCCGCGTGAAAATCAACACTCTTGCTCGGCCGAACAAGATCCATGAATACGTGTTTGCCCTCGATAGAATAATGGGTTAATTTCTCAGCTGTCCACTCTTGGTGATCTCCATCATCATAATCAGGCGATATGAAGATCGTTCCTGTCGCAACGTTGATTCCCAGCGTCGTTGGCATCTTCTTCCGCTTGCCCATCACCTCGACCATCTCATTTACGTTATAGATATGATAGCCAGAAGGGGAGCGCGGTGTAGGGTTTCCAACACGGTTGAAAGGAGGTGACTCATGAATGCCACCTTCCTGCTCCCGCTCCCGTACAATAGAATGATGGGTACGAGCGGTGGGAGAAGGCTCAGAAGGCTCATAACGTCGCTCCGGCGGAGAAGTATGTTGAGACTTTGGCCGCTGCGGAAGAGCTGGGGAAGGTTCATCTGCTTCCACAGTTTCCTCAGGGACATATACAGGACGCGGAGGTTGCGGAGGAGGAGGCGCCTCTCTCGGGGCGTCCGCTGAGCTCACAGAACCATGCTGTCTGTGGAGGATACCTGCGATGGCAGCAGCAGGACCCTGGATAGCCGAAATAGGAGACGAAGGTGTTGGAGGAGCAGACACCTCGGGCTCGACCTCAGGACGTCGTGGCAGTGCGGGAGCAGGCGGCTCTGCGGGGGCCGGAGGAATAGCTGGGGCAGCCCGGGCAGCTGGAGCAGCTTGCGGCCTCGAATCCTCTTTGATCTCAATGTAATTTGACGGTGCAAATCCATATTCATCATTAACCCCAACCAATGTCCAGTCCGGATCTGAGGTGTCATAGACTACGAGGTCCGCATCTTCCGAAAAGGAGACCTCCTCATCGGTCTGGCGTGTGTAATCGTAAAGAGCTTTGGCTTTGTGAATGGGTTGAGCCTAAAACCAACGCTTGTCAGCTATGTATCATGCTAGTCATCATCTAAGACTTCTAGAAGAGATAATCACGATGCGAAGGCAGTCCCGGATGTATCCTGATGAACCGCACAACCAGTCGCTTTTGCTGCGGAGACAACGTCTTCCCCCCACGAACTCCGTTGCAGAGACCGTTGAAAAGGGGCAAGAGATAAAACCCCCGGAAAGCGCGCATGAGCATCCTTACCTCCTCAACGTAATTATTTGGCACCAGGCCCTCAGGCTCATCCTCATCCTCACGCTCAGCCTTCTTCTTCGCCTTCCACCAATCGTCCTCCGTGTTCTTCTCTAGAATGAACAGTAGATCACCTTCCTTTATCTCGAGCTCGCCCTCCGCTTGCGGCTGATAGTCATAGACCGCGGTGTAGACGCCTAGGAAGGCCATCGTGGTGGGAGGTGATTATCCCCGATCCGAGTCCCCTCCGGAATCGACTCCGTCAGCAGTGCTTGTCACTCTGCCAGCTTGACGGTAACGTTCGGTACTGCTGGCCACGCAGGCGTGAGACGTCGCCCACTCGGGATCTGTGATGGGATTTCCAGGGATTCTGGTGTCGTTTGTGCCAGTTGGAGGGGCGGCTGAATGTTCAGGGTACCGTCCAGGAACAAGAGAGAGTCCGATCAGGCTGGATGGGGCTCCGTTGCGTTACTGGCCCAGGTCGGTCGAACGAGTCGGTCTTGGCGGAAGGTTGCGGCCAAAGGGTCTAGTTCACTAGTTATTGGGTCCGTGGCATGGAATGGAGAACCACGTTTCCTCTCTTCGTGACTTGGCTGACAAACTATATCCTCGTTGTTGGGTTCCTCCACATGGAATCTCTGTGTGCGCGAAGCTGTCTCCTGAAGAAAATAATGATGGAACACGTCGTGTTGCCTGAGCGGTAATCGTAATGAATCGTAATGCTTGGTCACGCTGCTGGGGGTCGCTTTAACTTAGTTCGGATAGAGACGAACTCAATCAGCGAGTATGGAGTAAACATGAACCGCCACAGAGCAGTCCAATACCAGCCACGGGGGGGTGGATATGCCAAGAGAGATGAGATGACAGAAATCGATAATCAGAGACAAAACACGCTGTGATGAAGAGAAGACCAGGTGCTGTGGTGGTGGCTTTCTCTACCGTCGCCGTCGGCCTGTTCCTTGCCTTGACCCACCCCCTCTTACGGCCTGACGTCTTCGTGCACGAGCTGCCGCACTCCGTTCCTGACCATCCCAAGCTTAGCTTGCAGAATAAGCTTCTATCCATGTCTTCCATGTCCTTCGACAGGTGTGGACTTCGATATTCGAACTTAAAATTATATATATGTGGCAGGAGCATGGATTTGATACAGATACTGTACAATCGTGATTCTTCAGCTGCTAAAGTAATAAAAACAGGGTACCTTCAAGGCTTCATGCAGGTCTACATCTGAAACTCAAAACGCTTGGAAAGGGATGATCGAAACTCCGTCCGAGCAAATCAGTGGAAATAAACGATAGGCATCAAAATTATAATTCTTCCTTGAAGAACGTCTCCTCGCTACCTTCTTCAGAGTCCTCCTTGGTAGGCTCTGGAGGCGATGGTGGCTGTTTCACCTTCTCCTTGGACGGCAGCTTCTGATCCTTCTTCTTAGGGGTCTTTTGCTCCTCTGTGGTGTCTCCCTTCTGATCTCCATCCGGTTGCTCCATGGAATCAGTCGACGCTCCGGCGCCCTCTTCGGACTCGTCGTCATCAGCATCCAAAATCCCCCGGATTTCCCGACCCCCGTTCACCTCAATCACCTCCAGCTTCCAATCCTTGCCCTGGGCCAGCTCCTCAAGGCGCTTCTTCAACATTTCGATCTTTTCCGGGTCCAAATCGAATTTCTTCAGTTCCTCCTTGGACAGTAATTGTACCTCTCCTCCCTCCTTCTTGGCCACAACTTCCACCCTCTCCTCGCCCGCGGTGGCCACACGTCCCTTCTGGATCTCCTTTCCCTCGCTTCCTACAAATTTCTTCGCGCCAACTTCGATTCCGCCTACGACAGGGAACTCAGCGCTGGCGGAGTCGACGAGCTGCCGCGCCAATCGATGAGCCCGGGCGGCCTCCCAGTCAGCGACTTCGTCTGGGTTAATAATCTGCCGGCATTCAATCAAGTGAGCATCATCGTGTTGCGGTGGGAGGAATGCGACATCATGACACAGTCGAGGAGTATAGATAATCATCAGGTACGAGCATGTAGTAAGCTCTTTAATCCACCCAATGCGGTCCGTCGATTGGGGATGGCAGTGGAACTGAATCTCGATCTTCCGCTCCTTGCCTGTTAAATCACATTGTGTGCCGCCACCTAGCCGCTGCACAAGATATCTCGACTCGCCCTTGGTCTGTAACTCTGCAACATCTGTGCTTGTCGTCTTGTCTTCGCCCTCCCCTTCTTCCTCATCATCCCCATGCCCAAACTTGCCCAGAACGAAGGAATGGGTAGTAGGGTCTTCGACTGGCGGATAGCTGGGCACACCCATGCCAGAGGGCAGTGCATGGAACTGTTTCACCTGGTTCTTGTAGCAGAACGAGTACGACCACCACCCGGACACGTAGTACATGCACTTTCCCTCCATTTCGCGTAGCAGCTCCAATCCGCGGTCCGTCGCACGTGCCAACTCTTTTTCCTCTTCTTCTCTATTTCCAGCATCATCCTTAGTCGTTGTATTTTCAGGTTCGACCCGTGGGATTCGACACAAGTATGAATGACCCTGGAGGATCATTTCTTCATACGTGCCGGTAAATCCATCCTGATGATCAGGGGATCGCTGATCTTCCTCTAGTTTTTGTCCCTTAGCAGCGTTTGCTAACCGTATCTGTTTATCCTTATCTCCTCGTTCTCCTGAAGATGTAAATGACGAACCTTGCAGGTGCAACAGTACCCGCGCGTCAGGCTCGAGGATATATTCATCAGGGTATACAACTTGAAACTACAGAGAAAAAAAAAGAAACATAATCAGAATCATTACCCCAAAGAGAGCAATAAATAGGGTACACTCACTTGCGGAAATGCCAAAATGTCATCATTGATACTGAATGTCTTAGAACTAGCCAGCGCACCCGCTATCGCACATGCCAGCACCAGAAGAGGTGCTGGTACACCTCTTGTTAACCGTCTCATAATTGCGTCCTATCCCTCACAACCACCTAACCTTATGGTGAGCCCATGCGCCGTGTGTTTGTTGTCCTCAGCGACTCGGAAGTGTCGTCGTCAGGTTCGGAGTAGGTAAACTGGCGATGACCCAGCCCAAAATCACTGACTGAGAGACATCACACCGATGCAATCAATAATTCCCATAAAATGTCAGGAAGTTGGACGTATAAAAATTAGTGGATGTAGAAGAACTGTTTTGGACAGCTGTGATGATGGATCGGCACATGCGACGATGCCCGCGGCGGCAGACTTACTCCAGCTCCTGGCTTAAGCTGCAGTCACTTGGACCCACCCAAGATCTGGCCTGATGGGAATGTCTGCGGTCCGCGGGATCGGGCTTGGCGTGTTACTACTCATTATTATCATGTGCGCAGTACTCTACCATCAAAACAAGTACGGAGTACCATTGCCATCTTTGGTGGATTTTGCTTATGAGTTTAATTCTGTCTAGTGTATCTGATCAAGAGGTCCGATGGATCCACTTTACGTAGAGTTCTGTTTAGCGGATTCAAAGCTACCAATGTTGCATTCAATAAATTTCTTAGATTAAAACTATGGATACATATATTTTCCCGTCAGGTTCTCAAATAGGTACTACCCAGTTTTACCCAAGCTCTATTATTTTTAGTGATATCCCTAGAATGACAAATTAGACAGCTGATCACTTTGGAGAGTATCTTAAGTGACTTGGGAATCATGGACCAATGACCCAAATCAACCGAAGAAGCTACAGCTAAAGATGTGCGCTAATTGGCTTAGCCTTCCGCTAACTGGCGACTGGACGGACCTCATTACGACTACTCCACATTGTCTTCATCCGCATATTCGCGGAAACCAGCGACTCTCTCATTAAATGCACTATTATTAAAAGAATGACTACGGAAACAGAAGGATATGCTGCGGATGGGGGGACGAGGCGTGCTGTACGCTACCCTAGAATTTCCTAGCTCTTAGGATCGCAGTGCGATCTCTCTTCTATTACGATATAGACCTGATACTGACTTGGCTTGTCTGATTTTATACAGTGCGATCAATGCCGCCTGAGAAAGGTAAATTCATAGAAATATCCTTGGCTCTACCGTTCGTTTGGTTTTGTTGGCTGCAGAAAACAACAGCTAAAGGCACATGGCGTTGTATCTAGGTTAAGTGTGATAAAACATCCCCTTGCGCAAACTGCCGTATCGCAAAGCGGTCCTGTAGCACCTCAATTACTCCTCTGAGGCCTCGAGAGGCGCGACAGAGGGTCCTCATTTCCTCCCAATAGTATGAAAATGATCCACACCTTCGTTGCTTTTCTATCGCTTGCTGGGGGTAATGGTTGACCTGTTGTGTGCCGAAGTGAGCGGAAAGTGGACCACTTTGACGTGCGTCTCTCCAATATCGAACGCCTCCTTCAAGTGCTTGTCAACTCTCCACACGAAAATAGAGCCGACTCTCGAAGCAGGGAAGACGGCTGGTACTTCTTTGAGCCAACACTTTTGCCTGTGACACCCCCCAGTACTTTCAACACCGCCGGGGAGAAGGATCACGGCGTGGCCTTCGAGGGGAACTCATCCCTCACTGCACATACTGCCTTTGCCAACGAGTTCCTCGAACATAGAACTCAGTTGACTGCATTATGTGAATCTAATCCAAACTTGAGATCTGCTTTGTGTGCACTACAGCAGATAGTCACCACACAGAAAAATTCCGCAGCTGATGATGAGAGTTTTTCTAATGGACAGGCACTCCCAAAGGGTGGTATCTATGAGCGTCCAATGCCACCTCAGACTCTTGTCCTACAAATTTTACGTGAAATTAAGCGTAAGATCTCTGTATAAAATTTTTTGGTTGTTCCTTTTTTATCCACCGATTACAGACCACTAACTAGTGATGATAGAGGCTCCCCCGGTTACTCTGACTTTTCTTTGCTGTTTCTTGACTGTAGATGAAGTCATCGAATTCTGTCAGAAAATATATTTTGCTACTGAGAAATTCAATCTGGCTACCTTCATTATTGTTAATGGTGTGCTGCATTATCTTTTCGACGAGAAAGCTCTTGTCCAGCAAGATGCGAATGTTACAGCGGAGTACATTAGATATGGCACAATATGCAAAGAAAACCTCGAAATGGCTCTAGCGAACCTGAACTTGTTCATGCCAGCTCGAATGGAAAACATTCAAGCACTACTTCTTGGTGTAAGTCGTTGGGTTAGGGCCTAATCTAGCCAACTGAAACTAATTGTTACCTGGAAGGCTACCCATGCGATTCAGATCTCGCAGCCGACACTTGCTTGGAAGATGAATTGCACGGTTTCTCAAATGTGCCAGACACTTGGATACCATCGCCTGATCCCACTCTCAAATAATAGACAAGATGATGCCAGCTATTACAGCAAGCTGAATCTCTTCCGGTTTGCGTATATGGTAGATAAAAGCCTCTCCTTGAAGCTAGGAAGGGTATCTGCCTTCCGTGACCATGACATTGTCGTCCCTACGGATACTGGAGAAACAAATGCTTCTGGCTCATGGAGAAACATATTTGGAGCGTGGATTCGACTTGCAGAAATCCAAGGCAATGTTTATGACCAGCTATATAGCTATAAAGCACTCTTGAAGCCGTCGGAGGAAAGAGCACAATGTGCCTATAACCTTGCAGAGCAAATTAAGGCTCTAGCACGAGATACTGGGGCTATGAAAGAGGGGATTGAAGGCATCGAGGGCCCCAGAAATTACACTTCTGAAGGGAACAACGCGTGGCAGCTCACAATTAAATCGGAATTCGTCTCATATTATTCAACGCTGACGCTTATTTACCGTGCAATCCCGCTTGTACCAGAGATGACCAACGGCTTTCACCCCGAATGTATCCAGTATGCACGGCAAGCGCTTCAAGCTCATATGGAGTGCATGCAGATTGCGGGACCGAGTATAAGAGCACAGGCTGCTTATATTCATTGGTAAGTCTAGCTTAGGCGTGCCACTTACGTACATGCTACACACTTGCTGATTTTTCAGGACCATTCTTTTCTCTCCTTTCATTTCTTTTATCATGATTTTCTGCCATATAATCGAGTCATCAAATGTTGAAGACCTTAAGCAGCTGGAGGACTTCGCCACTTCCCTTCAGCCGGCCCGTGCTGGATCCAAGGCTATTGAACAAACCTACCGTCTAGCTCAGGTGTTGTTCAAGATTGCGATCTCGTACATTGAGGCAAGAAAATCCCAGTTGGAAGATTCAGAATCAGGTCTTATTGGGTTTGACTTCGATCTTTATTTAAGTCAGTTTGGCTTCATGCCGTCCATGGTCGAGCACATGCCGTTTGAGAGTACCTAATCGGGACAATCGACATTACGAGGGTCTAATTATTGCCATCAGTCTTGAAAGAAATTCCCTTCGTTTTTAAATTCTTTCTGACCGAGATCTGATTATTAACTCCCCAGATATTAGCAATCTCCCTCTTAGGGAGGAGCGAAATAGGTTTGCTTCTACGAACCAGCTGTTAATATCATCTGTGCAGTTGTTCCGCCGCTGTCTCGGGCATCCGCGGACGCTCGTTTTGGTAACAATACCAGTATGGGCTACTTCAGCCAATAGGAGGGCGATCTCGGCCTCCCGCGGACCTCCGGATCACATACTCAATTAGTTTACTACTTTTGGTTTCTATGTTAAAAAGAGCGCGCTGCAGTGCCTAGGGGAAGAAATGGTGCGCAGAAAAACTAAAAGATCAAGAAGGAAATTTCAAAATGACCTCCCCACGGGGCTCAATCTTTATTACCGGTGCCAATGGTGGCCTTGGTTCTGCTCTAGTTACTCAAATCGTCTCTTCGCCGGATCTCGCAGCCAACTCCCACGGTATCTATACAGTCCGCCATGTTGAAACAGCGACCGCACTCAAAACAGCGCTCACACATGCGCTCCCGGAACACAAGTACGATGCGATCGACTTGGATCTATCAAAGCTTCAAAATGTTCGAACAGTTGCTAGCTCCATCAATCAGCGTGTCTCCCAGGGCTCTCTACCTCGGATCCGTGCATTGATCCTTAATGCTGGTTACCAAGAGCATACTGAGCAATACTTTTCTAAGGATGGATTTGATATGTCCTTTCAGTGTAATTTCCTGTCTCACTGGCTACTGACCCTGATGCTCCTTCAAAGTATGGACAAAGAACATGGAAGGATAATAGTGCTTGGAAGTTCTACGCATGAGTGAGTTTGACTTTTAGCCTTTAATCATGTAAGCCTGTTTACTTTCTAATAATTACGCTGACATTGGTCTTAACAGTCCTCATGATTCACGCAATGATTCGATTGGCATGTTCAAAGACGAACAATGGAAGATCCTCTTTCACAACACAGATTCCCTGGCGAAGGGTACGTGGAGCTCGTCCAAAGACGATCCCTCAGCTCGAGCTGGGTTTAGACGATATGGAGCCGCGAAGTTGTGCTCGGTCATGATGATGTAGGTGTCTTCTACCAAATCGGCATTTATTTCTCTGTCTATCAATCCATCCATCTAATCGGGGTCTCATCTGCTAAAAATTACAGCTATGAGCTACAGAGGCGACTAAACAGCGACCCTTCCCTTTTCAACATCTCCGTTCTGGGTGTCGACCCCGGAGGAATGCCCAGTGGACTGACACGACGCGGATCCTTTCTCCTGAATACCATTGGGATGAAGATCATCGTGCCAATTATGGCCTCGATTCTCGTGAGAGTATCCCCGAACGGTTCTATGCGTACTACGTCAAAGTCAGCCAGCGATGTTCTCAGAGCAGCATTCGATACGCAAACTCTTGGAGAAAGACCGAAGGAAATGTACCTGAATGGCTCAGCTCCTTTTCAGACGAGTGTGGAGGCTAGAGACCCGGAGAAGCAGGCGATGTTGTGGCGAGATAGTATCAAGTACGCGGGTCTCCGAGCGGAAGAGACCGCCTTGGTCAACTGGGTTTGAGTTGATGTATAGTTGACTATGCTGCCATCGGAGGAATTGTGGTGTTCATATAATTTATCTGGGTACCTGTAGCTATAACTCTCAATATTTACTACTATTCTAGCGCTATATACTCCTTTAACATACCCATCCCGTCTCATAAATAAACTAAGACCGCCTCTGACGCACTCACACTGACCGTCACCTCACCACCGCTACTGACCTCGACGTTCTCCGTTCCCTTATTTCCTGATATCGCACACGTCCCATTCGCAAAGCTTTGTCCCGCAACAGTAATGGCCCCACCTTGATCGATCCTCGCCGTTGCCGAATCACCCGTCAGCCTCACTGCGGTGAGAGTACTCGAAGAGCTCGAGAGACCAGTTAATGTAAAATTCACACTACTCCTCGTTCCGGAGGCGTAGTAGTCGGAGTTGTATAGTAATACACGGACGGGACTACCGTTCTGGTAGATGGCATATGCGGCATAGGCAGTATTACCGGCGTCGAGGGGAGCTATGCGTGATGCGCCGCTTAAGGTAAGTGCGGCCATGTACGCGCCATAGTAGGGAGCACCCATGTCATATTTGCCCCACCAGCAGTATTGGCCTAGAGGAGGAAGGTTTGTAAGGAATAGGTTGGAGAATGGAGGTATCGTGGGAAGAAAGAGGGAGGGGGAACGTACAGTTTCCAATTGTTCCTTGGTGAAAGAAAAGTTGCTGTTGAGAGCTTTGGGTTAGTCTTTGATAGCTGTAGTTTATCGATGCAGCTGTATATAGTGAAAAGGGAAATGTTCCAAAGGCATATTTACCTTGGCTCCTAAAGTCACGGCTTGCATCACATAGTCGAGGATCCAGAGGGCAGCACCATATGTTGGGCTAATTCCACCACCACCTTGAGTTGCTTCTCTGAGTGTTAGTATTGAATTATGCTACATTGACAATATACTCTAAACAAAAGAGTGTTCTCAAGAGAGCTGCTTACCTGAATTAGTCTCCCCGAAAACGAACGGTTTGTTCAATGACGTCGCCGCATTAATATCATCCGCAAATGCAGACACGCCACTAACGATAGAAGAGTGGCTCATCAATTTTGTCAAGTTCGCTGTTGATCCAGACTGTGGATAATAATGTTCACTAAAAGATTTCACGTATACAGCAGAGTCGCTCTCCTTGGCAGCTAATTCTTCAACGCTGAACGAACCAGTTCCGAAGAAGACCCCTGCCTGGATGATGGACTCTTTGTTAAGAGCTGTTCCGACAGACTTCTGCCAGGATATTTGGGAAGATGCATCTGCGGCAGCTGTCCAGGAACTTCCGTTGGCGATGGGGTCGGAAGAAGTGAAGACTAAGTATATTGAGGTTAGCATTTTGTTTCTTGTTTTCACTTATAGAAGATATCTTACAGTTCGGTTCATTGCCCAATTCAAAGGCGTATAGATTTTGGATCGCGGATACTGCTTCCTTGGCCGCGGCAATCGTATTTGAGACGTTATTGAGACGTCTATCCAAGCCTGAAATTAACCGCAGTTAGAGAATATTATTTACTATTTTTAATTTTGTCAACATTGTCAATGTAGCCAATACCATACCTATGGTTACATTTCCGTTATACGAACCAGCAATCTGCAGAAATGATGGTCCAAAGGTAAGAGAATCAGGGGCGTCTGCCGATGACGCTACGGTGTAATTGACTGCTGCACTTAAGTTTGGATCATATGTTGCTCGATCTCTGGACGGAAAGATTTTCAGTTAGGGATCATCGTTGGAACCGCAGATCGTCTGTACTCACTGCGTGGTGCCACCGATTCTGATTGGAGGAGAGGCTCCCATGGCTGTCTTAAGATTACTCAGACAGACATTGGTTGCAGCTACATCCTGGATGTATGCTGGAAAGGCAAAGAATTCAAGTCTAGGAATGATATTAGTTAATTGGGCCTTTTACTAGAATTGCCATGACACCTACGATATGCCAACCGGAGCTGAGTCGAGGGTTCCACTTGCATTTGATGGTGGTGAGGATGGGATGGCAAAGGTGAGCCCATGAATATTTCTAACAGAAGATAATAGGCCTGTTATTAGAAGCCCAATATTCTTATTCGAAAACATCTCTGTATATGATCAGATGATTGGGTTTTAAAGATCGATAACAGAACTAGCCGGCATTGACCATTGTTAGCAATACAGTTTCATTGATCATGAGGATATCAAACCAGGATGAATTTCTGAGACGGAATAATCATAGCTATCTTGATTATTCATTATAAGCAGGCCTCAATTGCATTTTATCGCGGCCTTTTTGGGACTTAAGATTCAGAAACATCATACTTACCGAGGTTGAGGGAAAGTAAGAATGTGACCTTGGTTTCGGTATTAACCTCCCTGGCGGAAGGCACGAAACATTTCTATATGGACAAACAAGTATTAATATTTCTCCTTAATTTAACAGGGATAATTACTACGGAGTATATGACTAGTTGTTCTTTAGCCGACATCCCTGTTGGTGACGCATAAGCAAGGGGTCATGAAACCGAGCTAATTCCAATAAAACGCCGTGACCAGAAGCGAAGCTGATTGATGGAGAAACCGAGGTTAGTGAAGCACACACTTCATAATGTTGTTCGTTCATATTTGCCTCTCCGTGATTGCGTCTTGTCGTGTGATAGTAGATCAACTGTTTCCATTCAACAGAATCACCCCACAGGAGGTTTTCCCGAATCACGGAACTTCCCCGCATCCGCATTACCCCGGCCACTATGGGATTCTCATGCTCCACTGACTGAACAGGAGCTGTTTTTCATGTGCTTATGATGAAATGAATGAGATAATCTTTTCGTGCAAAACGTAAATCCCGTCTACAAAGTTGAGAACTGCATAACACAAAAGGCCCTGTTTCCACAGAAAGAGAGGCTTACCATTCCGAGGTAAAGATACAAATTTTTATTAAGTGATTAGGCCTTAACTTATTCTTCTGGCGTTATTCGTTGCATTTCGTTCCTGTGACATCATGTTGCTAGAACCTGAGATCAGCGTTCTGGAAGAAGATCCTCCCAGCGTCCATCGCCTGAATGCTTGGGCATATCAACAATCAGCTCTTACTAGCTTCGGGGGATTTCAGTATGCCGCTTTTTATTCTCGCAATAAATCTTCGGATGCAAGATTAATCACCCTGGCGCGTCGGAATATCCAGGAAAAAGTTGTAAACTGGCATCTGGTGACATTCACGGACTACGAACAAACAACGGATGATGGTCACAACACGATTTCAATTGGAATATGCGCCGGTGATGGCACCATACATCTTGCATTCGATCATCATTGCGACGTGCTGAAATACCGAGTGTCTCGTCCAGGCCTGGCCGCCGACTCAAGCGAGGCAGCATGGAGTACGGAAAGCTTTGGGCCTATCCGCAATTCTCTTTCGACAAAAGAAGCCTTGGTCGATGTGACCTATCCTCGTTTCCTACCTGCAGATGATAAATTATTCTTTGAATGTCGTATTGGCAAGTATGTCGGAGTTTTGACATCCGTAAACTTATGATTTGAAGAACACAATGTGATGGGATGAAATTACTCAAGACTAACAATTAGTGGTATACAGAGCTGGAGCGGGTTCCGATATTCTCTATCTTTACGACGAAGGACAGTTCAAGTTGATTGGCACTTACCTTAAGGGAATAAACTGCAACCCTTATCCGAATGGACTTTCGTGGCATCGTCCGACACATACACTACACATAACGTGGACAAACCGGCATTTTATTGAATATGAGGGAGCAACGGATCCCGGATCTACAGCTCACAAGGCCCAAGCAGGACCTAACGGACCTGAGAACAACGAAGGGCTTTATTATATCTACAGCACCGACTTCGGTCAGACATGGGATACCCCTTCAACAAAAGAACCTCTGATGAATATTCTTGGGAGGCCAGTTCATAATTTGGACTCCCATGACCGACACCTTTTAGCACAAGAAATACCCCAGAATAGCGGCATAATGAACCAAGAAGGTCAAACTGTTGGTAGTGATGGCGGTGTCCATGTCCTTAACCGGGAGAATACTAGCGGAGAAGAGCGCTGGGTACATTATCATCTCGATCCTACTTATGGATGGGACATTTGCCCGCTACCATTTCTCAAACCAACAGAAACAGGACCGCGAGGGAAGGTTGTACAACATGCCCCATCAGATACATTGCTCTTTGTCCTTCCTTCAAATACAGATTCCGACCTGGTAATCATTAGAGCCACCCGTGGTAGCGCTCAGAAGTGGTATGATGAATACGATGTCGTCTGGAGGGATGAAGGGTATACGGGGGAGCCACTGGTTGATGAAGAAGCGCTTCGTGATCATGGAATATTGTCTGTTTTCACGACTCGTTCCCAGGGAGGAAGGAAAGAAGTTGTGGTGTTGAATTTCGATTTGGGCAAATTGTAGCGTGGATTAGTATTCACATAATATATGTTATGAGGAGACTCTCTTCTGCTCTAAAGAAAATTGTACACTACATGAATTTATCCTAGTGATTTATGGCAAATATCCTTGGATCAGTAGAGAAATCGTCCGTTATGAGAGATATCAATGCAAACTAACATTAGATTATGACTCTCTATGTTGCTGGCCTTTAAGGAAATATCTTGAGTATGTAACAGATCCAATCAGACTAGCACCCATGAACTCAGAATATTAGCACTTTGGTCGTGTTCGGGGCCCATTAAACCGAGAGCTCTGTTCAACATCGACGATGGTTGGTGGGAAATAATATTCAAAGAGATAATTAGTGGAATCCCAAATATCCCATGTCCGCTAGTATGTGGCGCTGCGTCATCCCGCTTCTTAACCCCGGACTTTTGTGCAGAGTCTGGGGGAAAGCTTCGAGTCTAGTCTAGAAATGCGGGGTTGCATCCCTGCTGCAGCATGGGGCCCAGTCATAGACAGCGCCCCTTCTAATGCAGGTTAAAGGAGGTAGATGTGGGAGCGATCTCGCCAATTGTCTGGTCGATAAGCCGCCAATACGATTCAAGTAATGTGACTGTTACGAACGGATTTTCCTCTTTACTTCTAGAGTGCTTGAAGTTTATTATATAGATATGTGGATGTCTATATATATTTGATGCTTCTGTTTCTCTTCTGTTAGAAAATAATTGATACCTTACTACCTGAATAGACCAAAACATCTAGAACCAGCCTCGAAGACAGAAATTCGATAGGCGTCTTCCACAATGGCTTTTGGCGCGCAACAACATGTTGATCGCCAGGCATTGGAACATACCACGTTAAGCAACAACAAAGATGTTCCGTGGTGGAAAGATGCTGGTCTTCGAAAGCTGAATTTTATGCTTTTCTTTCTCATGTTTAGCGAATTTACGCAGGGATATGATGCATCGTTGATCAATAACGTGCAGCAGTTGACGGTTTGGCAGCAAGGTATCTGAAGTCCAATATAGCGATGAGAGAAGAAACAACAACTAACTAACAATATGTGATAAGAGTTCCATCACCCGCATGGAAACCTGCTTGGTGCAATGAGTGCTGCATATTGGATAGGTAAGTATCAATTTCTTTTATGGATCATACAACTGCGTCTGCTAAGCTATGCTAGGAAATATTGTCGGGGTCGTATTTATTTCCAGCATCTCAGATCGATTTGGTCGCAGATGGTGCCTGATGCTGGGATCTATCCTATGCATTGCTGGAACCGGGCTCGCTACAGGAGCTTCTGGATCTGGAATGTTTATTGCTGGTCGACTTCTGCTGGGAATTGGCGGTGTCATTGTAGGAGCTATTGGGCCCATGTGGATGGCAGAACTTGCATATCCTGCCCACCGAGCTACAGCAACGTCAATGTCCAATACAACCTATAGTGCTGGATCGATTCTGTCCGCTTGGGTCACATTTGGATCTTTTCATATGGCAAGTTCATGGTATGGTTTCAATCCATTTTCTCGGAGGAGATTTAGGCTCTGCGTACTAACATACACAAGGGCATGGCGTTTACCAACTATTTTCCAAGCTCTGCCTTCCGTCCTGCAAGCATTCGGGGCAATCATTCTCCCTGAGTGAGTAAATCAATCTCAGACTTCCTCGTGAACCGGTTCGTTAAGAGAATATTATGCCTTCTCTAGATCTCCACGTTGGCTCGTCAGCAAAGGCTATGAAGAACGAGCTCTCCACATCCTCGCTAAGTACCACGGTAACGGCAACATTGATGATCCTGTCGTCCAATATGAATTCAAAGAGATACGTGATACTATTGAATTGGAAATTGCTGCGAGAAAAACCTCTTGGAGGACGCTTGTAAACTCCAGAGGAAATCTATGGCGGTCGTTCATCTTAGTCTGGTGTGGTAAGTATTCATATTAACTTTTTGATTGTTTCGGTATCATAGCTAAATAAATATCTCCACATATACAGGCGTATGCAAGCAATGGTCCGGAAACGGCCTAATCAGCTACTACCTCAGTAGCATGCTCAAATCTGCGGGCATAACCAAAGAGATCCAAACAACATTAATTACCGCTACAAGTGCCATGTTCAGCTTTGCTTGTTCCGTAGCGTTCGCATTTCTACCCAGTCGAGTCGGTCGACGGCCACTAATGCTTTGGTCCATGGGTCTTATGTGGTTGGTTTTCTCACTCATCACCGCCTGCACAGGTGTATATGTCGAGACAAAAAGCAAATCAGCCTCTTACGCGACTGTTGCTTTTATTTATTTATACAATGCGGTACATAATCTCGGTTGGACGGGTGCCATGATGTTATATGGTAAGTTGTTCTTTGGAACATATTAATTCCCACTCGATACCTTTTCTTCTACGTGTTTAAACCTATACCACTGACCTTTCTTATTCTATCATAGTGGTGGAAATTCTCCCTTTCGCTATCCGCGCAAAAGGCATTGCTCTCTTCTGGCTAGTAACTGGTGCAACGGGCGCATTCAACACGTACGTCAATCCTCTCGGCATAGACGCCTTCGGGTGGAAGTACTATTTCTTCTACGTTGGATGGATCATTGTTCAGTTCGTCATGGTCTATTTGTTCTTTATTGAGGTATGTGTTTTTTTTCGTTCTTCCTTAATGCTTCGGTCTCTTTACTATCTCCTCCCACCATTCTCTTCTTCTTCCAATCTGTCACAATTATTTCAAGCAGACACACATCATCAAATATATGCTAATAAAAACAATGCTATAGACAAAAGGCCCAAGTCTGGAGCAGATCGCACTTTTGTTTGATGGAAAAGATGCTGTTGTGGCGCATGTGAATCCCGTAGCTGAAGAGTTTTTGGAGACAAAGGGCGAGGAAAAGAAAGATGGGACGCAGACAATACAGGTAGAGAGGATCTGATGTTAATTCTAATAGTGAAGAACTGAGTTGGATAGGAGATGATGGATATATATGAGTCTGGATGTATTCCAATAAATAGTTGACATCTTTTCCAGTAAGACTCTATTGATTTTATTGGTTATGTTCTCTTAATACGATGAACAACTTCACTTAGAGGAACAGAATAATATTACTTGTAATCTACGTATAGAGCTCTAGGTGCCCACTCATTTTATCCAGTGTCAACTGGACTTGGGCAAGATTGGAAAACAGAAATAATGTCGACGCTGGAAGCTTGCTTGCACACGACCTGTCATATATCAAGAGGTGTGTTCACGGCCCACGAAGCCATTTAAAAAAATAGATTCCTCCTCATACTCTACTATACTCATACGAATCCACCCGGCCACAAATCAGAGATACCATCATAGAGTTCCAGGAAAGTACACTTATCAGGAAGGTGGGATGTCCCCTTTACGGTCTTGGCTTCTGCGATTGAGATAAATTCCAAATAAACGACGCACATTCTTGCATGCACGCTATTATTTGGCCATAATTTACTTTTTCTTTTAGGTCTATCCTCATAAAAATGGAATTACGACTAAGCGTCAGTCTAATTGGGACTTTCCAGTCATTTCCTCTAGTAATTTTTTTTCTTACGGCTAGTTGTATTAGTAACGAGCAAGGGGAAAACTTTTCCTAGAAATAGTATAACTAACACGTGTACGCTCTTTTTTGAGATTTTATAGCGTTTCCGCAATCTCCATCCGAAGTGCTTTGCTGCCAAATAGAAAAGTGGAGCATCAGCTATAACCGTTATTAAACTATTTTGTCTTCGGTGCCTGGAATCAAATCTCAAGCGAATGGGAAAGTGCCTGTCCAGCCACCATGTCGCCTCTTGCGTTTTTTTGTTGGCTTAAGGCTTGTCTTGGGCACTCATAATAATTCCAAATACTCATGTGGAAGTACAGAAGGTACATGAGGATCATCTCTGCATGTCAGCGGAACTAACCGAGAGACGAGTACCCTAGTATCGTAGCAGATCGGGTTTCCTAGCTTGATGATGTGTAGTCTGCGTGGCGATGAGTGGGTCAATAGATCCCATTCCTCATTAATCTTCAGCCATGGAGAAGTTACTGCAGCTCACCGTTTCTTAGTTCATGACGAAAGATCGCGCGCCGTCCCGAGAACACCCGTTAGTTTCGATCCTCCGTAAATTGACCTCACGGCTCCCCATCGCCAAATGTCTATTCGAGATAGTCTGCGTTTTAGGAGTCTCAAATCCAAGCTACTTATAAGCATATCAAACGAGGGAGAAATAAATGCGTGCTATCGTATACAAGCTCTACCTAAGGTGGCTGCAAGTCCGGGATATGGTACTAGAGTCCAAACATAGCTACTCTTAATTATTGTACAAAGTTGCACGCATAATAGTTTTACTTTTACACACGTGGTCATAGCGATAATATTGTTTTATTTTGTTGCTTCTACAAGCAGTCATATTCCCCCCCCGGCGTTAGACATCTGGGGTCCTGTCCATAAGAGAATGAGATATCTATGAAGTCGAAGGGATCAAGAGACACTTCTTCCGATCGTAGTCGATCTTCCACTTGATACCTTCTAACAAAGGATCAAAGTATTCTGACGTGATACATTCGACAGCTGACCACGAGCTAACTTTTGTACCAACTGATGTGCATTTCCAGACTTACCCATAGCGCGATGCCAATTACAACAAGGAGGTCAGTCTAGAAGGAAACGGTCAACTCAACTACCTCTTATATCTTGACATGACTAACAACTCCAACCCCCCAACTAGCGATGATGAGTTCATCAAACCAGCCGGAAACTGGACTAACGGCACCGATCCAAATAAGGATGGAATTTCTGAATTCGGCACTTTTGTCCTCTCTCGGGAGAGGTTCTTGGAACAGTGGTTCGTGCCCAAGTTGAAGAAATTAAATAGGATGATGAGCGCAAGCTATGTTAAACCATCTATGAGCTTCGATGCCAATCTTATCAAGTGGTGGGCCTCGTTTAAATTTCCCGTTCTTGTTGGTGATGGCTGCCAAGGGTACTCAATCCCGGATAAAAAAGACGACGATTACTCTATGGCATATTCATCTAGCCAGCCTGACGGTTTAAAGAAGTTGGTACAAGAGGTATCAGGCATTCATGACAAGCCACTCTCCGATTTACCCGAAGGAGCTTTGTGCTGGTACTACTGGGCAACTCCATTGAATTGGACTCAGCATGATAGCGCGTACCTTAGCAAGTGTGACAGTTATGCACGGTGTAAGTGGATTCTGATATTTTTCCCATCAGTAGATGACAGCCATAATTCTGACAATTGAAAGCAATCGGCTGCTCTCGA
This sequence comes from Paecilomyces dactylethromorphus, assembly GCA_029606265.1. Lineage (NCBI taxonomy): Eukaryota > Fungi > Ascomycota > Eurotiomycetes > Eurotiales > Thermoascaceae > Paecilomyces > Paecilomyces dactylethromorphus. The sequence continues at coordinate 277,050 of JAPVCE010000009.1, forward strand.
CTTAGTATAGTCCCAGGTAAAAACATTATGACCCTGGAAGGATTTACTATGATGAAGTTCGGCTTCTATATCAATCCCAGCCCCCTCGACCCGAACGTTGATAGCACGTAAGTCCCATCTTTTGCCTCTTCTCTTACAAAACAATCATAAACTCTACATATTACGTCTATACTTACTTGTTTCGGAATATAGAAACCTATTCCTGTGTACCTGGAAGGTTCAATTTCAGATGACAGAAGTCACTGATGGTGGTCTTGCTATCAAGATCAATGATCCAGAAATCCAGTACAACTGGAATAAATGGGTCACAGATTGGACAATCTCTGGAACAGACAAATATTATGACGTGAAGGGCGATACTAACGAGGCATTTGATACAGCAAAAAGGAACCTGGACAATTTGGTCCATGGCTTCCGAAATGCACTTGAAGGCAATGAAAAGTTCTACTTTCCGGTAAATGAATTTCTATTTCAATGACTTCAAAACGGATTAAGACACTGACTGCTGTTAACTAGTCTCGTGGCCGTTTCTACTTCAAAGATGCCCAATTTGGTCATGAAGGTGATCTGGTAGTGAAATGTGCCTATAACGGGTAAGTCATTAAAAAATTATTATTTTGTCAAAGTCAGAATATGATCAACTGATAAAAATGTTAGGAATGAGACCGGAGAAGCAAACCCAGTCACTAGTAAGAAGCGCGATCTGTCCAATCCTCCTGGCTTCGAAATTATACACAAGATTCCATTTGGTTCAGAAATGGGACAAAAAAAGAAACAAAAAATAGTTCCTAGTTTGCAATTAGAGCGTTCTAGCAAAGATAACATAGAATATGGGGAAGAGCAGGGCAATCAGGGTTAATTTACTCAGTATCTACACTGTCAGCATGACTTATTCTCGTGATCTATTGGCACTTTCTATTTACTATATTTCCACCAGCAGAATCGTAGATTCACGTGACACAATCTCAGGTGACTGCGAATTTAATTAAATGGCCTTGATCTCCGAGACTTCACTAAAAAAAAAAGAACTTTATCTGATAAGCTGAATCGAATAAGCTTGAATATGAGCTCCGTAAATTATGAGATCTGACTCAGCTGTTACTGCCGGGGGATCAGGGGACCGCCAGGGTCTCCTGGTAGTGCTGGAGAAGAATAATGCTTTATAACAATCTACTAACACCTATCAGACGAAGATGCCAGCAGATCAATTAATGAAAGCAGAATAAATGAGAGAAGCAAGTGTAAGTTTCAAGATACTCGATACTCCTAGTGAAATAATAAGATCTGTCTACATTTTAGATGATTAATAATTATATTGAATTATTAACTCTTTCATTGTTCACCACGCCTATTCAGGGAGGATATGACACTGACTGAACCAGCGCTGCAAGGGAGGTCAGCGGATTCATGGTTCCGTGGATTCCATTCTCAGATTGCCATGAAGGGGGGAGGCCTGAGGTCGCAATTTGGCTTGACTTGACTTGGAAGGCTCGGGCCCGAGGTCAAAATCCGAGGGGTTTTGCTAATCTCCGTATTCCCGATTCCCCGTCCGAACCTGGTATGTCGGTTGATACTAGCAGCAGCAGTAGCAATAATAATAATAGTGACTCAGGAACCGATCCCTGCCCTTGAATAGTCATGGGATTTCGGCCGCAGCCATATTTCGGGTATTTTTTCTCTGGTAAGACGGACGATGCTCATTTCGATAATGATTTGCATCGCGATAGATCCATCAGGGTTTGACAACTAGTTCTACTATGTACATCCACTGCAACGGTCGATGACTCATTTGCTTCGTGTCTCATTTTTACTAGTGATTTCCCTGTTTCTGGCGCAATATTCGTTCAGGCTCCAGCGTTTTATGTGGTAATAGAGGATTCTCGACAAAGCTAAGGCCTTCCCGCGCGGACGGACGATCAGATAAGAAGACAAACAGAACAAAAAGGCGGCTGCACGTTGCTCTCATTTTGTCCTAGACTCCTCCATGGACCATGGTCCGGAGAGTCCGCGGAGGTGATCCTCTTACCGCCGAGGCGATGGGGATCGGAACCGCAATGAGGGAATCGGAAACGAAGAATTATCATTGCATTCCCGACGAACCAAACTGATTTGGGTTTTCCCTCGACGTCAGCGATCGAGACTCACCGGCTCTGTGGGTGGACATCAGTCAGCAGCGACGAGAATTTCTCACCTATCGCAGGCCGCAGAAGCGGTCTCTGATTAATCATTTTTTCGTTCTGGCCACGATTAGGGAGCCCCATGACCACGGGGAGCCTAATTCTATAATTTCTCATGGTGACGTCCTCAGAACATTGAGGATTAGCTTCGCTTGGATTCCCCAGAATAGGCCAAGATTTTAGCTTTCTGGAGCTGATCGCGGAAATGCCCGTGTGCCCGGGCTGAGAAGCACAGTTTTCGTGTCCCTGACCAGGCGTGAAATGCAGCGCGTTAACGGACTGTAGTGCTCAAAGCCCATTGTGATCAACCTCCCAAATTGACTCAGAGAAAAAAAAAGACTGCCTGGAAGCTTCCCAACTTCTAGATGAACCGCGGGGAGTCCACAACGCTCCGGTTTGCCTTCGTATCCTTCGTATCTTCCGTATCGCTTTCGGACCCCACTGAACCAAAGTTTCCACCCTGCAAGTCCTCTAGACTTGGCTTTTTCTGCCGCTGCTAAACCAAGCTCTCTATGCCAAATTATTATTATATACCGACTCAGTGACGGACGAAGATAGCTTCTTTCATCACTGCTAGCTGGCCCGTCGTCTGTTTTTGGACACAGTCGTCTGAACAATGTTGCGCGGAGACGCGTCGATCTCGAATCCTCATCGGCCATGGCATCCAGCACCACGAGTTCAAATCTGAATTCCCCGTTAAACCAGTCTCCTCAGGTTACCAACCAGATTCTGGGAGATCAGCAATCGCAAAATAGCTCTTTCTCTCAAGTTCATAGCAATGCGATCAATAAATTCAACCCACCAGCCGTCTTTCCCTCCCACACTAATCTACAGACGCATAGCTTGCCACAGGGCGCGCATTCCCAGCTCAATCAACGCAGCTGCATCACTTGTCGTCGAAGAAAAGTGCGATGCAGTAAAAGAGATCCGTGCTCAAATTGTGTGAAGGCCGGCATCGAATGCGTCTTCCCAGGACCGGGACGCGCTCCGCGCAAACCAAAGCGCCCGCAAGATGCGGAGCTGTTGGCACGACTGAGACGTTTGGAAGGTGTAGTGGAAAGTCTAGGAGTAAGTGCCGCGGTGCAGGCCAATACACCAATATCCTTCAATAATCCTCCAGTCCCGACTGGCGATGAGCAACAGAAGGAGGATTCCCCGAAAGAAGCTAGACACGGAGGCTGTCCAAGCTTCATGGATAGGGATCCAAAAACCCTACCTCATAATGCGGAACATGAATTCGGTCGACTAGTGATAGATGAAGGAAAGAGTCGATATGTGAGCAATAGGTTTTGGGCTAGTCTGGGAGACGAGGTAGGTCCACAAGATTCTATGATTACTCTCCCTATATTCCATGGAATGGTTTCCCTCAAGTTCACCAAGTAATCCGATGCTGAGTCGCTGATCCTGTCAGATTGAGGAAATGCAGGACATACTCGACCCGTCATCCGCCGATGAAGAAGACTATCCATCGCCAGAGGACTCTGTGAACTCGGGCGCTCACGACGGTTTCCTATTCGGCTACGCGTCTCTGGCGCATACTCTTCGAAATTATCATCCAACTCCGACGCAGCTTTTCGTGCTATGGAAGTTCTACCAGGAAAATGTAGCTCCGTTGATCACGATACTGCATCAGCCAAGCCTCCGGACGATTATCTTCGAGGCATCCACCAACGTAGAAACGCTGGACAAAAATACGGAAGCACTTCTGTTTTCAGTCTACTTTTCAGCGATCATCAGCATGACCCCACAGCAGTGCGTATCGCAGCTGGGAGAAGAACGTGACACTCTACTTCACAGATACCGGTTTGCTGTTGAGCAGTCACTGGCAAGGGCTGGGCTTCTGAATTCTCAGAACCTAATGCTTCTACAAGCTGCAGTTCTCTTTTTAATTTGCGTACGGAGGCACGACGATACGAGGTTTGTCTGGACGATGAGTGCGGTTGTGCTACGTCTTGCGCAAGGTTTAGGTTTGCACCGTGATGGCAGCTTTTTTGGCTTGAAGCCATTTGAGACGGAGATGCGCCGACGACTCTGGTGGCACATCGTCCTCTTAGACAGCAGATCTTGTGAAGACCACGGGACAGATCCTCAGGTACACGAAGCCTTCTTCGATACTCGGCTTCCTTTGAATATCAATGATGATGATATTTTCCCTGACATGAAAGAGACCCCGGAAGAACGTATCGGTAGCACTGAGATGACCTTCACTCTGGTGCGTTGCGAAGTGAACGCCGGCATTCGCCGATTGAGCTACGTGCCTCCTGGTGCACGTTGTGGGGTGCGAGCAGCCGAGCTGGGTGTCGCAGATCGTGAGAATTTGATCGAGGCTCTGAACAAGCGCCTTGAGGAACGTTACGTCCAACACTGCGACATGAACGTTCCCATACATTGGGTGAGCGCCACGATCGCGAGGCTCATCGTAGCAAAAATGTGGTTAATCGTCCATCACCCTCTCACCAAACAGAATCGTGAATCAACCCTACCAAAAGAAACCAGAAACCGTCTCTTCGTCACTTCTATCGAGGTTGTCGAGTTTGCTTATCTTCTGGAGACCAACGAAAATACATCCAGATGGAGTTGGCTGTTCCGGACGTACATTCAGTGGCATGCCGTTGCCTTCATCCTGGCAGAGTTGTGTGTACGTCCACTGTGCCCTGGTGTAGATCGCGCATGGATGGCGGTAAACTCTGTTTACAGAGAGTGGGAGGCCGAAGCTACACAGAAGAAGGGCATGCTTTGGCGCCCACTTTCGAAGCTGATGAAGCGCGCATCCGCCTTCAGGGCCCAGCAACAGGAGCAACTTCGTTCTCAATTCGGTCCTAGTCCCTCCATACTCCAGCCCTCCCCTTCCTTAAGGCAGGCACCTGGTTTCGGTGAACTTCCAAATCTCTCTGATAGGTTGCATGGCATGCAGAATCCATCAATTCCAGCACAGTCAGATCCTATCGCCGAATCAAGCCAGCCAGAGAATGCAACTGGCAATACAGTCGATATTGATCTGAGAAAAGGTATGCCCGACGTGTTCAATGACATATTTTCGGGAGCGGATTGGTTGGCAGCGCCTAGGCCTTCAGTCTCTACTTCATCCAATCAACAACCCCTACCTGCGGGGGCTTCATATGATGCCTTTGGCAATCTAATGCTGAGCCCCGATGCCTATGCCAATGCTCAGCCCGGCTGGCCGGACTGGGATCAAGTGGTGCGCGAGTTCCAAATGGATGTCCAACAAGCAGACGGGCCGCCCCCGATGGGCGATGTGTCTGATTGGTTTGCATAAGGCTGCTTTCCTGGGAGGATTACATCTGGCACATGTTCGTGCCTCGGTTAGTTCTGGTGGGTTTCGCTGGTACGGTTAATCCAGGGACGTGGGACAAGGCCAGGAAGTCATCCTTTGATATCCAGATGCATTCGAACTATATCATGTTCGGTTACGAAGTCACGCTGTATACGTATTGATAAACTGGGTGGTAACTTGGGATATTCTCCGCTTCTCTAATTATGTATATTATTCAGAGCATCCCATCTCCAGAGCGGGCAGAGCAGCCATCATTGACGATTATGTGAATACCCTCAAATAGGTCTACTGTATACTATTATACTCATTTGACCTTTTTTTACTTGATCTGTAGTCATAATCTTCCCTTAAGCCATGTAGTTCCATGTCCATGTGTGTCAGATTGGGAAAATATTCCCCTACTATCACTCTTCGCCTTTGTCAGTCTCTGCCTAAGCATAGCAGATAATGTATTGTTCATCAGATTGGTTACTCTAATTCCTTAGTCAAGCATGCCAAGTATACTTCCTAGTTATATTACAAATTATTCCGCAAGATGAATTCTATCACAAACAGTGCTGGCGTTAGAGGGTTGATGACTAATTCGAAATTTCCTAATTTGTCACTTTGCTTCTGATGTTGTACTAGTAAACGCGTGGTTTAATCACGTGGTTCATTAGAGCTTATCAATCTAATATTTTAGTGACTGCACCCAGACTCTATAATTGTCTAGATGATTGGTGGCATATCCGATATAATAAGGCTAATATCCGGGATGTTATCAGTGGCGGTACAGCATTACAAGTGGCAGTTATCTTGATATACGAATCGGGTCAACTCCGGAGTGCTGACCAGCTTCAGAACCGAAATTTATCGAAATACAGGGAATACAAAAATACCGGAGATATATTAATCCGCAGCATATCAGGTTTAGCGCCGGAATTAACACTGCTGACCGCGATCTTTGTAATGGTCGCTCTGCCATTCCTGCCCGCAAGCGTAACGTTGAAGCTCCCCCGCCAAAGGGGCCGTTGGGTCCCTGATCAATCAGTAATAGCTGACTGATAATTTTAGCAGGACCCAAATAATGCTAAGCAATTAATGTGCCCGCATGATTAAAAAGCGCTGACCGGATTTGACGAAGCTAGAATCAGACAACAGCACACCGATTCGGACAAACCAGAGGTCCCGCGAATCTTCCACCCTCGTTGCTCCCTGTGTATAAAAAGCCCCGCTCCCCCTATGAAGGTCATTCTGTCTTTTTTAATTTGCATAATAGCAATCATCTTCTCTTATCACTACGATAGTGCGTCTGTCAAGCACTTAATTTCACGCTTACAAGAGAACGGACCAGCAATACTGACGCAGTACCTCAGAAAGACTATTGAAGTCTCCAATTCCAGTTCCACTTTTGAATACACAGCAACTGTCCTACCGATAACAGACATGTCGGTTCCTCGTGCAATTCGCATGGCCTTCCAGGCTATTGAGACGGGAGAGGGTGCAGGTGCTCGTGTCCGTCGCTCCATCGGAACTCCCAAGCTGCGCAACTTCAGCCCCTTCCTCATGCTCGACCACTTCACAATTGGCAAAGGCGCCGGTTTCCCCGACCACCCCCACCGTGGGCAGGAGACCATTACATATCTACTCTCCGGTGGTGTGGACCACGAAGACTTTGCTGGAAACAAGGGCACGATTGGACCTGGTGATCTCCAGTTCATGACGGCCGGAAAGGGCATTATGCACGCGGAGATGCCCCATGAGAACGATGATGGAAGCCCCAATGTCGGTATGCAATTATGGGTTGATCTTCCTAAGAAGCTGAAGTTCTGCGAACCTCGCTACCGTGACCTGCGCGCCACTGAGATCCCCACTGTGGACGTCGATGATGGCCGAGTCACCATCAAGGTCATCTCGGGTCAATCCCACGGCGTGGACTCCGTGAAAGAGCTGGCCTACACTCCGGTCTGGATCTTCGATATCACCATCCGCCCCGGTGGAAAGGTTAAGCAGCCCCTGCCCCAGGAGTGGAACACGTTCGCCTACACACTAGAAGGCACGACGATCTTTGGTTCTGAGGACCAGACCAAGCCAGTGAAGCAGTTCCACAATGTGGTCTTCGAACAGAAGGGCGATTACGTTGAGATGTCTGTGCCTGACAACGCTGAGGAGGCGGCCAGAATCTTCCTAGTTTCAGGCCAGCCCCTGGACCAGAAGGTCGTCCAGTACGGACCCTTCGTCCTGAACAGCCAGGAGGAGGTCTACCAGGCCATGCTCGACTACCAGAGCGGTGCTAACGGCTTCGAGAGAGCTAGAGGCTGGCAGAGCGAGATTGGCAAGAGAATGGCTTGGTAAAGAGGTTGGAGCAAAAATGGCATGACATGATGACGTTCATTACCAGTCCTTGGGTTGTATTATCATGGAGTTGACGAGATCCTCCACTTTGTTTTGATTAGCTTTTTTTTTTCTTTGATACCTATAGAGTTGATTGAACAACATTGAATATGAATGAATGGAGCTTTTTTTCCGTTCCAAAACTGAACTGTGTTCTTCAGAATCCCTAAAATAATAAGTAGAAATATATACAAGACAAGATCGATTCATATCCAAACCTTATTTATAGTAAGTGTCAGAATATTAATTCTAGAGAGCCAAGCTAAGCCAATATTACCTAACGAACCGTACACTAAGAGCTTCCCGTCCCTCAGGTGCCAGTTCAGCAGGGTCCGAAAAAGTTCGGAAAATTTTGGGAACTCGCTGAGCTTTTTTGAGATCCTGCCGAGCTGTCGCCCCCCGTCCCTCGCAACAACATATTCCCCGTTTCGGAACGCAGAGGCTCAGTAGGTTCCATCTCCGTTTCACTGTTCATAGTCAAAGAATGCCCTCGATCAATTCACCCACCACAACCAATTTCACCTCTCAATCATTCCTCTCAATCATTCCTCTCACTTGTAGCCCTTCATACCCTTTAACTTGATGATATTAACTGCCCTGCCCCCTCTTTTCCCAATTTCTTTCCCTGTCATTGCAGGTTTTCGGCAAAGTGGCATGCTTGCATGTCCGCTATCGAAACAGGTTTATACATCTACTTTTTACATACAGAGTATACTGTATCTTGATAATATATCCTCTTGTCTAGATGTGGTTGAATATAAATAGTTCGACCCATATCCCAATAAACCACTCAAACAAGCGAATTAGAAAGTGGTATAATCAAAGTCGCTAACTCTACGATACGTTTCTGTCTTGCTTCTTCTTTCTGGCTGCGTTTTTGATGTTTGATATATTTATTTCAGTATCAATCTTGATCTGGTTGATATGATATTGCCTTTTTTCCCAGGAGCTACTATGTCCTTCACAGCAGGACCCGCGTATTTTCATAATCTCCAATGATCGTTCATAAAAGATAAAAAGAGGAACTGAACCAGGCCTCTCATGCATCAGCTATATAACTTGATGCACAAATATAACTATGACTGAAGAAAGCTTTTTTCTCCTTAAGTTGTGAACGAATTCAATAACTTTTTCAGTTACAAAAAGATACAATCTCCTGTTTTAGAAATGGAGTATTCATTATCAATCACAGCACTCAAAGGTGTGCTGAGAGACGAGATCGGTGTCAATATAAATACTGTTTCATTACTGGATTTTAATAAGTGAAAAAAAAAAACTTTCAGATGATCTCGGAGTGTTAGAAGAAGAACTATCAAAAGATCCGTTCGCACAGTCAGTGATTCTAGGCAACTATATGCGATATGATAAACAGTATTCCGAAACCCAACTGCTTGATGTTTTATGTGCAGCAGAATTCATGCCCGTCTAAAAAACCCGTTTTGGCGGCACATTTGACAACACATCAGACCAGAATGATGTGATAGAATTAAGTTATAATTCATTAACCCAAATCAATATTGATTATCATTACTTGAATCTTCCTGATATTTCCTAAATAGCCCCAATCTTCCACCGTCATGCATGCTCCAGCCTTTCTGGGGGATCAAGAGTTATTTCTATACCAGTCTCTCTGTTTGCCATTCCCTCTACATATAGAGAACAGCTCGGCACAGTTAGGATCTATTATATACCAGATCTTTCTTTATCAGGAAAAGTCTGTCGTGTGGTGTGTGAATCCGGCGCACCAGTTTTTTATTGCCGCAGCTCTTCATCTTTGTAACATTGATGCACACGTTTTCCACGCAGAATTAGATCATTTCGAACGGGTAAACCTCATCCAAAAGTTCTATACCCAGAGAGATGAATACATGGTATTGATTTGCTTATACTATGTTAACTCCGCCGGATCGAATCTTCAGTCTTTATGTTACAGTGTTCATTTGTGGGATATTCCCACTTCTGACAGATACATCCAGCAGGCCATCGGTAGAGTTCGTCGAATGGGACAGAAGTCAATCGTGAAGGGATATGACTATTTCCTGGAAACTCCTTCAATTCCTGTCAACTAAATTCTAACTTGAACAAAATGGTGCCAGGATTAGTTGCAGAACTCAGTTCTGCAGTTGTTCAGGTGGGGATCAATGCAGATTCTAAGGAGATTGATATCGGTATTTGGGATCGCAATCTCAATAACACTATTTCTCCGGTTAATCGACATCTTAAATGGAAAACATCGCCTATCTGTAAGTTGAGTATTTTGCACAAGATTCTTTACACATACCACATACTAATGGAGTAGTAGCAATGACACGTACAACTTTTTAATGTGGATGCTGGAGTCCACGTGTCATTTGGGGTGGTTTCCGGTCAGAGACAGTTGCTAGATTTATGGGCTTTGTTAAAATCTCAGGAATTCCAAATCGCATACGTTTATATATATATGAACAGGTGTACTGAACATTCTCATATCATTTCTTTTCTCAGCTGTGCGCGGATCTATAAGGATAAATATGATTATGGGGAAACACTTCGACCTTTCTCGTTGCCCATATCAGAGAGGCGGACGGTATTTCGTTAACATCAAGCATCGATTGCGGTTTACGGATCTTTCAAGACGATGTTAAAGTTTGAAGAACCCCTGTCTTAATTTGGTTGGCTTTCCAAATCGTGGCTAGAGGGAATGCCTTTTTTTAGTTCATCTTTCAGTTGACACAGTCTTTATCTTTTGGTTTATGTGGCGGTTTCCGTGGGGTTAAGTATACTCTTGAAGTAACTGACTACGGAGCTGCTGATTTCAATATAAATTATTGAAATAGACGCTAAATGGTGGATCATCGTTCTCTGTGGCTGGTCTAATTATTTCCGGAGGATACATCTATTCATCTCATTTTGTCTGAACCTATTTGAGTCTGCAAATCGGATTACTCATAATGGAAACTGCAAACAGATGCAGAGCTATACTAGTATCGGCATCCGGATAATCTTGATGACCAGAACTCTAGTTGAAATGAAGGATTTAACAGCCATAGAACGTTATAATAAGTGTCATTCAGCAAGAAGGTCCGAAAGAAATGTCACGATTGGCCCTGTATTTATCCAGGATGGGATGTATACATTCACGACATTAAAGAGAATCTTAAATCTTAACCTTGTTTCTCCATCACCCAAAAAACTCAGGTTAAAAGAATCCGAGAACATACGATTCCACCAATTACAGATAATATTGATGGCTATTGATCGAGCTGGTAGATCGAACTATCTTGTCTTCGGGCGGGAGCCTGATATCTTTAACAATGATATAATTGGTATCTAACTATTTTCTTCTCAAACACCATCAGGAACGTCTCGATTTTTCAACAATCTGGACGACTTGTGTAGACTTTGCCAGGCATTCGATCTGGCCTCCACTCCGGCAACTTGTCTACTTGATGGAGGATTATTCTATCACCATCTCTCTCGTCGCATGAGCTCATTTCGACAATACTGGTCCTCTCTTGAAGATGATGTTTCCCTTGTGATTTGTATGGCTGGCTCATTGTATTGCAAGTCCGTACTCCTATTTCTAATCCACAGGCAGTAGTTGATATGCAGGCAGCTTAGGTACTATGTCTAACTTAAAGGAAGATGCTTTTAGATACATGTACACTATAATATTAGTAATATTAATAAGCTATTCCTAGAATTGAGTGGTAGTGAAGTATCTGATCATCATGTAAACTGTGTCCAGAAACTGTCATCTAGAAACTCGAACAGAGCAGCCGCATCAGGGATGGCTAAATCATCATTCGAAACAGAACTTCTTTCACGAGACATATCCTGTGTTTGCTCATTTCTGCTCCTCTGTGCTTGTCGCCGTGCTTCATGACATTCCTTTATTTGCTGCAACTTCGGCGTGATCTTCAGAAGGAACGCCGGAATATCCGGCGGTAATTTTGAAGCTCCTATTTGGGAGGTTGATAAGCGGCAGGATTCCTTCGCTTCCTCAAGCCTATGACCAAACTTGTCAACCGCTTTGGAAAAGTCTAGCTGACTGTATACATATTCCTGATCCCAACCGTCACCGTTGAAGAGACCAAGCTTGGACAAAACAATGAGTGCGTGGCCCATTTGTGTCCACAGTATGAACGGCATATCGAGGTATGAGGACAGGGGGAAAGAGGAGAACGTATCAAAGCAGGCCTTTGTGGAGTTCAAGCAAGATAGGAGAATTTCCACACGCGCCATTGGAGAATTCCCGTACCGGAGGGTATTTATTTTCTCATACAGCGCAACTTCGTACAGGATGACCTCCAGCATATAGTAATTCATAAGCAGATCAGCTGTCGCAAAATGGTCAGATTGGATGATGATCCATATCTTACTCTGAAAAATAGGAAGTAGGGGGGGAAACACTTACCGGAATGCGGAATATCTAGAGGAAGGGATTCCTTCAGCTGTAATAGCTCAGACTCCAAAGATCTCACATAAGCCCGTATAGGAGCTGATATCCCTGATGAAGACTCGAGTTCGTCATAAGAAAGAGTATGTCTGATCTTATCAGCCAGTCGATGCAGGTGTACCAGATGTACAAGAAATATGTCGGTTGGATATTCAGCTGCCTCAGTGATCACGCGACAACATTCATCCGTGTATTTTGTATATTTCACAGGATCAATAGCTCTGGCACAGAGTGATACTCTAGTCCATAGTCAGTAAGAGACCGTTGACCATAAGGCGCAGAAGTTCACGTACACCGAAGTAACATAGAAACAGCCGAGATACGCTCTCCGCTCTTCCAACGTCCTTGTTATTCGTAACTGGCCGTCTTTATCAAAGTAGTTGATAACACCTGGAGACAATTTGGATGGGTTCTTTGGGTGTGTAGCATTATTTAAACTGAGGTCAGTCATCATTGCCATGATCAAGTAGAAAAGATTAGTCAATTGTGAATTAATTCGGAGATGAAGATGATACCTATTATGATTGGTTAGACAATCAACTTGAGGCTTTACTAAGATGGAATAAGAAACGCACCATGCTAGGTATATAAGAAGACCTTGAAGTATATCAAGGCTCTGCTCTCCTTTTATGATGATGCGATAACTTATGACCTCCCTGATCTTCCTTGAAATCTCTGTCTGGCGTGAAGTATTATGCCGACAGCCCGCCATCATGACCGCCATGAATAGGAATGGTTTCTCCTGTTTAAGGTCATCTGAACTGACTTCAGGAGGAATGATAACGAACGGAAAATAGGGCATTATATTCTGTCGAAAGTTATCTAATATCAATTCTGCTTCGTTGTCATTTTCAACGAATTGTTGCACACTTTCCGCCGGGGAAAGGAAGCTTGACTGTTCGAAGCTTGGTGTCAGGGCTTGGTTCTGGCTCCATAGATTTGTATGCGCTCTAGCCTGTTCTGAAGCTGAGAGTATAGCAGTCACATTATCTAGTTTCTGTTCTAGTCTCGCAACATCCCTTCATAGAATATTAGCTGGCTATTTCGCAAATAAGAGTTATGTTTTACTGACGAAGTATTCGGTCTTTGTCGCTTCCGCCGATGCGCGCCTGGCATCTGCACATTACACTGTTTCTTCAGGCGGCGACATCTGAGTATAAATTAATAATAGCCTGGTGTTCATCTCCGAGATTAGGATGGAATACCTCTGGCAAACTCCATCTTCGGTGTCAATCTCACATTTGACTTTTGCACGAGCACACTGAACGCAAGCCCTCGGCATGCGAGCAGCGTCCGATGAGTACGGTGGAGTCAAGCGGAACATGTCCCTATTTTCCGAAGCGGCTAAGAAACACTAGATTCAGCTGCAGAGCATATGTTAACAAAGTGCGATTGTAGTCCGTCTGTTCCGTTCATGATGCAAATGAATGATGATAGATGTAGGACAAGCCGAGGCGGACACGGAAACGGAACTCCGTGTCCGACGGCACCCCTTGTCATCGTCCTCGGAGCACCCTATTATGGGTTGGAACTATACCTACCGCCTAAAATATTTACGAACCTCACGCAACGAGAGTCGGAGCAATCGGAGCAGCCCTTAACAATAAAATACAACATGGAGGTCTGTTCAGTATTCCATATCCATCATCAAGATGGCGCACAGTATGCAATCTTTGGATCGGCCTGATCCTTCAGAAGGAGGTTTGAGTGACGAGCAATCTCTTTCGTCAAAAGCCAAGCCTACGTTATCAAGGTCGCCAGAACCAGATTCCTTCCTTCACAGCGACCCAGACGTATCACCGGAAAACAACAAAGATGCAGGCGACACCCATCTCACGGGCGTCAGGCTGTATACTATTTTCGCTGCTGTGATGTTTTCCACTTTTCTTATGGCACTCAATGGGTCTATAGTTTCTACGGCAAGTATCACATATGTGTATCTCTGAAAGGAAGTTGCTGCGGCAGAAGTTCTGACAAAGAGAATTTAGGCCATTCCTCAAATCACCTCCCGTTTCCATTCTCTTGGTGACATAGGGTGGTATGGAAGTGCCTACCTTGTCTCGACGTAAGGCCCCTATCGCTACATAATGAATGCTCTTTTGATATATCGTCTAGTTGCTGTCTACAGCCGTTGGTGGGCAAATTCTACACGTACTTTCCCACAAAGGTACAGTGCATACGATCGTGTTTCTATTGTCTCGCTATATACGCATACGCTAAGCTCAGCAGCAAACGTACATTACGTTCACTGGGATATTCTTCATCGGATCCCTAATCTGTGGAGTATCTACCTCGTCGAACATGCTCATTGGTGGGAGAGCTATACAAGGTATTGGCGGAGCAGGATTGCTGAATGGCGCATTTATAACAATTGCTGCCTCTGCCCCGAAGGATAAAAAGCCTCGTAAGAGCCCCCAGCAGATCTCATATCGGAGGTTCCTAACGGTTCATCGCGCGTTCAGTATTCGTCGGGATCGCCATGGGTGTGTCCACGATCGGCACTGTCATCGGACCCTTAGTAGGAGGCGCTCTCACCCAACATGTATCCTGGCGATGGTGTATGTGCTCCTCAGTCTATGCCGTAATGAATCTCGTGCTTATTGGACTTATAGGCTTCTACATCAACCTACCTCCTGGTGGCCTTGTCATTCTCATTTTTCTGACCCTCACCATTCCTGAACAAATAGAGAAGAAGCCCGTACGGACCAACCTCAAATTTATCATCACCCAGGAGCTTGACCTTATAGGCTTCGCGCTATTTGCTCCTGCCTGCACCATGTTATTGCTTGCAATGATATGGGGTGGTACCACGTATAGATGGAACTCCTCAACGATTATCGGACTCTTTTGTGGTGCATTTGCGACTCTCGTCGTATTTATAATCTGGTGTCTTTATAGGGGAGAGAAGGCAATGATGCCACCAAAAATTGTGCGAAAACGGCTGGTCATGTTCGGATGTCTCACGTCTTTTTTTCAAATGGGTGCCTTGATGTTGCTTGCATACTATCTACCCATCTGGTTCCAGGTAGTCAAGGACGCGAGTCCGACTATGAGCGGTGTCATGACCCTACCTACCGCGATAGCACAACTTTTTAGTTCGGTGCTGGCTGGAAAATTCGGTATATACCCCTCGTGAAGACAGCTATAGCATTGCTCTGACATTTCATAGTCCAGGTAATCGGCTACTGTACAGCTTGGGCGCTTTTAGGCTGCATGTTGAGCTCTATCGGCGCGGGATTGATGAGCACTTTCGTCGTGTCAACTGGCGCTGGACCATGGATTGGTTATCAGATCCTCGTAGGTGCAGGACGAGGGTCAGTCATTCAGATGGTAGGTGATGATTTGTACTCCATTTTACAACCAATTTATCGTAACTAACTATCGAGACCTGCAGCCCATCACCGCCATTCAAAACCTTCTGCCTGCGCAGGACGTCGCAATAGCCACGTCCCAAGTCTTCTTCTGCCAATATCTTGGAGGAGCCATCTTGCTCGCTCTTGCAGAAACAATCTTCAGTAGCAGCTTACGCTCTTCATTACATACGTATGCTCCAAATGTTGATGCAGAAACCATAATTGCTGCCGGAGCTTCCGCTGTACGATCGGTAACACCAGCAGCGGATCTTTCGAATGTTCTCCGTGCTTATAACCATGCCGTTATAAACACATTTGTAAGTATATTGACGTAGAAGATCTGTTCTTATACTCCGCTAATCTCGTGTGCAGTATCTGGCAGCTGGAGGATCTGCTACATCTTTCCTGACAAGTTTCGGGATGGGGTGGCAAAGGATTCCGCGGAAAGGTGAAAAGGAAAAGGACAAGGAGTCTGCTAATTAATGTTGTGCAAATCTTCCAAAAACGGTGCGGTTATTTTATCACTTCGTTTCGATATTCGCTTCGCTTTTTACCTAGCTAGTCGTCATCATCCACCTCGCTAGCTCCTTCTTATCTTAGATATGTAATTATAATTAATAGATATATGTATGGCGTCAGTCATGTTAGTATGCTGTCGCGATCCAAAAAGTTACGTAGGAAAAAAGCAGACTTTCAAGATAGAATTTCATTCTGTTCTTCGTACATAGGAGCCTGGAAGAATTTTGTAACATATGATGTCAATATGACATCAATCGGACTGCCCAGTATTATCTAAAGAGGTGCAGGAAGACCTCATCCTAAATTTTCTCTGGTGATGGCCTGAGCAAATGCATTGACGGCCTTAGGCACATCATGTTTGTTCATGACGATTTCGACAAGCTGTTCATGATATCAGTGTAATTCATGTTCTCCATGGAAATCTTTATAAACACAGTTATATAGTTACTATACAATTTACTTACTTGTGTACACTTGGCATTAGTGATTTCTGAGTCTGACAGCAAGGTATCCAGCTCCTGAGGGGTCTTGGCTCGGAATGATCTTGATTGCACGTTCGGTCCAAAGGTATGGAGAACGCTTTGCCAGTCCCATTGCGGAATGTCATTACAAGAGGCAATCGGACCGTTGATAGCTCGCTCGCAAGTGTAACTTATACAGCTGTCAGAAGTGTTCTTCTTTTGATTTTCTAATTCTAGAATGTGGTTGCTTTTCTTGGTCTTTAGTGAACCCCTGGAGGATATTCATTCTTACCCATCATTGTTAAGGACAATACTAGAATCAGTCAGCATCAAGGAATCACATATAATCATGCCTCAAACTAACATTATAGGATTTAAGGGCAACAAATCACTAACTGCCTGAACTGTCATCTGTATAGAGCCGTCACCTGTAAGTATGATTGTTCTCTTGAACTTTTGGCCTTGTTCTTTGACAGCATAAGACGCTCCTACAGCAGCAGCACACGCGTAACCGATGCTTCCCCATAGTGTTTGAGTGAACATGGTTGCATCTTGTGGCAAAGGAACTTGTGATATTCCAACAGAGATGCTTCCAGTTTCGACAACGATTAGGTCACCCGGCTTCAAAGCTTCACCTAGTCGCTGGAATGATAGTTTTATTAGCGACTTTTAGGTCAAGAGAGTTAGGTGGCCACCTACCTGCAAGAGCCAGTCAAAAGTAATGAGACCTTTTGATGGCAATATCTTTTCTTGAAATGGCTGCGGGCAGGCTGGCCAAGACTTGGCTTGGACTTGCGCATCCGATCGGAGTGATTCTGTAAGAGAAGTAACAATCTATCAAAAATCAGCTCCCATCATAGTAGTATCTGTACTCCTCTCCATTTTTCCTATTCCTCTTGTTCGAAAAGACAGCAATATGAAATTGACATACTCTTTTCAAGCCAGTATTGAATATTGTCCCCTCAACCTGCAGGATGCGTAAGTAATGATCCATACGACTATTAAGCGTCATAACAATTTACATTAACTGAAAACTGCCGAAAATCAATAAGGGCATGCGGAAGATACTTAGTTGAGAAAGCTCCGCTACATGGACATGTATTAGCTGAGATTCATACGAGGTCGGATATATGTCATACGTATTCAAGTCGCTCTAAAATTCCTAATTAGCGTTTGTCACCACCAACCCAGCTACTGAAACTTACAGGGATATTGCCAATCCTCAGGACACAGTCTGCTGTTTCCACATAATCCCTAGCAGTTGCATCCGAAACGACTCCAGCGTAGAGTCCTCCGAAACGTGTATGCTTCTCAGTGATACCTCCCTTTCCCATGGGAGTTGTGAAATATGGAGTCTTTAGTATTTCGATCAGCTCACACGTTTCGTTTACGATTCCGTAACGAATAACACCTGCAAAATTCATTAATTCCAAATATTCTTCCTCGCATAGCAAGAAATAACATGTTACATACCAGCATCAACTATAACAGCAAGCTTCTCTGCGGAAAGAATTCGGTGCTTTATCATTGCAACCACTATGCCAGTATCATCGACTTGATCTTCTTGCCTATCAAGAGTGATGGCAGACATCAGGGTAGACACATGCGGTATTTCTCGGCGAATCATGTCCATTGGTATTCCAATATAACTGGTCTACATCAGCTTTGAAGAATATCAGCTTCTTCCTGATGTGGTAAGATCTTACCCTGGACGACGATGATATAGCATTTCTGTGGCACCATAAAACAAAAGTTAATGAGCCATTCGCTAACGCTGTTGAGGAAATAGAAAAAGGAATATTAATTTACCTCTTAAGACTCGATCAATTTCAGATGTCGCATTGATTTCATTCCGTAAAACAGTTGTTGCGCAAGAAATTTGTTTAGACATTTCATGGTATGCGCTTCATCAGTTAGTGCTGGAAAAATCGTCTCTATGAAGGGAGCGTCCTCCAGTGTAAATACCACTTACTCGAATCTACCGTCTCCCATACTATGATGGAGTATTACTTCGGTCCGTTGGGCTTTGGTACTCGGATATCCGACAATATGCAAGACCGGAACAGCTTCAGCATAAGCCCCTGCAAGACCGTTGAGAGCCGAAAGCTCTCCTGGCCCAAAAGTAGTAATCACCGCTCCAAAACCGTTGAAACGTGCGTAACCATCAGCAGCATATGCAGCAATCAATTCGTTAGCTGTCCCGTGCCATCTCAGCCCTACCTCAGGAACTATGTCCAATAACGTGAGCTCAAAATCTACATCCCTTGTTAGTTATGCATGCACAAGCATGCCAAGAAATCATAGGCATGAATAACCTCCAGGAACCCCAAAAATGGACTTCACTCCTAACTCCTTGAGTCTTGAAAGAAGATAGGCTCCAATCTCGATAGTTTCAGACATGATCGGCGTGTTTGCACTTCCAGAACGGAAGCAATCCTTCCGTAGCAGGACTTTGAGATCTGATTGTGAGAACAATTTTTCGAGGAGAGATACTTTCGGTGATCAATCTACAGTATATTTCCCATGGCTTTGGAGAAGAGCCCATTTATAGTTATCCGCACGGAATGAGTTTCCGGGTTCCATCTCCACCGACCCAGTGGTCTGATGTCAGCAAAGCACATCAAATTCAATTTCTGAAGAATCCATGGATGGTGCTCTACGATTAATGGCCATGTTCGGCCTCTCATCAATAAAGGTGTGTTCTCTACTTATCCAATCACGAGTCTACAAGGGTCCTGTACTGTCATAAGAATACATAGAATTTCCTCTTTCAATGATCAATTCATGAGCTCATAACAACTAAAACATGTAGACATAAAATTGAAAGAATCCACAAATTTCCAATCGCAAAAGATATTTCAATCAACTCTATCTTATCGCATTCCCTCTCAGAAGCATTTTGCATCCTTCATTGCCAATATAGTAGAAAATCAGCTTATGTCATATGACACAGCTTACTTAGATGGTAAGCAGACCTAGTAGCGCGGGCATTCAGAGCTGAAAACTGAAAGAGCAGCTTTCGCCATTATATCTTATTAAGGCTTGCACCTAATAACTGTTCACTTTTCTCATTTTACTTTAAACCTTGATAGAGTACCAGGATAATTTCACTAGACTTTGGGACTTATTAACAAGCATTAATACGAGTGCATGGTAGATGACTAAGAGCCCTACAGGGTAAAACTGTAGTGTGAGCTGAGAATTTGCACATTTATTTGATTCATGCTGACCACCATAAACAGAATTTAGATTCATTTGTCTTTAATATTTTTAAGTCTCCACGTCATGACACAGCTATGAAAATGTGACTTGTGCAGGAAGCGAAAAGTCAAAGTATAGCTACTTCCACCTGCTCACAACTCAGGCCATAACTGACTGTTATATATCAGTGTGATGAGCAAAGCCAAAATGCGGAAACTACAAGAAGAAAAACAGCAAGTGTGCCTACAGATACGGAGATGGGTTTATCTTTCTCCAATCAAACCGCAAAGGGCGTCCTCGACTACAAGCAGACTCAAAGACACCGACCATCATCGGCGAAGAAAACCCACCTGCTATTGTTAGACTCGAGCAGTTCGGACCTAACGGACACATTCTAAAGCATTGTCTTTAGAATTCAAGTAATTCAATTTTTCCATCGAGGAAATAATGCCTTCTACTAGATTTACATGGGCAAAAAAGATATATAAATATAGTTTATCACAGACCTATTGGGCGTCTTTCAATGTTCTGAGAGGAATCCTGCTGCCAGTGTACATCGAGTAATAAATCATCCCCATCTGTGATCTTCTTGTACACATACTCGCGTGATTCCATGATAGCCTATACTTATCGAGACACTTGACAAAATCATAAATAGTGAACATACATGTCTGTCTGAAGTCATGCATCCTTAAATTTAACCCAGCCAACTCTGCACCTGCGGTGGCTCACTATCGCCTTCAAGAAGCAGGATGATCAGTTTCTTCGAAATCGTATCTCACATTAAATCACTTGCGGTACCATTAAGACGAATCTGTTCAAAAGTGCGAGAATTAGCGCCCCTCGAAGCTTTTGCCAAGACTTACCTAACAAGCACCGGTAAGCTAAGGCGAAAACATTTAAAAGATGACTGCAGGGGCATGCACCAGCCGCTTTTCAGCCCCCATCGTAAGCTAAACTAGAAATGAGTGTCAGCACGCTACTAATGAACCCCAATGTCATTTCTACCCGAAATATGGCATTATGCAAGGTTGGTGCCGCCGATGAGCCTTACTGAACATCAGATAACCTCTCGCCGTGCATGGATAATATCGCTTGGGGCCAAATACGAACATCTCTAAGGATTCCTTATCCGTGGAGCACACATCTTGACTGGTATAATAGAAAGGCTGACCTTTGTTCATGGATGTGAATGTAATGCACGATCGAATATATTACCATTTTAGGTCAACGTATCAGTCAGTCTGACGCTCTTCAGTTTATGCGATTGGGTAGAGAAAATCTAATATGTATTCTAGACAATAAAGGTTTGCAGAGCTGAGGCTGAGCTGGGACCTGGAAAGTAGTTGATCATGCTGGTTTGAGATATAATATCCCTTTCTCCCTGTGGCATTCTGTCCATTCCTCGTAACTATACGATATAGAAAAATTATCAAAGTCTCTATTCAGCACAATACCAGATACATTTTATTTATTGAAAAAAAATTGCTTCAAAGACCCTTTTCAAGAAGATTTCATCCAATATGTGTCTCCTACTACTGCCTCTTCTCAGATCCAAAAAGACACGCAAGAATGAGTACCCTGGACCTTCGCCGCAGCCAATGACCACCAACCACTCAGGCGGTGGTAGAAGGAGCAGGCGCTACCAATCCGACGTTGACAATTATGGTTATGACGTCGCGGAGCGCAATTACAAGAGAAGAGCTGCCGGCACTGCAGCATCGGGGTAGGTTTATCTCCTTACATATACATGTGATGAGGCTTCTCCTATGTTAACTTATTCGTAGCGCATATTGATGATAGATGGCTCTGCACAGCCGCAGAGCCACAAGCCCTGCTTTAAATCATGATGAATCACCGTTCTACGACTTGAATTTGTTTGAGATGTGGTACATGTTTCGGTATGCTGTTTGGAATTACGAATATTGCATTAGACGAACTTCAGTCCGTTTTCTATGTCCTTATCATGTGGTTCGGTTACATTGTCGTTTTAGAACTGGTTTACGAAAAGATACATTTGGAATCCCAAGAAATTATAGTGCACTTTCCCATTTGATACTATGGAGAGGCCTTCTATCCTCTGCAGTATGTTCTTTAGAAGGGCAAACATGAGCCGTACTCATTTCTGAGAAACCACGTGCTAAGAGCCATTTTACCATAATGATCCTATAATCATTCAGCAAGATGAAACGGAATCCATAGGCATAACATACAAAACACAACAGCTGCTTTGAGCCCCTCTAATTATGCCAATATAGTAAATCAAGCAACCAAACTTAGCTAACATCATCGAGATCCAAAAAAGAGCCTTTTGAATCCTTCCAGCCTGAGACGAATTATGGCAGAATGTAAATTCTTTCAGGTCGTAAAATGTTAGGGACTTGTGAAGCTAGATGCTGGAAGGGCAGCAATTTACGTCATCTTCACTTCCTACGCTGTTTCTTAATTAGTTGTGTGTCATATTCTACCCAACTTTCAGTTTCAGCCGACTAGCTTTCGTTGTGGATGATCCTCTTTTTGGCTTCTCTACAGTCTATTGAAGAGCGGAACGTCTCGGGACATTTTCTATCAGTCATACCACATTATAGAAAAATCAAATTTCGAACTTGTCTCCTAGTGACAATCACAGAGATCATGGTTATCCTCAATCGTCCGAGAAGAACGCTCTCTGCAGACCGTTTGCTATAGCTTCTTTGGGCATGGTGACATGCGCCAAGCTTCCGGCTATCTACATTCCCATCTGTATTGAGATAACTTATCTGATGTGTTGAGAAACGGTGGGACGCCGAGCATCCGATTCACCAGTGAAACTCGAATGATCTATTCAGTTCTTGGCTTTGCCCTGTGATCTTTTGGCTCTCACAGAATACTTGGCACTGGATACGCAAGCGCCAAGACTCACTGACGTAGGTCGCCACGTAACGGCATTGACCCTTCCACGCGTTCGATCCATTCGAGTCTGCCAAATGCGGTTCTGCACGAACTGAACTACAAGCGCTTTTTGTCTTGATTGGTTGAACATGGGGCAACATGACTTGGCGCAATTCAGCCCCAGACGAAAAGGGTTCTCTCACAGACCATATGGTTCAGCCGCAATAAACAGCAAATGATAGAACATTCCGTACGATCCCAAGAAAAACAATGCCAAGAAGTGCCAAGACAGTCCAGTTGCGACGGCGTGTTTCTAGACAGCGGAGTTGTACGGAGCAGGCGTCCAGACAAAACTCTCTCCGACTCAGGGGAATCCGGGACAACGTTGGGACCAGAATCAGAATGTGAGCTTGTGGGCCGTGGCAAGATCTTTCCGGTATTTTCAGTACTTAGAGCAACAATCAGTATTGTAAACGGGAGATTGCCTTTATTTCTACTGTTCATTTCATATGTCGCAATCGCATCTAATATGGTGTCAACAAGATCAGAGCATATAAAGAACTAGAAAGAATATCTAAGGGAAAAAAAGTACAAAATCACCACTTACAAATAAGCATCGGAAATCCTTTTCCCTTACCCCGGGAAATTCTGTGACACGGATGTTGGCGTCTGGGGCAGAACAGCCACGTCCGCGACAAAGCTTCAAATGGTTGGGAGGATAGGAACCGTCACCAAGCTTACGATGGACATCAGGATCTTCCCCTCTGAACATCTATTTGACGTAGCAATCGGATTCTAGCATGCCGCCACACCCAAACCGTATGTGTCAGGGGAGGAGAGCAGATCGTCGATGGCGGGTTATCTTACCGTTGCTCCCACTTGGCTCGGTGGGATTATACGCAGTATTTTTGGGAAAGTCGTCGTATGCTCCACAGCCACAGGTGGCCTCGTGGTCGTCGTCGTCTTCCTGGTTAAGATTAGAGAGATAAAAAGTTGTTTTCCAACTACCAACGCTTCAATATCGAATGAATGACCTGGTCTACCTCTTCTTCCATTCTTTTCCTTCCTTTTTTCATCTCCTAATACCCTAAAGATGTTGCCGTCACTGTTCTTTACCTTATTATTACACATTTATGCACTTCTCTTTTGTTATGAAGTCGCACTTGCCGAAGTAGATATCGCTGCGGGCGGTGACTTGACGTCCTTTATCACGGTTAGTGCCATAGACGCCTCTCATCCCTTCTTTCGCGAATTTTGGTCGAATGCAGCGTAGGATCTTTCCGTTACTAATCCTAGACGATTATCCACAGCGGCCAGATATCAAGGCCCCGCGATATGAAGTAATAATACATGATCTGGGCTCTCTGAGTCCTGGATATTGGTTTGCTGCGCCTTATTCTGTGATCGATCCTGAAGCTCCAACCAAGAAGTGGATGCCATGCCAGGTCGGTCCGCACATCTATGATGGAAACGGAGTACGTTCACTATCTAACATCTTCCCATTGGTGAGAAATAGGAGCTGACTTCAGCATTTAGACACTGATCTGGTCGGGGGCTTGTCTCTTTGAAAATCGCAACATCTTCGACTTCAGACCGGTGACCAACATTGATGATGACGTCCACATGTCTTTCATCGTCCAACATGCGTACCAGGATAGTAGTGTCAAAGGCAGCGGCATGATCCTTGACCAACACTATGAATCTGAAAATGTCGTAGGTGTGACCAACGATCTCAACGCATTTAATATGCATGAGTTCAAGGTTCTTGACGGCGGCAAGTCAGCTCTAGCGTGTACGTATAAGTCTGAGATGGTGGATTTCGCGGATTTGGGCTGGCCAGGACAGAAAGCCACAGTGACAGTTGGAGGATTTGAAGAGATCGATACGGCCACCGGTAAAGTGCTCTTCGAATGGAACTCGAAAGACCATGTTCCTCTGAGTGAGTCAACATTTGGCGTTCCGACAGATGGGTTACCAGGCTATGAGTGGGATTATATGTGAGTATTAGCCTTTTGTTAGAAGTCTTACCCCGCGAGTCCTATCTATTTGACTGACCATGAAAGCCATGTCAACTCTGTCGACAAGAACGCCAACGGCGACTATCTTCTCTCTGCTAGATTCACAAACACTATTTACTTGATTTCCGGCAAAGATGGACATATAATCTGGCGCCTGGGAGGAAAGCATTCAGACTTCGATCAGGATTTCTCCTTCTATAGGCAACATCATGCTCAGCTTGTCTCATCCAACGACGATGAAACCATTATCTCATTCCTCAACAATGCTTCTGATGAAGGTTCCCAGGAAGATACCGTCTCCACCGCTTTCATTGTTAAATTGGATACTAAATCTTCTCCTATGACTGCACGAGTCCTCCACAGTTACGACCGCCCCGACGGAGAGCTCACCCGGCTCCGCGGAAATGTCCAGATCCTATCTAACCCTGGTGGTCCAGGGGACGGTAATGTCTTTGTCGGGTGGAGTCAGCAGGGTTATCATTCTGAATTCACTCCTGAAGGAAAATGTTTGATGGAAGCACGATTCCTCTCCCCTCGTTTCTCCAGCTACCGCACCTATAAGCTCCCCGGCACCAACTTCCATGGCCGACCGACCGAACCTCCTGCCATCAAAGCCTTCGTCTACGCCTCCGGTGACCTTTCTTCTATCCTCGACACCATTACCGTCTTCTACGTCAGTTGGAATGGAGCTACGGATGTCGCATCCTGGAATTTCTACGCACAAGCCCAAGACTCCAGCACCCCAGTGCTGATCGGGAATGTGCGCAAACTTGACTTCGAAACCATGTTCATGGCTGATGGCTATCTCGACTGGGTTTCTGCAGAAGCTCTTGACGTGAATGGAAAATCTCTCGGCTGGTCCGAGGTCCAACGCACGCTTGTCCCAGAGACCTGGATCGAGTCAGGCTTCAGCATGAAACCAGATGATCCCTCCGATTTCCCTATTCTAGACGACTATATTGACGATGAAACCGATGATGATGATGACGACGAAGACGATGACGATGAAGATGACGAAGATACTTCATATGGTATCTTTGGCGGAGTGAGAGGCTTTTCGATTTTCTTGATCCTCGTCGTCTGCTCTATCATCGGAGTCGTGGTGGATGTATGGAGCCGAGGGAAAAAAGAGCATCAGAAACAAAGGGCGGACTTGGATCCAGAGAACGGCGAGCAGATATACTCTCAATTACCATTAGATGAAGATGAAGATGCCTATGCCCTGAGAGATTTGACTGGTCGGAGCAGTACATCAAGCGGGTGACACTCGTCATGCTTGTACAAGTATTTTTTTTTTCTATTTTCCTCTGGAGTATTGGGATATCGGATACCATCTATGCACTGTACATACATTTAGACATATTAGGAGTTCATAACAAAACTTTTGCATTAACTAGCATCTATATACGTGGACTCGATCACCTCATATCACTCTAATTAGCATCTAATCCTGTATGCTATTTCGATATCATCTTGGAATCCTCTTCAGATATTCGACACCATTAAACGATGTTGTGTCAGGAGAGAATAGAGTGGGGCTCATGTTAGAAGTGTAAGTAAGTCACGCCACAGATAACCGGGATGGATTAAGCGAAGAGTAATTTCGGCATATATCAACATACCCATAACTTATGTACAGTACATAGAGTGGAAAATCAAAATCACAGGTAATAAATTATGTTCGTTTAATTTAGAATATAAATATTTCAAGAAAATGGGTATATACAGCAGAAAGCCAGATACACAAAACGATAGAACTCTCCCGCCAACCCACCCAAACCCTCAACACCTTCGGATACAATCCGAACCCAAAAAAGAAAGAAAGGCTCATGATAAAGCCATGCCACTCCACATGATTAGGGTTATATACGTTAATTGGCGATTATATGTTTTTCGAATTTATTCGAGACCCGGTTTAGGGCATGATGATCTTATTCCGAGACAGCCATGTGTTATGCTGTGCGGTTAAGGCCAAATTCCGTGATCTCTGCCCATAGCTTCTCTCCATGCGGGTCACAGAGAGAGTCCAACCATAGATATTTCTTCATGATCCGCTTCAAGTCATCCCAGCTGCGGATTCGAGCAATCATGTTGAGTCGGTACAGATATCCGACATACCACGACCTCACTTCGCAATCGGCGGCGTCAATGCCTCCCATTCCACTTGCGATGGCCCCTAAGACGAAGGCCCAGAGCAGAAGGTCCGGAGCAGATCTCCAACTCTGTCGTGGATCGGATTGGGTGAGTGCGAGACGCACCATCAGCGCGAGTTGGGTCAGAGGAGCATTCGATGGTGGAACGGGGAAGACGGTCAACAAGGTGTAGATCATGGTGGCGAGCCGGCACGGCTCGTAGATGCGGTGTGTCTCAACAAAGACAGGGTCATCCGCGTATTCAGTTATTGATGGAAGTGACATGAGGCGGTGCTGGATGTAGTTGCGGCGATCAACCATGATAGGATTGCCGGGATTATGCAAGGTTCCCTTCATGTAGAGGTCCAACACTATTGAATAGGTGTGTAGGTCTCGGATAATTCCTCCAAACTCCTCGGTCAGACCGGCCCGGACGTATTGATGATAGTCGCGCTCAGGACTATAGTCGGAAATCTGCGCAAGGACATTTGGCGGCCATTCTGGTTGCTCTGAAGGGCCCTTGCTGGTCTTCACTAAAGGTACATAAGGCAACAATGGCTTCGAAAGACCCCTAGTTGCTAGCATTATTCCCGCACTTTGGTGGGATGTGGGTCAGTAAGCCTCCATGAGCAAATCGTCGATGAAATGAGCTTACAAGGAAAGTGTCTCTGCCAGTCCTTCTATTTTGATCTTATGCAAACCTCCCTTCAGACTGATCACTTGGAGGAGACCCAAAACATGGACTCGATCCAGATCCAAGGAGCAATATACATCGAGCCATTGCAGCCTCCTTAGTGGCGATGGATGGGGTTGCCAATTTGTGGGAATTGTGGTGTTTTCGTATCTGCTAAAAGCGATGGTCATAATCGCCAGAACGACCTCGTCCGTCAGTGCCTGGGACGAGTCACTAATAATGGTATTCAAACGTCGAATCGCCTCATCTTCGACAATCATAATTTGTAGTCGTTCTTTCTTGGTAAGGGCAAGCGCATCCGGACGTTCCAGGCGCTTGCGGCCCTGTTCATGGGTTGCCGTGCCATACATGATGGCGCTGAAAAGCGCTGGATGATTGACGGACAATGGAAGCCAGAATTCTGACCTCCTTTCCCTGCCTCCCACGGGAAGAGCAGGGATGAGATTTGGCAGCAGGTCTTGAGCAGCTATTATGCATCGGTTAGCTATCAATACCCCAGAAGGTCACGCAGTGCAGACGCGCATAACGTGACCAGAGTTCGGGGACGGACCATAATGTATAAATCTGCGAGCCGCCTTCTCATCCAGGTCTGATGGATACGAAGCAAATAAACTCGACACGCCAACCTCCAGGGGAAATACCAGTGAGTCGCGGCGTGAATCATCAATGGGAATGTCGCTCGTCTCTAGTTTCTCTTCTTCATCGGGTTCTTCCTTCAGCAGCACCAAAGAAGGCTCGTCTTTGGTCTTGTCCACCGGGACGAAATCATCCTCGTCAGACGGTGGTGTCAAAACCGTCTGCCCATTTCCAATACTGCGTGAAACCGCCGATTCTCTGCTCCGGTTGGGAAGTCGGCGTGACGATGTTCCATGAGGCTTAGAAAGACGGCCTCTATTGTCCTTCCTCGAGCGACTTCTACTGGATGCGCCGTCGGAGGCCGCCTGACGACGCTGCTGCCATATATACCGACCTGCATTGGCGCGAATCAACGACCTGCTGTCGGCCTTCTCCCCTGCCGCCGACGGATCGACGCTCACAAAGTTGAATCCACGGTCGGGATCGATATTGTCACAGCTCGAAGGCATCTCCAATCCAATCCATCAATCAGCCGATCGCACCAAAATTAAACGTGTCTCCATCGGTCGCTGCTCCCCAGCGTTCGAGCGATGATAATAAGGAAGCGGAATCACGCGGGGAAGTTTTAGATGTGCGTGAGCTTCAGCTTCAGATTCATGTTCACAGTGGTCTACCTCAGTCGTTCAGTTTGTTTCGATAAACAAGGTGCTGCGCCGCACAAAACCCAGCATCGAAGCTAATGATTTCCTCCGTTGGACGATCGGAGAGTCTTAAAGAGACTTGCAAGTCCAGGCCCGAAATCTGCAGCCGGTTCAGCGTCTCCTGGCGCGCTCTCCCCGCTTGGTGACCCGATCGTCCAGCTGCGTTGACTAGTGAAAGAATTAGCCTGACGGCGGCGGGTCTTCAGTATTTGAGCATTAAGGCTGATTGCCTGGAGCGATAGCCTCATCGCACTAGAGAGTGGCACTTGACACCACCGGACTCCGGCCCGCTGGGAGACGCCGAGACGATGCATGGATCACGGCTGGATAAAAGGATTCACGGATCCAACCACAGGGTAATTCAATTTAACTTTTGGATTGTTTGCGACTCCTGGGTGTGCATCGTGAGCCCTGCCCATTCATCGTTGGCTATCTTCCATTCCGTGTCAAGCTAGGGAAGGTTACTGACCCCTGCGTGCTCACACCTCTCCGGTAGCTCTGCCCCGTGCTTGCCGGTTAAGTTAGTCTAGACTATCTCTCACTATCATCGATATACGGTCTACTTCCCCCTCAGCGGTGGGTAGCGAGATGCCTCTTGGGTCTCTGGATCCGCACCGGCCTCGAAACAGGACCCAAAAGCACATTTTACCCTATATGGCAGGTCACTAACGCATTCGAGGAGAAGTGGCATCATTGACTTCGCTTAAGTGGATGTTGCAAAAGTGAAGCGACCCGCCAGTCGACCGCAGCCAGTTCAAATCCCAGTGCAATGGCTTGCGCAGCGCCCGTTTTGCGATCCAACAAAATATATCCATGCTTTCTCCCAAGGAGACCGGTCAGCATTCTATTTCTCTGGGTCCCAGATCCGAGATCCTTCTGGCGGGGATCGGCTCGTGGCTCTAATTCCACTTAATCCGCCGTCATCTAGAGTAAAATAGTGACTTAACGGTCGGCAATTAAACCAACTGTCCGGAACGTCAGGTCAAGAATGAGGGCCCCTTATGCCCCTTGCCAAACAGGAGGTTCTCTACGTATACAATGGCATTACTCGCCATTGAAAAGAGGCCCAGCCAAGTACACTACCGGGGTAATGCTAGCCTATTCAGAGAGGCGTTCAGGTTTAATTAAGCGTAACTTAATGTACCAGAATACGGAGGACGAACAGACCTCCAAGGCTCAAGCAACACATCGTGACAACGGTCAGAGATAGCCGCTAGGAACCGGAGGCTAGACGATTAGAGACGCTAAGGCGACGTTAAGACTTTCTTCAGCCGTTGACGTCCTGCACTGCGCTGCTGCCGGCCCCTGATATCGGGACACTCCACGCCTAGCACTCAGCCCGGTTTGACCCTCGACCGCGATAGACGAATGAAAACCATCCTCGAGCTCAAATAGGCATTATTATTATCATTTTATTATTTATTGCTCCTGCAGTACGCAATCGCTTGGTCCTCCCCCTGGCTCGTCCGCTTTTGCTTGTCTATCTTCATGCACCCATGTGCTTGCCACCTCCACGTCCCGAGGATCATAAATCACAATCCTCGTTCTCCATCATTCCCCCGGGGTAAATCCGTGAGTATGGGAATAAACTCCGGTAGGGATGTAGCCAGTAGTCTGGACCCTATCTTACCCCCAAAAGAGCGGTGACACCAAGACTATAGCTAGTTTACTGAATTACGAATTACTACTATCTCGGGGAGGCAAAGTATACGAAGCAACACACCCACTCCTCATTTCCCCCTTCCATGGGCATCTATCTGGAACGCGCTCAAAACTATTAAGCAGTCCATCCCCATCTAGACTTGTCCGCGTCCCATGGAAAGGGAATCGAGAGAACGAGTCAGAGTCTTCCGCCGAATCTCATGATCCCTCCATTTTCAAGCACGAGTCAGTGGTCAAGTGACAAAGAATTCCCAAACATCAATGCTACCAAAACAACCTCTTTGATAATCTCATCGGCTAAAATAAATGATAAGCAGCAATTGAATAGGTAACAATAATACCTCAATGTAAGATCCACCTGAGCGATAAACATTACTGTATCCGGAGATGGTGTGACAAAGTTAGACCATAACTCCGGTAAATCTAACGTTCGAGCGTTGAACCGAGTACTGGTATCGCTAAGCGGCGTTTTAAGGCGGCCAGTCTACCTGGAGCACTATATACCGATGTGCCTAGTTAGCTAGGCATGTATAATGCGCACGTGTATTACGCTCTTTCTAGTAGTTCATGTACACATGCATTTTTTTTAATAGTCTGTCTCGTGGATTCTGGCCCATTCCGGATAGAGACTTACCCGTTCCCCGGGCGAACGTGCAAGATTTCAGGACCGTTATGGAGTGCAAATCCTTTGCCTTGGGAAGCAGACCCAACAGGTTGGTTTGGCTTGGTCTGTAGAATGAACCTCCTATTGGGACGGGACTGCGCTAAAGCACCAGACTGTAACGTAGTGGGGAGTTCAGTTCAGCTCTCGAGTATTTTTAAGATGAGGCGATCATATAGAGGAAGCTAGACAGGGTTATACCTTTCAACTGAGGATGATCATGTGGAGAAGAGAGCTCGATACATAAACAGGTGAATCAATTCG
Source organism: Paecilomyces dactylethromorphus (assembly GCA_029606265.1). Classification (NCBI taxonomy): domain Eukaryota; kingdom Fungi; phylum Ascomycota; class Eurotiomycetes; order Eurotiales; family Thermoascaceae; genus Paecilomyces; species Paecilomyces dactylethromorphus. The sequence continues at coordinate 308,446 of JAPVCE010000009.1, forward strand.
TTACACTGCTTGCTTGCTAACTGGGACATTTTACGGGAATGAAAGAGAGGGAGAAAAAAAAAAGGGGGAAATGAAGTCTAGAGAAATACATCAGACTGAGAAGAAAATAGAAATCAGCTCAATTGTGCGAGAGGAGACGGGTGTGGTAGAATACAGTGAAAGTTTCTCTTCTCTTATAAAGACTTCTCGGCCACGCGCTATGCTCTTTGTTTCCAGACTAGAGCATAGCAGAAACCGCAATATTATGGACGGACGGCTGTTTCGTCAACCGTGCCACAGATCAAACTACTTCTTCACTCGTAACTCTCCTACCCCGTCGAACAAGGCTACTTTATTTCGCAAAGTGGAGATCATAGGAGAGCCACTTCCGCGCGTTCACGCCAGCGACATCCAAGCCTGGAGTACCATACGTGAGGGGCGCGTAGAACAGGAATCCCGCGAGGGTCGCTGCTAGAATGACAGCGGTCGCGATCCAAATAGCCAGGAAGGATTTAGCGCCCATCCGCTCTCTCGGAGTGACGAACCGGGAGGTCAATCGCGATGGGGTGGCCTTCTTGTTCTTGGCAGCGGGATCCTGTTCATCTTCTGGTACATATCCCGCTGGAACGATGGGGTCTACGTTGAAAATAAACTCGATCAGAGCACCAGTCACAAGAGTGGACGCCAAGTGCGCTGGGAGATAGTGATGCAGGAAACGCTGACGGCCCATAAGCCAGAATGGGAAGTAGTGTGCCGCCCAGCAGAGGAATAGGAATCCAGTGCTGTTGTACAAACGGGAACGGGCTCCAGGACCCCAGACTAGTTCATGTTAGTCAACCCACAAATGGAAAGGCTGTGCAACAGAAGGGAAGACTTACTTTCATCCAGGGCATCCACTCCCCGTCTCAAAGACAATTGATCCGCACCAATGATGCCTGCAAAAACGGCCAGGAGACTGCTAGCTAACCACCATCCAATTGGGTTTCCAAGGAAGTAGATCTGCTCACGGGTGTCGTTCTTTGTCCAAAAGCTAACGCCGCGCAGGAGGAACGGCCACTGGAAAGGCTCACTCGCGTACGGGTGCTCGCTTGTAAGGGCGTTATTGTGGAAGAACATGGCACGCTGCAACTCAATATACTTCCTCAGGAAAGGCATCTGTTTGACCTTGCGAGGCTCCTTCTGCAGACGCGGGGAATCCTCCTCGAGCGACGGGATCGAGTCCACGTACCAAACATTGCTCGATTGAAGGACGTTCTTGTTTCCATTAATTTCAGCCTGTTTGAACGCCCAGTCCGGTAGCGGAGTCGTATGAGTCCACATAGCCACACGAGTAGGAACATGGATTAGCTTGAAGTGGCTGGACATAGTCCGGAAATCCTGGTCCTCCTTGCCTCCCTCAACCTTGATCTCGAACAGGGTATCGTTGTGGCGCTCACCATCGGCCAGCTCGTGAGAAACCGTGGTGAACTCCTGATTGGTTGGGTAGTATGGAGAAGCAACATCGTGAGTGAGGAGAACGGTGTCAGTTCCAACATGACGGAGTTGAATAACATCGCCATGCTTGACATGGTGGTCGAGGAGGTCGTCCTCGGCAAACTTCTGGTTACCAGGCAAGATCTGCCAGATATTGTTGGTGTCGTTATAAGGATAACCAGTGACCTGCTGGCCCTGGCTAGAAATGCGGCCATCATCGTAACGGAGCGGATATTTCTCCCAGTGGCTGTGAAGGTAGGTCTTGGTGTCCTTGTGACGAATAGTAATCGTGTCATAATAATTGATCTCGGTAGATGCAGCGGTCATCAGGTTATCGCTAAGGGTCTCCTGGAACTCCGGCGACATGAAGTCATCTCCAGGACCGGACCTCGTGAGGATGGCAAAGTGAACTTGGAACCAGAAGAGGTAGAAAAAGTAGGGCACAATAATCAAGGCAAAGGCGCGAGCAGCAAAATGCTTTCCGAATTGAGGCATGGTAAGGGCACCAGCGCGGCGGTTGATGTCCAGCAGATTCCACAAGTCGACCAAGACGGCTGCGCCGATAGTGAAGAAGGTGAAGGCACCGACATACTTGGTTGAAATAACGCAGCTGAGAGAGACACCAGTCAAAAGAAGCCACTTCCACCACTTACGTCCGAATGGCTGGTGTCTCTGCTTATAGAACTTGACGTAGCATAGAACACTCAGCGCCATAGTGAAGACCAGAGTGGCATCCAGGAGAATCAGTCTGGTCTCTCCAACATGCGCATTGTCAAACACCATTAAACCCGCAGCCAAAACACATGCTGGAAGTGAATATCCCGACTCCCACATGATCGAGAACACGACCGGGATAGTGAGAGCGCCCAGGGTAGCCGGTAACGCTCGGAATGCGACGTAGGGGACCTTGTTTTCAATGTAGGAATCACCGATATTCTCGAAGAGGAAATGACCATCATAGCCGACGAGCCAGCCGACGAACGCGAAAAGAAGCTTTCCAAATGGTGGGTGGACGTCAAAGAAGTATGTTCGTTGCAGGTAGTAAGAAGCAAACTATACAAGTCGTAAGTTAGCATTTAATCCATGAACACCCTTCAGCTCAACGAGCACCTCGCGACGCGCAGGAGATATCCATGCTTCCAAGAGAAATAACGTACCTTTCCGAAATGAACCTCATCAAATACAACTTCGTCGGGGTACGCGATATTCCAGAACCGGGTTAGGAAGCCCAATGCCGTCAAGACACCCATGGCCACCTTGTAGTCCCATTCTGACTCCTTAACTAAGGCATTTCCCTTGATCGAGGACGTAGCTGCAGCATTGTCGGCGGCATCGATATCCTTCTTTCCGCCTCTCCTGCGGAGAGACGGCGGAGGGGCAGAAGACATGATATGAAAGTAAATGTAGAGAGCGTCAGGGAGGACAAAAAGCCACCTTTACTAGAAATTTTCAGCATTCAGAAAGCACAACGTGGTTAGTCAACGTGTCACTTACGATAATCAGTAAAAGAACATTATAATAAAAGGACAGAAGAAGGAGAGCGAAATTCTTCCTGAAGGGGGCGAAAGGGTTAGGAATCTGCTCTGCTGCTTTGTTTAAGTCACTGGCCGCGTGGAGCGCCGCAGGAGAGTCGCCAGGTGGTCCTAGCGCCCAGCTCGAGAAGAGGCTACGCGGCCTCTAAAAACTGCTGTAGAGGCCCAAACTAGAACAAAGAAAATTAATTCATATAGAGTAAAGAGCAAGGTGAAATAATGTGATTTTGACGAATTTCTATTCGTATGATAAAAATTGGTATTATATGCAACGCCACTCGTATTGAACCGTCCCAACCACAGAACGCCATATCCCAATTCTCCGATATGCAAGCTAATCCAACGTAGTTAAATAGAAGGACGTCATTCCGAAAATGTACATGGTATGAAATCAATCATCATCCGACAAGCTAAGTAAATCCAATTCCGTTTTGACAAGGGTCTGAAAATCCGCCCTTGATAACCCGGTGCTCTTTGCTAGCCGGAATAAGCTCTTGATATTGGAGCTGATATGTTGCTTCACTCCTGTCTCTACAGAAGTCTGGTTCTCTGCTTCCTGCTCAAGCTTCGCAACCGCATCAGAGCCAGACGACGAGGTCGACGATGGTCGAGGGTGGTTCAGAAGCATGGCAATATCCTCCCGCGAAACGCCATTGGCTGCATATCCATTCGTCCGAGGAGGCTCGTTCTCGTCCATGCTGGCAACTTGACGCTGGAGAAGACTGGCCAAGGTATCTCCATTCAGAGAAGATACGCCAAGCTCGGCCTTGTCCTCTGAGGGGTCGTCATTATCCATTGCCGGCTGCACTTCAGCATACCGAGCAAAGTATGAGGCATCTGACTGTTGAATGGAAGAAACTGGATTCGGTGCTGGAGTTTTGATCGACGGCGTTCTCCCAGGCGTGTTATCATATTGTGCCCAGTAATCATCATCGTCGTCATTGTCGTCCTCCAATCCTCCATCCCCTTGTTCCGCTTGCTTCAAAGCATCTTCCACTACCTTTTCCTTGGCATAATCGTTAGCTTCTGTTATCGATAACGACCAGGACCTGTCGTCTTCCACCGAACCACCCCACGGCAGCAGTTCCGCGACTCTCCAACCAGGACCACCGCCTTCTTGGTCGGTAGGACACCATACATAATGGACCGCAAGGTTGAATTCTGGTAGAGGAACGCGAGACCGTAGTGTTTCTTCGTCAATTCGCCTGTACTCGACCGGTAATTCGTCGGGGAGTTCTATCTCTCCGGAGACTGGGTGTGGTTCAAAGTTCACACCATCTACCACGTTCTGGACACGCTCTGCTTTGACTGGATCCCACGACAGCAGTTGAAGCCAAGAATCAGTACCTGAAGATGTCGAACTGAGTATCTGGACGCGCTGGCGTAATATAGGTGACAGTAGAGGTAGAAGAGCGGGCGGGGGACGGTTCGAAGCAAAGGCTGCTGGTAGACAGGCCAGGAAAGGCGGTAACAACGTCCGGGGATCCGGGGGTTGAATGAATTCGACCATCCTATGGCTGTTTAGAAGCAATGTCTGCTCTTTTCAACCCAGCAACCTGTTTGCGACCGCTTTTATATGTCGTTGCAGTCGCACGGTGATGTACTTCAGCGGGGGAGCGAGGAGATCACAGAGTCCGTGAGACAAGAGAGATCAGCGAGGTCCTCGCATATAAATCCCCGAGGCCCGTGTGCTGCGGAGAGAATGGATTGGGACCCTGCTGACAGCGTCATGGCTGCTGTTGTACACTGGAGAATATGGGGCCAAACTTAGGCTCCATTTGCCCGGTGGACTTTGGGGCTCCCGGTGAGTCTCTCGACCGGGGAGGTGGCGGAGGTGGAGGCGGGGCAGGAACCGTCTAGAAGGGTAGCAATCGTTAGTTGCGTTCGTCCGTCCGGGTATCTGTAGTTGATAGGAATCTTCTTTCGGAATAATTCCACGTCTCCGAGCGGCCTGTTAAACAGCGTGAAGATGACCGTCAATGATGCCGTACAGGGAAAAAATGTCTACGATGGAGAGCGGAGACTTCCTGGCTAGCGGCAGTCAGAATCTCAACTCCGGTATCCACTCGACATCAGCCCTAAAGTATCGTGCCTTTTCTTTTGACCTCTAGCTTGCAGATAAGCCACCTACTACCCTGTGATACACGACAAGTAGTAGCGTTATTTAGCAACAGGTTCACCGTGGCTCAAACAGTTACACTGCTTAATTAATCGCGTAACCCAATAAGTTCTAGTAGTTGAAGAATTTCCGCTGGAAAGAATCCGTATCTACCGTGAAGTCAATTCCGACAAGATATAACCCGCTCCACCAGGAAGGAGAATGTGCAGCGACTAATGGCGATTATACGAGTCTTTTCGTCGGGCTGAAACCACTAGTAGTTACTAAGCTGAACATCAGGATCTGCAAAGGCTGCTACAGTCCCTTTCCTATGACAAAAAAAAAAACTAGGAAATTCGGTAGCTTTCCAAAGCAGGTTCCTGCTAGGAAAGAGATACCTCCTGATAACTGACTACATCGATAAAGACAAGGAAATATTCTTCCCGCATGTCATGGCTCCGGAGATGTTTCTCAGGTGGCGCACGAGGGAATGCCATTCTATATAGATATGCTTCATAGGGATTATTACCTGGGGTCCAGCTGCCAGAGGTGCAGCTCGATCCCTGCAGGCCCAACACATCAACGCAGCGAATGGACCCGCATATATATATCTGCACAGCGAGCGTACATCTCTGATATTGAAGGTGGGGGAGGGCAGAATTTGTCAGGGAAACAGGGGTTCGATTGGCGATGCCGCCAGTTGGTTGGCAGCTATCTGAGCCACGATGATCCTTCGGAGAAACCGTCGTGGACCCCAACACCACCGCCAGATAATTAATATTTATCCCTGGGACGTAGAGACAAATCACAAGCCTCTCGAGGAGGTACTTGCCCATCAATGGACGACGCATCCAAACACTCACCCCTATCTTACATTACTAATGCCGAGCGTATGCAGATTGATTACTATTTGAATAATCAAGATGCACGCTGGCCCGAGCATTCACAACAAGAAGCTGTCCGTCGACTCCTTCCAGAGCGTATTGATGTTGTTGAAAATAAGCTAACTGGCCGGCCGCCTACTCTGGCGGGACCGCTCGAAAGAGCGAGGTTCGCACACCCAAAAAAGAAAGTTAAGCTTCTTCAGACCTATTCTATTTCTTACTTCTACCATATGATCTAGCAGAATAATATTGATATCTCGTCGATCCATTCAGGCTACTAACGAGATTACTAGGAGGGAACCAGTACAATTCTATTGCTATTAGTAATCCTATACGAATGACTTGAAGACCTTAGAAGTCGTCATTATTAATTAAGCTTACTGCCCTGCCGCACTCTAATCCGGGTGCTGTGGGCATTAAGCAACACTCAAAAAAACATGTAAGAGTACAGGATTTGTATCCCAGTCATCCAATCGGGGTACTATTTCAATACTATCAAACAAACAAGCGCGGATTCCTTCAGAAGAATAAGTATATACGTTCGGATTTAAAACCAATAAACGGGAACAAAGTGCATTCTTCGCACAGTGCACCATTAAATCGCGTGCTAACTGCCCCTCTTGCGTGGCTAGATTCGCGATAGTTCTGGCGCGATCGGAATGTCGCAAAAATGCTGATAAGCATTTGGAGCGTCCCTCACACACTGGAGATCAGCATATCTTTTTCTGATAAATATAATGACCCTCTCTGATTTAGTTCCCCTATGAGAATTATAAATCCACGTTTTATGCGCTTGTGATACCTAGATGCGCTCCGATTTCATATTGAGTTGAGGTCATCGGGAAGTCAATTACTGATCCCTGCAATTGCCAGTTTCAAATCACACAAAGTTAAGAACCAACGCAAGTATAGAAATCAGGTGCAACAATTCTCTCACACATTCGCCAGGATCTGGCCATCCTAGCATCACCGTCAGGATGTCAAACAAGGATTTTCTAGATCGTCCCACTGCTATCGCGGGGATAGATCGATCAGATGATGGTGCAGTGGAAGAGAGGGAGGTTGATGCAGATGAAACACAAGAACTCATACAACAGAAAGAGCTGGAGAGCAGACTGCGACGCAAGGTTGATTTGCGCTTATGCACAATTGCCGGTATCTTATGTAGCCTTAATCTCTTGGACTCGGGCATCATCTCCTCCGCTTCCGTTACGACGATGCTTGAAGACTTGGATTTGAAAGGCACTCGATACTCGGTTTCGATATTCATCTTCACAATCGCCAGTGTGGTCTTTCAACTCCCATCAACAATTGCAGTGCGCTTCATCGGTCCTCGCATCTGGTTTGCTTTTATTACGTTCTGCTTCGGCCTCATTACTCTTTGCGCAGCTTTTGTGCGGTCATGGCGCCAAATGATTGCCCTGCGAATTCTTCTAGGTATCTCCATGTCTGGAATATATCCAGGTTTAACATACCTGATCAGCACGTGGTACACAAGACGAGAACAACAGCTGCGCTTCGCTTTTCTTCAATCCGGAGAAGTCATCGTCCTTGCGACTGGCAGCATTGTCAACTACGGACTTAATCACCTGGATGGCAGAGCTGGACTAGCCGGTTGGCGATGGATGTTCCTAGTCCAAGGCCTAGTCACTTGCTCAATTGGAATCATCACCTATTGGTGGATGGTCGATTTCCCAGAAAACGCACAGCGGAGCTTCTATTTCCTATCAGAAGCAGAAACGCGTCTAGCAACGCAGAGAATCCAAGACGATAGAGACGATCTGATCCCGGAATCATTCTCGTGGTCCAAAGTGCTGGTCCACTTCTTGGATCCGAAACTTTACGGTTTCTGCTGCATGTTCTTTCTACTGAACCTGGTTTCTACTTCATTGTCATATTTCCTACCGATCATCCTCCAATCAGGCATGGGATTCTCTGAAAATGCATCAATCATCTTATCAGCACCGGTACTCTATCCCCATTTCCAACTTCAAGACACTCTTCTTCATAATTCTATATCACTAACACCAACGCAAGCCATACTACTACGCCGTTCTCCCCGTCCTCTTCACCTCCCTCATCGGTGACAAGTACCGTATCCGCGGTCCGCTCGTCATCCTCAACGCCCTCTCCCTCATCGCTGGCTTTTTAATGTTCGGCCTCCCCACGCAAGTCACAGTGCGATATATCGGCACCTTCCTCGCCACAGGAGCATACGTTTCCAACTGGGCGGCACTAAATGCTTACCAAGCCAACAATATCGTAGGCCAATGGAAGCGTGTCACCGTCGCAGCAGCAGTAACGGCATGTAACGGCCTCGGAGGCATCGCGGGGAGTTTCATCGTTCGTCAACAGGAGGCTCCAGAGTATCAGACTGCGGTGTGGGTGTCTATTGGGTGAGTTGAAGTAATCCATATAACCATTAAAATAACCAGTTCAAGTCAAAAGCACGTCGAACAAAGCTGACGATCCATGGTTATAGCTCCCACATCTTAATGATCGCCATAGTCGTCTGCTTTACCATCTACTTCTATATCGCGAACAGAAAGCAAAGTCGAGGGAAGGTAGTACTAGAGGGTGCGGTAAGTTCAATTCGTCGGTCTTTTTTTCCCTCTTCATAGTTTGTGATATTAAGCATATAAATTTCTTGATCTAACCTGTTATGAAAGCCTGATTTTAGGTATACCTACTGAAAATACTAGGTGGAAATGTAGCTTCCCGCTGGGGGGTTCATTACATCACTGCAGGCAGTGAAAAAGGGAGGTATGCTAAATAGAACGAATGATGTTATGCAAATTAACCTGATTTTAATGAAATTGATCTCTGGGATCCACTCGTGTAATATATTCAAAGCCAGAGATGTATATTTTCCTCCGTTTCTCATGCATTATTTGAGAGTCTAAGATACTAAACATGAGACCAACAGGTTGCTACGGGAGAGATCGAAAGATACAAAAGAATCGAAGTATAGAGTTAATCTTTAAATTTGACACAGACAGAAGAAGAGGGAAAAGGCTGGACCACACAGAACCGGGGTATAAGTTAATGTACTGCTTGCAAGAACCCAGAAAATTTGGAGGAAAGAAATTCATTCTCTTTTTGCAATCATGCCGCCCGATCCCTCTGTTCCAATCGACCAACCAGCCTCTTGACCCCTGCCCATTCCTCTGCTGGCACTTCCTCTGCAGTTCCGCCGAGGTCTTTTCCAACTTCGAAAACGGTGACCACACCGTCGAGTCCACCGGTCGCAATGCGTCTTCCTTCCCGCTCCTCCCAGGCGACCTTGTTCAGGGACTTGGTTAAAACGCCGCCACGGCCCCTGGAGGGCGTAGTCTTGACAGCAGGTACTTCCGTATCGGTATAAAGATCCCAGACCTCCAAGTTGCCTGCTCCATCGACAAGAGAGAACACACCAGGTCGGTGAGGCGACCAGCGTGCATCGTAAACAACATCCTCGCGATTGAGGTCGAGGACAGGGGAAACTACCTGTGGAGTCGCCGCGACAGATGTTGCAGACGCAGAGGTTGTCGCTGGTGGACGGACACGCCAAAGCTTCACACTCCAGTCCAGACTAGAACTGAGCATCAGATCACCAAGATCTACGGGACCGCGTGCAGGGTGGAAAGCTGTTGACATGACTGGAGCAGCATGGCCACGGTAAGCCAGACGATGGTCGGTTCCAGCTTTGGCACCTGCCCGGTCATATCGATGACAAGGATAGATGCCACCTTCTTCCGTGCCAACCAGGAAGAAAGTTGGGTCTGCCTGGGGGAACGACATGGTGGTGGGTGCGAGATCTTCGGTCTTAGAAGGTGGAGGGGTGGTGAGCTCCAGATACTCCTGCGGCTGTGAAAGCATATCGACAGTCCAGCCGCAGACAACACCATCAGTAGATGCGGTCAAAATGTTGTGAGCATTCTGTGTTCCCACTATTGAAATGCTGTACACGGGGTGGGTATGTCCTGAGCCAGTCAGGGGAGTCTTCTGCACAGGCGCACCTCCGCCTGCACGCGAAGAGCGGGTATCCCATAGCAGGACCTGTCCGGAATAGGAGCCACCGACAATGAGGTTCGGATGAAAAGGAGAGAATTTGGCTGCAAGGATATCAGAGGTGGAGTGGAAGATATACTCTGGTCGAGAGTGCAGGTGCTGGTTCCAGATCTGCAGCAGACCGTCAGGTTCATGAGGGGCAGTGGGGTTCTTTGTGTATGCGGCCAGCACAAGCTCTGGAAACTGAGATAGCACTTGAATTAGTAACGGTTGGACAATATTATGAGGAAGGAATATTTACCTTAGGAGAGAAGCTTATGTCACTAATCATGCGCTTCTTGCTCCATCGCTCATCCCAGAATTGCGCAACCTCCTTAATTCCTCTCCTCTTCTTCCCATACTCCTCTTCCTCTTCATCGTCACCATTGATTCCGCCAAGCTCATAGTCTGCCAACACGTCATACTCCTCATCCAAGGCCCGCTCGATGACCTTACTCGAGCGTTCGACGAAATCCAGAAAGTCATTGGACGAAGTCACGGCATTCAGTTCGTCGTCCGTAAGAGCACGCAGAGGATACCTTATCTGTGTAGATTGGGTAGCCGTTGGGTCTGAGAGCTGCTTGGTTGCCTGTAATTCCTCTTCAATCTCCTTCCGCAATTTCTCGCGTATTTCTTCGTCGCGTTCTCGATCCCTCCGACTCAGTCTTTTGTTCGCCCGCGATGTCTCCTGAAATTCATCATCACCTGATGCCACCGATCCGTCTACCGACCCTCTTCGTGGCTGTTGCCATTCATCTGTCTGGACAGCCTTGCTGTATGTGAGGGTCTCTTGCTTCGGCTCAGGGGCTGGCTCGGTGAGCTCAGGGATAGGACCAGTTGCGATAGTCTGCGTCGCAGCGGATGCGAGCTGTATCGCATGTCGCGAAGTCGGGCTTAAGACATCGGTATTGTCTCCGCTAAGCTGACTGGCACTGAGGACAGAATTCGGCCTACTTCCTCTGCGTGATGAACCTTCTCCTCCGGTAGCTAAAGACGCAGAGCCCGGTCGATCGACGAGACGGGAGATCAAACTGTCCAGTTCCGCTCTGCTATCAGAACGGCTAGGCGCAGGAGATACAATCTAAAAAGCAAATGTCAGATAATGATGCATAATACACAACTCCGCGGACGAGCTCCGTACGTCTGAGGCATCTCCGATGCTGTGCCGACTCTGGTTGAATTCCTTCTGCCTTAGCTCGCGCTGGCGCTTCAGCTCCGCAAGCTTTGCCTTCTTAGCCAGGATCTCATCTTTCCGCTGTTGCATAGTTGTCATGGCAGGCATGTGTGAAGCTGTCTGGTCCTGACGGCACGTCGTGGTGCCATCCAAACAGACCAGCTCTACTGTCTCTTTTGGTTCGTTTACACTATTAGTTCCCGTGCCTGTTCCGCGTTTCTGGTCGAGGGGAGGATGACATAAGCGGTCAGGAACATCACATCGCCCGGAAAATCTCACTACCGACATTCATCAGTCCCAAACAATAAATCAATTATTTTATCCAGAGTCATTGCATGCTGGATAGTTAACTCGGTTGGTTGTAATGCTGAGTATTCATAATCTGTTATGGGAAACTCCCCAAAGATTAATTTATTCCACACCCAATTAGTCCTCTTATCTGTGTTTTGTTTTCCAAGAAATAGGTCCCACTCCGAAAATATAAAGATATATTTTAGATAGATCACGACGCATATTGACTTAATGTCTGGTAGGTTGCCTTGAGTATACAGTGTTCCATTAGAAGCATTACCTGGCATGTATTCTGTAGTAAAAAGGTCACAATCATTGCCTACATCTTGCTGATTGCGATCATCCATGATGCTCCATGCCTATGTGACACTACATCCAAAATAAGCTGTAGCTGGGCTTAGAACCTATTTTTGCATAATTAATCTTTGTGATCCATACTAGTCATTAGCACTTTGCTAATTTCTCACTAGGACTTGGTTAGTGTATACCACCTTGTCCTAAGCACTTCACTCGGTGACGTTAAGGGTTAGAAATAAAGACCTGGGGCTGGATTAATATAAAACACATCGGCGAAACACTACCATGAAATGATAAAACAATAGCACCCAATCAGGACTGTGTGAAATCTCATGTCTCATCAACACGAGATCCGATCAGACCATGGCGTAACCTGAGGCCGCACGATCTGGCTGCGCGGGCGGGATGACATAAGCGGACAGGAACGTCCGGCGGCCCGGAAAAACTCGCCAACAGGGACTTCGTCCCTTCTCTCCAGTCCAGTCCGACCCGTTGCCAGCTTGAGAAGCCCAGGAAACCTATCCTGTTTAGCAGCCATTGACGGTCGATACCCCCACTGACTTGCCTGTTGCTTGTTTGGTATCGACATTCTTACACCCCTTTCCCTTCCTTTTCCCTTCCTGTCTCTTTCCCAACTTCGGAGACCTTTGAATACTTCAGAATGGCCAGTACGCAGGGTGTCAATGTGAGCCTCCGCATCTTCCTCCTCTCCGACCGACGCCACTTGTTTGGTCGCACCACCTTCTAATTCGCCTGATCTTATAGGTGCTCCGTTACTCAGCTCTTGTAGCTGGTCTCATCTACGGTGTCTCCCACCAGTCATCGCTCAATTCGCAAGCCAAACACGCCGAGGTTGAGCGTGAATACAAGCGCAAGGAGTCCCTGATCCAGCAGGCCAAGGCAGAGTGGGCTAGAACGCACGCGCCAGCAAAGAAGGCAGACGGACGTATGTTATAGGATCTTTCTTTAAGCGGCTTATCTCGGGGTATCCCGAGATATTACCAGTGTGATCGCGTGCTAATTTGCTACCCGCAGCTATCACGAATCCTGACGACCCACGATTTGATCTGGAAGCTGTCTTGAAATCCGCAGAGGCTACGAACTAGGGGAGGATGACAATGGGGGCGCATCAAGGGAGTGGCTGGTAGTTGGCAGACCCTGGAGACGCTGAGAGGGTCCGAAGATCCCGTACCCTCCCCGGGCACCAGGGGAAAGAGATAATGGCTGAAAAAGGACCAGCTATGTATTATTGTTTCGTCTAACTTCCCAGAGTCGTGTCTTTGCAAGCGAAAGAACGGAAAATTCATTTATTTTCTAGACACCATGTCCGTCTTGTACATACCCTGGGTCGTTTGTGCACGTCTGTACACTACGCTCGGTACTCGAAGAGCAAGAAATTTCTTTGCATGTTTACACTGGATTGCCCATCTCTTGACGGAGAACATGTACGTGCGGACTCGAGAGTCTACAGACTCTATCCGCTGTACTCCGGATGGTTGGAGTATATGCGAGCACGCACCTCTGGCAGGAGTACTCGCATCTGACATGTCTGCTTATCGTCATTCTGCAGAAAGTCTTTGCTGGCGTAGGCTGTCCCATCTTTCGAACCCTCGTATGGTTATATAGTGGAACCCCATTCAGCCTCCATAACTCCCGAGCAGACTTATGATCCCTCCCAAACCATTTGTCTTCTGAGCTGTCTGCTCCCCTGACAAGTCGATAACTTTTGGTTTGAGCAATTTATTTTCCTCATCCCAAGTCCATCCTTGTTTCATACAGCTGTCTATAAGAGCGGTGTTCGCGGAATCCGGGTTGTAGCCTAGATAGGCTGCCGCCGTCTCTGGCCTGATTGCTCCATACGCTCTGCTGATATCCTGGAATGTCTTCTCCCGAAAGTAGCCTAAGAAGCCGAGTTAGAATTTCTGTTTCTAGGTACTCTTGAATTCAGACTGACTTTCGTATGCCTGTACTACACCCTTGAGTGGCTCCGGCCACGATAGCTCTCTGAGCACCTTGTATACCTGAGCATAGTCATTTTGCCAGACCGCCCGCAACAGTGCAATGCTATTCTGCAGTGCCTGGTCGTGATTCACGAGAGTTGGAGGCATCCGATGTGTCAGCATGCGAGCTTCGGGTCTATCATAGAGCTGTTTAGTCAATGAGGCCAAGATCAATGAGCAACACTGGAGACAAACATTTCATCTATTAGAAGTAAGGAGATTAGGTATGAAGAGTAGAAGACACTTAATAGTTCCGCATCCCCAGTCACCCCATTATCAGTGAACAAAAGGCAGGCTTCCGGTTCGTAGTGGGAGAGGGTATCATAGAGGGCCGACGGAGAAGGCGCCGATGTCAGGACTTCTGCCAGACGCTCCTTAGAGAGCGGCGGCAGCGCCATGACGGGTCTTAAATTCGACTTTGAAAAATAATAGATTATCTAAACGAAGCTAAATAAGTGTTCAGAAAGAAGAACTGACAAAATCTGCTGGTGCGATGTTGGTAAGCTTGCTTTCATCGACGATGTGCGGGGAGCAAGGCGGAGCTTTGAGAGTTGTTCCCGCAAAGAGGGTCACGGACCAACTTGCGTACCTCATGCCAAGACTTATTGTAGAGACCACCTTGCGGAGCCAGATCTACGAAACTCCCCCATCTGTTTCCCGTCAGCTTCCCTTGACTGGGTAGACCTTTCCCTTTTCCTATCAATCATTGAATTTCTCTTTCGTTGTCCGGGCCATCATGGCCGCTTCTCCAATTGAACCTCTTTTGGAGGGAAAGACGGGCAGCAATGCTCGCGGCTTACTACGGATTATTATTCTATGTACCATTGCCGCTGCGGCCGTGTCCAGTCGATTATTCAGTGTCATTAGTACGTCTCCGTCCAGAATACTAAAGCGGAAGTTTCTGGTGGAAATTTTTTGCTAATTATCTTTTTCTTGTAGGATTCGAGAGTATAATCCACGAATGTAAGTTTACTCATAGCTGGCCGTCCCTACCAGAGCTGCCGCGCGTCGTGCATGAAGCATGATATTAATGCTTGCCGTACAGTCGATCCGTGGTTTAACTTCAGAGCAACAAAATACTTGGTGCAGAATGGATTCTACAGCTTTTGGGACTGGTTTGACGATCGTGAGTGTTCCATTTATTTGTTAAGAAAGCCGTCGCATGATCTCGAGATTGCAATACATTCTTGGGAACAGGAGAGCATGCTAATGGATTATTTGTATAGGAACATGGCACCCTCTCGGACGTGTCACTGGTGGCACCTTGTATCCGGGACTTATGGTCACCAGCGGTGTCATTTACCATGTTCTTCGCTTCCTGACGATCCCGGTGGACATTCGGAATATCTGTGTCTTGTTGGCGCCGGCATTCTCTGGTCTAACCGCGTTGGCGATGTATCTTCTTACTCGTGAAATGACGCCCTCTCCCTCTGCCGGTCTCCTTGCGGCTGCTTTCATGGGCATTGCTCCAGGCTACATCTCTAGATCGGTTGCTGGTAGCTACGACAACGAAGCAATTGCTATCTTCCTCCTGGTGTTCACCTTCTTCCTTTGGATCAAGGCCGTCAAGAATGGTTCTATTATGTGGGGAGCTCTGACTGCGCTCTTCTACGGATACATGGTTTCTGCGTGGGGTGGTTATGTCTTCATCACAAACCTGATCCCATTGCACGTCTTCGTGCTCCTCTGCATGGGAAGATATAGCTCTAGACTCTACATCAGCTACACCACCTGGTACGCTCTGGGAACACTGGCTAGCATGCAGATCCCGTTCGTCGGCTTCCTTCCCATTCGAAACAGTGACCACATGTCTGCTCTCGGTAGGTGCTGGTTTTCTCTCTAGGGAAAAACGTAACAACTCATGCTCTTTTAGGTATCTTTGGCCTGATCCAGGTTGTCGCCTTTGTCGAGTTCTTGAGAGGGCAGGTCCCTTCGAGGCAGTTTCAGACTCTGCTCACCAGCTTGGTCTTGGTTATCTTCGGCGTCTCTTTGCTGGGACTCGTCCTCCTCACTGTGTCCGGAGTTGTTGCTCCTTGGAGTGGTCGTTTCTATTCCCTCTGGGATACAGGTTATGCCAAGATTCACATTCCTATCATTGCCTCCGTTTCGGAGCACCAACCTACCGCTTGGCCAGCTTTCTTCTTTGACTTGAACTTCCTCATCTGGCTCTTCCCAGCAGGTGTTTACCTGTGCTTCCGCAAGTTGGAAGATGAGCATGTTTTCATTGTGATCTACGCCGTTCTGGCCAGTTACTTCGCAGGTGTTATGGTTCGGTTGATGTTGACTCTCACACCAATTGTCTGCGTGGCAGCTGCCATGGCCTTGTCTTACATCCTGGACACTTATGTACTCGTCTCCAAGCCCAGTGCAGCCCTGGCAGCTAGCGTCGCTGGTAGCTCGTCCGAATCTCTCCGTTCTACACGAGCACCTTTGGTGGGCGTTCAGTCAACCTTCTCCAAGGTCTTCATAACCTCCTCTGTGGTGGCTTACTTGCTCATTTTCGTCGCTCACTGCACATGGGTTACTTCGAACGCATACTCCTCTCCTTCCGTCGTTCTGGCTAGCAGAATGCCAGATGGTAGCCAGTTCATCATTGATGACTACCGTGAGGCATACTACTGGCTCCGCCAGAACACGCCGGACAACGCAAAGATCATGTCGTGGTGGGACTATGGCTACCAGATTGGTGGTATGGCCGACAGACCTACTCTCGTTGATAACAACACCTGGAACAACACGCACATTGCCACTGTTGGAAAGGCCATGAGCTCCCGCGAGGAGGTCAGTTATCCTATCCTCAGGCAGCACGATGTTGACTACGTCCTTGTTGTCTTCGGTGGTCTCCTTGGCTACTCTGGCGATGACATTAACAAGTTCCTTTGGATGGTTCGTATTGCAGAGGGCATTTGGCCTGACGAGGTTCGCGAGCGTGATTTCTTCACTGCACGCGGCGAGTACCGTGTTGATGACCAGGCTACACCGACCATGCGCAACAGCTTGATGTAAGTCCCATTCTGAATTCATCACTTATCTTTGGCTCCACGCTCACACACACACAACAACAGGTACAAGATGTCCTATTACAACTTCAACTCCCTCTTCCCCGCCGGCCAAGCCACTGACCGCGTTCGCGGCGTCCGTCTCCCCGCCGAGGGACCCCAGCTCACCACCGTCGAAGAAGCCTTCACCAGTGAGAACTGGATTATCCGAATCTACAAGGTCAAGGACCTCGACAACTTCGGCCGCGACCACAACAGCGCTGTCGCTTTCGAGAAGGGTCACAAGAAGAAGAAGGCCACCAAGAGAAAGGGTCCCAGGGTCTTAAGAACCGAGTAGAATCGGTTCCACTGTTTATTAGAAATGCCTGCCGGTCATCCTGGTAACATTGTAGGATGATTCGGCTGTTATTTTATGTATGGTAGATCTTGACAATTTTTCATTTCCTCTTGATAAAAATGGGATATTGCTATTTTTCTGCAATTGTATACCTCCCGGTAGATCTACGAAAGGGCAGTGTGGAATGCTATAAACTACTTGATCTTAAACACAGTTTAACATAGAATAATAACACCACCTTTTTCTATCGGTAGCTAAGTGATATGCCTATCCAAATCGATCCCAGCGTATGCGAGAACCGAATACCGAGATGTTTTCGTTTGTTTGTTATACAGAACTCAACTCCCCCGCCGAATGTGTTTCTGAGTACAGTTTACAGATGAAAAGTAAAATACATGAAATCCTTTTTCCCTTCTTGCATCGTGTATCTGGATGATGGGGAATGATATGTGGGAAATATACCCCGGAGACTTTGCGGGATTTGTTATAATGGTGAAGATAGTCCTCTCAGCCGGCTGCGGTGCTCATTTCTTGTTGGGGCTGTTGGACAGCTGGAGTCTCGCTTGGTTCGGTGCCGTTGCTTGTAGGAGTTGTTTCAGCCTGTTGGAGGGCTTTGACTGGTTGTGATTGCTGTGGTTCGACTACGTGTGGTCGCCATTTGGCTAGGAACTTTCCGGCCACGGGGCGGGATTCTTCGTCTTTTGTGTTGTTAGTGATGGGGTTCGAGGATGATGGGAAGTACGAAACTTACAAGTTCGGTAGATATCTTCTAGAGCATCTAGACATAGTTCCCGAGCTGGTGGTCGAAACATGACAAGATATCTGAGGTATGTTAGTCTAACTATAAACTGGTAAGATACGGTGTGGATCTTACAGCAAAGCTTGAACACAGAGATTCACTCTCTCTGGATCCCTCGCAAGGCTCTTAACTCTTTCGATAATGGAAGGGTTGATTTCCGGGATTTCACTCAGGAAGCGTATAAGGACTTTATCTCGAGCGTCGACATAGGGCAGAATACCATCGAGTAGTCTCAAAACCCAGCGGTCATAGTGCAACGGTACGTAAACCTCTTCTGAGTCTTCGACACGTTGCGATCCAGCGAATTTTAGCTGCACACGGTCGTTATACCATTCCTCATTCAACCACGTAATGCCAATGTTGATCCGTGACCTGAAGTCTTCCAGGATATGTCGATAAAGTAACTCTCGTATCGAGTCGGATATAGTTGGCTTCCTGGGGGGCAATCCTTCCTCGGTTTTTACAATACTCTCCTCGGATTCTAGGCCTCCAGATGCTCGCGTAGCAAGTCTAGTGAGAAGCGTCACCCACGCATCCCGATCGAATGTACTACCAGCCAACCTTGAGAAGCCGAGTTGCTGCTGACTTGGACCCTTCGCCGGTTTTCGTGGGGCATCCATAGCTGTGACCATGCTAAACACTCTTTCCGCTGTGCTTATACCTATTTCATTTGCTTCATCTTCGGTCAATGGTGGAGGTTGTGGCAGGATGAATGGCCCTAGAGATACTAGGTCTGGCTGTGCTTCTTCCGCAACTTCGGCAGACACAGCTTGTGTCTCGCCAATGACGTTATCTGGGATATCCATTGGAGAATACTCAGGTTCGTACTCGTCTTCTTCTTCTACGGCTGGTGGTTGCTTCGGAGCTTGTTGCGCACTCAGGGTTTGATAGCGCGATTTTACGGCCTATTATAAGATAAGCATTTGTCGTAAAGCCCAATCGAAAAGAGAGTCATACCTCAAGAGCCTGGTTCAAAGCCCCTTGATCGACCCTAGCTAAAACAGGGACCGTTATCTTTACCATGAGATCAATGGGGAGTTGCTTCACATCGAATGTGGAAAGGCCCACATCCTCTGTTAATGTATAAAGCTGCGCAAAACTGATCGGACCAGGTGGCAGAGGGGGGATTTTGAGGAGCGCAGGAGCTTCTGCACCGAGTTTCGCTCGCTTCGCATTGTCCAGTCCATCTGTTGGTTCCACAGGTAAACCGCGTTTCCGCGACGTCTCGTCAAGAATATCAGGCCGAGGCTGGGATAGTCGGTCGATGTATTGTTGGATCTTTCCTGCCAGCGGATGGCTCGGGTTCCTGCAATACCCGTAAGTATTTGTATCAATCCAATTCTCAGATAAACCCCATACCTCTTCAACACGTTTATCAGCAATGATCTGGTCGTTCGCTCCATCGATTTGACATTCACGCGAAGAGTGGGAGTCATTGGACCGTTTGCTTGTTTGAGAGGGTCGAAATTGAGGACTGCATCGATAATTTTGTTGGCTATAGACTGTCGACTTCGAATCAAGACCGCAAGGCAATTGAGCGTGGCATTGACTAAGATCGCATCACTAGTTCCGTCAGCATAGCCCTACATAGTCAGGGTAAATAGACACACCTTGAATCCTCCTGGAAGACGGTCAAAAGCCTATCTAGTAGACCAGATGATTCTGCTTCAAGGTTGGGCAACGATAGAATCGCATGATTTCTGGGAACAATAGATAGAGATGTTTCATTTTTATCCGGTCGCTGATATTCGTCAATAATAACACACATATACGCGCAGCTTGGACACATACTCTAGGGTCTGATATGGAGCCAACAGTCTGGACATGAACCACTCTCTGCACAAATTTGATACAGCACACCTTGACAGGATAAGGTGCACTGTCCCATCTCCGGAGAATATTTTGTTTGATACCCGTCATCTTCTCCCACATTGCCGTGTCTTCTGGATGATTTATGCTATATTTCGATCACGTTAGAATTCTCATCCTTAATCGGCGTTTCTCCATCATCACAGAGTCACCACCGATGCCTACGATGTTCCTATACCGGGCGGAACTGCGAGACACGAAAAGAAAGATTGATCACCTACATATGTCTGAAGACAATTGGATAAAGACTTGCTGCCGCCTGTACCACACTTTGGAGAACCACTATATCCTCCTCCGGCAGCTCTAGAATATCCTTCAGTGTCTGTAACACGGGTCCAGCCAGCTGTTCCTTCTGCGCCGCGGCCAGCGCGGGGCTGGCGAAGGTTTCCGCCAGAAAATCGGCACCCCATCTCCGTAGTTCGAGCTGTGCACTAACTCCTATGATCGGTAGGATTCCATTCACAATCTGAGGATAGAACGCAGCATCGCCTAGGACCAGATTGCGGGCCGCTTCCAGTTGTGATATCTGGTCGCGCAGACTGTTGCTCTGCTGAGCCATGGTGGCTCACAGAAGGGATATCCGGTGAAGAGATCAGGGAAGGGAGGATGCTATCGTTGTTTTTTGTGATAATTCTTGAAGGAAAAGAAATCGATGAAGGGTCTACGTCGGTGGTGTTGTATGAAGCCCGAGAAAATCAGCCGAGATGCGCGGCGCGAGGCTCAGGCAGGTACGTAAACGTCGTGTCCGGAGGGTGAACACGACAAATTGCGCTCAATATGGAGGGTTTGGCATTGTCTGTGGTGAATAACAACAAGTGAATCAAAGAAAACTAAAGAGTGTGAAGCTACAGGATGTGCTGCGAAGGAGGCAAGGAGCTTGCTTTGTACAGTTCCTCGAGCCTTGTACTGCGGTCCTAAGGTTGGCTAGAGTAAAGTAAGAAGCTCTTCCGCCGTGACAGCCGCACTAAACCCCATCGATCGCAGAGCCGCAAGATCAATGAGAACGCCCACCAGGACGGTTTCTGGAGCAGCAGATCACTCAAAATATCACTGATAAAACCCCGAGAGATAAGAAACGTAGAATACCATCGCTAAATTATCAATATAACACTTTTCAAATTGACCATGTTCGTATTGTTTGAAAACTTCCCGAAATCCCCCGGGACTTGCGCCAAGACCTCAGGCCACTGAGAATGCCTTCTCAACTTCCGTCGTGATACTTCTCTTCCGCTCCCTCAGCAAATTGCTCAGTTCAGCCGTCCTTCTCTGTCCCTTTCTCTCATCTTACGTCTCCTAAGCCTCTACTCAAAATGCCTGCTGGAATGTAAGTCCTAGACTCTTTATATACAGCCGTATCTGTCGCTCCAAACCGCCCGTTCTTCCCCTCCGGTTCAGGTCGGAATGCGCTGCGTACATATCGACATAGACTAACAGAAAATCCTCAATCGCAGTTTTAACTCCACCTACTACGGCAAGGACTACCGCGCCGGTGCCGCTCTTCTGCGTGCTCGTCGACCATACCTCATCAAGAATACCTTGACTGGAATCGGTCTCTTTGCATTCTGTATCGGAGTTTGTACGTGTCTCGCCTCTTGACCTCTCCTACTCAATCCTTTACGGATCTGAAATTATCACCAGAAGAGAAAACCAAAATTAACAATAATATCTCAAGACTCCTTCACTATCCGTGCTGTCGGACAAGAAGACTTTGACGATGTCATCGTGCCTGAAGCCCCCGCCGCGCCGAAGCAGGAAACCAAATGAGCCGAAAAGAAACAGAATCCAACCTGGCTTTTCGGTATGAACCAGACTACAATACAAATCATGGGACTCGGGTAAATATACAGCTTGCGAATTGATTGAAAAAGAGATTCGTGAGAAGGCTTTATTTTCAGCGCACGGTGCATTTGGTGTATGGAGTAAAATCTATGTACAGTACTTTATATCATGTTATGAGGGATCGATACCTTTTTCTTCTCTAGGGAGATTTTGAGAGATATGCTCGTTGGGGTACCTTCTCCACTCCGAATGGCGGTTGATCGGTATAAGAGTAGTCATGGATTCTGACCGGATGGTGGACTGCTTCAAATCTGCTATTCCGGGTCAAGGACAGGCAAGCAGTGATAATTAGCGCTATGAAACACTACGTCAGAGAAAGAATCGACTCGATTTTCACCAACTAGCCCTTTCTACACTGACAGCTGCAACAGGATAACAGGGGGTCTACACTGATTCCTTCCAGAATTTCCCTCTTCACCAGTCCATCACTCAGTCAAGCCAGTCAGTACAGTCTTCACACATGGGAACTTGATTGTGGTCATATTATTACATGGAATTTTTTTAATTCGACAAAATTGTAGTAGGCTGGAAAGCCAACTGTGTCGTGTAGCATAATATATACAGAACAAGATGAGCGATATGCTTCTTGTATCGCATCTGAAGAGCGAAGAAATGGTTTCAAATGTGACCTTGTGACTTTATATCTTCTCGAGTCTGAGGTCGAATGGTAGAAACCTGGCTACCCAGGTTCGCGTGAGGGTTTCCCCCCTATGTGTAAGAAATTGTAGTCTGTTTCTAGCCAGACAATGTGGACGCGATCCGAAACCCAGTGTGGGCATAGAAGGATGGATCTGAGATTTTTCTCGTTTTCCCTGTGAATCGGCAGGTCGTCAATGGTGACGTTGGAATTAAAAGGAAATATTCTGTCGTATAGACGGTAGACGTAGTATTCGTAAGGTCCTGTGTCGGTGCTCAAGACTTGGACTCGATCCTGCGAGTCTGCAAAAATGGAACCAGTCCGGAAGAAAGGTAATTCCTGGCTCTGTGCAGATCGCTGACCTGTAGCTGAGATTCTGCACTCTATAAGGAGATACCCAAGGTGATAAAGAGCTCCAGCTATGAGGCTGCATCCTGACTAACTCCTCAAGAACGTCAGGCGTTGGTGGTATAGACTATTGAACAGCTATGAAACTCGTCTGGAAAACCGCGGGCGAAGGGCATCGCCCAACTTGTATCCCTTGCCCCGGAAATATCCGTGCATCTTGCCCATGATAACGGGATTGGTTGTGTCTTCTATAACAATGCCAGCTATTGAAGGTTGACCCATCGTCGACCACTGAAAACTATAGCTGCTGCTGGATCTCGATCTCGTAGATCTCGTTGATGTCGAATCCAGATCATCCTGATCGGGCTCTGTTTGGACGCACGCATCTACATAACGGCATACCCGTTCTGGTTTCAGTGGTGGTTCAGGGGTTGGAGGAGCTGGATGTCGTGACTTGGTATCCGTCACTTGAGCTTGGTTCTCTCTTTCTGTCTTCTTCTCAAGCCAGCTCCAGAAGCTAGATCCATCCATGGCGATGCTTTGTGGACGTGACATTCGCAGTGTGCTCCTTCTCTTGAGGTTTCTCCCAGGTGGCGACTGCGCAACAGGAACGATAGTCGGTGGTTTTAGTTCTTGCTCAGAAGGGAGACTTGTCATGGAAACCGTATATGATCGTCTCAGGCTTTGCCTTGGAGATGCTTGCCTTGTGGCTAGTTTATCTTTCAGATCGGCAGTACTGTCTCTATTTGACACTTTTCCGTTCTTGTCGGATGCAAAATACTCGTCTCCGTGTCCAAAAACAATTTGAAGCGTGTCGAAGTCTCGTGTTGAGCCATCTGGAGGGAACAGCCATGCTTGTAGCTCCTCCGGTAGCCCATAACTATCTGCTACTTGTTCAGAACAATATCCCCTGGGCGATAGAGGAAAGATGTTGAATAGGTAAAAGCCCTACCCTGTCGATATTCGCCATTTTGTATCTTCCAGCAAATATAATATCTCTCAAAGGCGCCAAATGCGACGATGACCATCTCCTTCACACATTCTGGATCACTAGGGTTATTAGGGATATCTCGAAGTCTGTTCCATAATCGCGTGGATGGTCCCATAGGACTATCGGAACTGAGAAACATTAGCCCCCTACTGCTCATGCCGGGCGACTGGAAGATTCAAACCTAGAAGGATATAACCGCCTTCGCGTAGACTCTGAAGGTACGGTTGAAGAGTGAGCCCGTTGGGCTTTTGGATGCTCCAGCATTTTCCAAAATGGTATAAAACCTCTGTGATGTAGGCCAGCCTGCATCTGGTGGATTAAGAGGTATGTGTTCAAAGTATCATCGTCTCAGCTGCCAGTTTAGCTGAATGAACAATGCTGAACAAAGCTACATGTTTAAACGGTCATCACGCCATGGTTCCCTTGGCTTTCCGTTATCTAACCACAAACAGTCCGCGAGTAATACTCGGTTTAGACACCCCGTTCAGATTTGGAAATCTAAGGAGCCAGCTAGAGTCTCAAAACAGACTGCCCCTGCGGGGCGTCTGTATGAGACGGTTTGCACCTCGGAAAACCATAGCGGTTTCACCATACAATCCCATCGACCCGACCAGAACGTGGCATGGATAGCCCACGCTGTCCTTACCGTTTGAGGATTTAGACTTCAATTTAGGAATCTGTCACTTTAATGAGGCGCCCTGGTGCCCGAGAGACCGGATGTAACGAACTCTCCCTGATATCTGGCGGAGACGTAGACTACGTGTTCCATATTCGCGTCGTACCCACCAAGAATTAATTGCGAGCGGTCCAAAGACTGGGGATATGTAAAATTGGAGTATCCTAATGATCGTTCCTTTATTCCAAAAATAGTATATATCAAGTGTTTGACCACCGTCTTTTCCTTGTCCCCGATACAGCGTTGGGGACGCTTAATCCTACATTCGTAGACGCTCTCGCCTTTCCCCTTGGGCCAGCCCACGACAGACGATTATCCCGTCCAGACTTCTCATCGGGTGAGCGTGGTGTATCGGACATGGTCCCGCGATAGTAATCGCCTGTCGGTGAAGAACACGAAACGCTCAATAAAGGTGTGACCATGCCATTGAATCCGTTCGTTTGACTCAACCGTTTTGTTCTTATAGGTAGTGGTTTAGCATATGATTGCATAACCTTTGTTTCTTCTTCCAGTGCACGATCAGAGGTACTAGTCACAGTTGTAGTCGCTTCCGCTTTCTTGTCCTCAGCAGCGGAGCTTGGAGAGCGGATCTTGTTTTTCTCATCATCATTCTCATGTGCTGGAGATCTCTGATCCGTATCTTCCGTTGCTATCTTCCCGTTTTCCTTGGAATAGGATAGAAACGACGGATTGGCCCTCTCTTCCTGGATACTAGGCGCACTAGATTTTAGAGGGCTTGAACTGATCTTCTTCGTCGACGCCTCTGAATTTCCCTGTGTTGTAGAGTTCCCTCCATTTTCCTCTGCAGCCTGTGGTGTCTTGATAACGCCTGTCGACGTCTTCTCTGCCTGTGGTGTCGGCGGTTCCGGTTTAGGTACTCTCCTCTCCTTCCTAGTCAATTCGATCTCCAGCACTCTGGTGCCTGGTTGCACTTTGCCTTTCAATCCATTGTCTTCTCGATCAAAGTATACGGCCCACAACCCGTCCTCTTCTTCGACGGCAACGAACCCTTCCCAGCCCTCGAGGGTAAGGCGCCGGTCCTGCCTCGTGCAGTCGAATGGCCCATGTATATTTGGTTGAGCTTGAGCGCGGACACCGTATTTCACTTCGTATGTCTCCTTGTCGACATATATCCAGTTCAATACGGGTGGCTCGTCCGTTATGGTCGAAACAAGGCCTTCGTACTTTTCGTCGGGGTAGGGAAGATAGTAGCCTGCGAATGGATGTCCAAATTGCGTTGACTGCGGTTCTGATTCCTCTTTGTCCTCTGCTCCCACAGTGGATCCAACATCAATGTACAACTGCAGGTACCAAATTAGTCTTTTTATGCGCATTGGATGATTATGCAGACATCTTTCAAGAGATATCGTTCCACAAGAATCAATGAAAGGAAGGCCATCATACCTTGGTGTCTTTCAGAACGACCCGCCTGCTATCTATTTCTTTGCTGCGACTGCAAGACTTCACACAAGAAACAATAAGATTGCATCGACGAGCTCGATGTTCCTCTCTCCTCTCCTTTGATTGGCCCTGGCGTATGGCCTCTGAGGTACCGAGGAGCGCTGGGGAAGTAGTGACCGCTACTAGTATAGACAATACCATGGTTTCTTTGGGAAGAATGTGGCAATGCCAGTCATCAGAGAACAAATGAGCTAGAATAAGTTGCAGGATCTTCAGTCAGGGAACCCATTGTTGCTTTCTGAATGACCAGAGTGTTTCAGAAAACGATAGTCGTCTAATTCTCTTCCAAGGGTCTATTCTAGGGAACCATGAAGAATGTTTTACCGTCAATAACGGGCGTCCGGTCAACACGACTAAAACATACGGAGACAATCCATGTAAAGCTGATCGCGTGTCAAGGTTGGGATTAGTATCCTCGCAATATCATCTCCCGAAGTCACAACAATTGCTTGAGCAATTCTAACCGACTCCTGAACTCAAAGAAGAACTTATAACATACTAAGACAACGGTGCAACGACGATTGTGTAGAAACCAGCCTTGGTGGGCGCCAAAATCGGTAACCAGCTCTCCCAAAACAACATCGCCAAGCTAACGCTGTGGTAACGCTGTGGTTACACGGTTAGAACCCCCTTGATGTCGCCCCGAACGATGTCTAAGCTTTCCCCCACTTCGGACGCCATCATTTTAGCGCCCATCGTAACCTTGTCTGGACTCCCTGGAGACCGTTGATTCGCAAGAAGAGACGTGTTAAGCTCGGAACGCTCTCGGAATGACGGCTTGCCAAGGTGGTACGATATTTTTTCATGGTTTCGGCGACTCCTGATCGTCTCGCGTTCGTCTCGGCTTAACGCCCTTGAAGAGATATGACACCGGAAGTCTCCGATACTATCGGCACATCCCTACCGGACCTCGTGGATTTGCATCTTTGAAGAAGGCTTAGGTTGTTGGTCCTGAGGATCGCATCAATATGACTGGTGCCCAGAGATATGTTAGTGACGGGAGCTAGCACCCTTCCCCAGTCTAGGGGCTTGTCGAAGGATTGAAGTCTACAACAATACACCGTCCACTTGAACTAGCAGGGAGTTATTGTTCCACGACTTTGATTGCGACAGTTCGAAGCGAGATAGCATACCTAGACTGGTGAAGCTGAGACGAGACAGTCATCCCAAAGTAATTGCGAAATCGTATGATAAGCGTTCCTGAGAGGGAGCCGAGCTCGATTGTTAGATATATAAACTCAACGAAAGTGATCCTGAGAACTGCTTTTCTATTCATCATCATCACAATTCTAACTCCTCCTTGTACATTTATTTGCGAATCTCTGAGCCGGTCTCAGTCTACAAATATCTTGCCATTTCTATAATATCCGCAACGGATCAATAATCTACCCTCACATATCACAATGTCTGCCGCAGTGTACGTTCCCGAAGAGGATATGACGTCCCTCCGTTTCCTTATGCAGAAATACTGAGTTTTGCAGTGCAAACAAGACCGCCTTCAATGGCTACGAAGAGGATGGCCAGGCACAGGGTGGCCGGAGAGCTCTCACTACACTCCCTCAACTCCCTACCTCCGATCACCTCTCCGCACCTGCTGGTGAGTGATATGGAAACTTTATTTTTACTCGATCAGAACAACTACTAACCCCTTTTTGTCTTTAGGCGGTCTCCTCAAGGGTGCCACCGACAAGGAGGGCAAGCTCAAGGATGCCGGCCTCATGGTTGGTATCAAGCTCGATCTAGAAGCAGAGGTCCACCTCACTGCAAGAATTCGGGGTGATGTCGTTGTTGGCTTGTACTAGTCCTCCTCCCCCCACGTCCCGATCTGGTCTACACATTTTATCACCTTTCTCGCGCTCTCCTGCGCTCTGCCGGTTCTTCATTACGCAGGCTGTGGGTATGAGCGTGGGCTGAGAAATCGCTGTTGTTCCATAAAAGGTCCGGATTGAATTCACCGAGTAAGGAAATTTTATTTACAACGAAGAAGCCGAGGGAAATGCCGGATTGGGAGTCGAGGAGGATCAAGGCGGGAGAGACACAGCAAAAGTCGTGACGGTTCGGTTTGTTCTGGTGCGAGATATCCTTATGTAGATGGTCCGATGTGAGAAATAAAGCTAGATATTCATGGTTCGCATAAATTTGCATTATTCACTGGGACATTGTAACGTAATCCATACCGATGTACCCAACCGAGTCGATCACTGCTGTATCACACAAGACGGCACCATTTAAGGTTTCAATTTCAACTTCTAATATTCCAAAGAAGCTCATTGGCTCCAAATGCCAAGAGAATTAAAACTATAAGAAATATAGTTGTAACTTATTTCGTCTTAAGAAAATTAATATCTGAAAGAGTTATCTATTTGACATATATATATAATCTCATTCTAGACTATATTGTCAGCGCCAAAAGCTTTCCTAGATATGATTTATCAAATCACCTCTTTGATCCTATTCTTTGATTACTCCTTGATACTATAATCGGCTTTTTTGTCTAATAAGGGGGTTAAATAGGGGTTCAACACCCCCTCCCTAGATTCAAACTTCAAGCAAGCAGCTAGCAGTTAGCTAGATCACTTCAGATAACGAATGACGGTTGTTATGCTTCCGTGCCCTATGATTCGAAATATACAAATATTCAATTTAGATCCCTCCAGACACTTTTATGCTGGCACCATTTTATATATGATACAGCAGTGATCGACTCAGTGGTGGTCGGCTCGGGTATGGATTACGTTAACTATTTATTGATAAATACTCGTTAAAAAGGTTAAATTCATAAGTAGAGAAAATATTTTCTAGCCTGCTGCCACCGCCAGGTGATGATGGCTGCACTGTACGGCAAGACGCTACTCCTGTAAAAAGTACCTGGCTGTGCTATATCTGACACAAAGTGGAACACAAGGGGGAAAAGGCAACATAAACCAGACTCCCAATGACGAAGCTATAAGCAGCAGGAAAGGACTTGTAAAATAAGAAGAAAAGAAAAATAAAACCCCTGGTATTACCCAAACAATTCACAATGATCAGACACCGAGACATGCATCTTCATACCATGCCATGCTCTAACCGGCTGAAATAGATTGTGCCGGCATTCGAAAGGAAATATCAAACCTCCCCTAATTCAAGGAATATTGAACCGCCCCAAATTCCAAATAAGAACATTCAGAGATCTTCCACAAGCACATACAAGAAGAACCTGCAATAAGAAAAATAGAGCAAAGCACGTTCCAGAAGACAGAAAAGATCTACATGATTCGACCGTTTCAATCGTACATACTGAGAGAGGAAAAAACCACCCGCAAAACTCCTGATACAACCCACATACACGTAGGGCTATCTATGGTCATCGTGCTGTCATTCGGCTTGAGCCAGCACTAGCAGTGATGCCTGCCGACTGGTGCATGGCGTTGATGTTTTTTGATGTAAGTGGAGGTGAGCTTTCTCCTTTTGAGGGCGTGTTGAATAAACCAAGCCGTGCTGATGGGGGGGAGTAGCCGACATTTCGTGGCCCGGATTCAGGTGCATTGGCGTGTGGGTGAGGTTTTCGCACGTCCAACGGCGAGGAACTTAGTGAACGGAAGCCAGACTTCCTGTCAAGGGCATCATAGTCTGGATTGCTAAAATGCCCTTGCTGTCGTGATTCCTGTTCCGTCCCATAGGGGGTATTCGCCGCCGAGGAGTTAGCAGCGGACTGATGATCTGCAATAGTAGATGCTGAGCCGTTAGGTGCATGTATGTCCACTACACGTTTTTGACCAGCAGGAGTTGTATAGGAGGGCATGCGAGCCTGCTCAGATACCCTACTCTGCTGTCGCTGCTGCGATGACTGCTGATGAATTGGATGTTGCGGATTCGCCCAGGGCGTCTGCTCCAGAAAAGCCTCCTCAGCCGCGGTGCGGGGCATAGCAGACGGCATTGCGGACATTAGTCCCCGCGGGAATCCTGATGGATGAGCTTGAGAGCTTCTAGTGTCGGTTGAAATCTGAGAAACTCAATCAGTATCCGCTGGCCTAAAACACTTGAAAATAAATTACTTACCCCCATTTTCTCAAAGTCCTCTTCAACTTCCGATGGGCGTGCTGCAACCAAGGTCGGTGCAGCAGGGAAACCAACATATTTGGCAACTCCGGCAAGAATAGAGACCTCCTGGTTATATGCAGTTTGTTGCGCGATCTGCTGTGACCGGCGAGTCGGGAATGGGATGTAATGGTGTGGACTGACATCTTCCGTCTTAAAGCGGTCATGCTGAATGGCATAGAACTGCTTGCTAACGGCGCTGGAATGTCTCTCACGCACATCCCTAACACGCTGGAAAAATGTACTATGTGTCTGAGCACGTTCGGCCAAACTCTTGTTCAAGAGTGACTTGACTCTATATTGGAACAAAGTTCGCTCGTATTTGATCTTGGCGTCGCGGTAACGCCTCACACTTTCGACTTGACGCAGGAACTCAGGATGGGTAGGATTGGGTCCGGACAGCTGTTCCAGCTCATGGTTCAGTTTCGCTATCCTCTCGTCGTATATTCTGTACATAATTAGCACAAAGCTATACGGCAAGAAGTGGAATAGTAGCTATCATACCGGTCGCGCAACGTTGCGAACTCTTTCTCCAAAACAACCAGAGAGTCCATAGCGGACATCTTCTTTGCTGCTATCCGGGAATCAGTCACGAGTAGATTATACATAGCATGCTTTATCACTTACCTTCTTCCTCCGCTTTCGCGATAGCTTCTGCATCTTCCGTCTCTTCGACACCTTCAGCCGCTTCTTCATCATCTGGGAGGTGGTCATCGGTAAGACCTTCAGCGCTGGCTTCGACAGCACCGCCAATTTCTGTCTCGTCATCCACGTGGTTGGCCTTTCTCCCCTTCCGTTTGCCCTTTTTGCCTTTCTTGCCTCTCGAAGGTACCGTGTGGACTTCAGGTTCGTGTGCTTCCTCGGCAAGAGGAGTACCCTCAGTGGAAATCTCATTGATTTTAGGAGTATCTTCAGCCGCTTCGGGTGATAGAGGAGTCTCTTCGATAGCTGTTTCGATGGTTGCTTCGATGGCTGCTTCGGCGGCATCGCTCTTTAAGGAGCCTTTCCGTTTTCGAAGGGGCTCTTGCTCACTCTGTTCCGTGCCGGTGTCCTCTGCGGACTCTAAGCGTTTACGCTTCTTACCGGTGGAGTCTGACAGGTGGGAGTCTTCGAGAGCAGACAATTGCTCCGGTGGCGCAGTAAGGCCATTGCTCCTAGAAGAGCGCCTGACTTTGCTAGGCGAGTCTTCTGCACCATTGCCTTCTTCATCCATCACATCATCATCATATGTAGTAGATTGTGCCAGCTTGCTGGGGCTATTCCCGTAGCCTCCTGCACTTACAACGATATCTCGTCGTAGACGGGCGTTGTTCGGAGAATCCTCTATTCGCTCCGTCTCCGCCTCCGAGTCAACCTCACCAGGACCTTTTTCCGGCTTCAAGGGTTCTTCATCGGAGGGTTCCTGATCAGAGACATAGTCAATTTCGCTCAGACTGCTCGATCGACCATCGTCGATAAGAGCGTCGTCTAGGATGATGTTCTCGTCGTCATTGGCGACCGGGGTATCCGCCCCCGCAGGCGCTGCAGCGGGGGCTGTCTCTCTACTCTCCGCAACCTCCATCTGTATGTATGCAAGACGTAACGGAAGGAATTAGGATAGACGGAAGAATTGTTGATTGGTAGGATGCTCAGCGCAGAACGTCGCCTTGACTGAAGGCGGAGGGGATAGGGAGGGAGTCGAGAAAAAAAATCGACAGGCGTAATTGAGTATCTACCATGAAGACTATAGCAATTAGTGATACTGATCCAAGAATAATGGCCTGTTAACCAGCTCTGATGGATGGTTGCGATAGCTAGGATTTCTCGTAGCCGGCGCGGAGGAGATTGACTACCCGGAGACCGCCAACAACCGCAAGGATGACCCCCCGGTCGTCAGTCGCAACTGAGCAGGCAAAATTTGACTCGACCGTTATAAATGATAGCAACAAGCTGATAAGACATTAGAGCTTCTAGGATGCCCAATCTGGGTCCCAGAGCGCCCAGGAAACGTACCTTGAAGCAATGCGCCAGTAGCAACGCCGGTCCTAGCACGGCAGCTCGCGACGAGCACGACACCGAGAAAGGACTACACAAATCCCACCACTACCAGTATGTATGATTGGAGACAGGCCTGAGCAGTCTTCGACCGCTTCAGGGACTGGCTGCTGTCCACGGCAGGACAGCAGAGTCTTGCGCAGACGACTGTGGGGGATCAGGAAGCGGGCAAGACGACAATGCAGGGCCGCGGGTGAGCAGACTGCATCCGCAGTGAGAGAAGCGCTCGCGAAGACGGGAAAGATGCCGCAGTAACGGGAGGATGATAGGCGTTTCTCAGCGAGAAAATAGAAGCGTGGCCCAGCAACAAAGTCAGAATCTCTGGAGGAAAAGAGGAGTTGCAGGTGACGGGTTCCTGGGCGGTGCGCAGAGACGGGGAACATCCACTTGCAGCAAAGCAGACGTGCTGGGCGACTTCAGCAGAGCCGACCGTGACCGTCGCCGGCCTGCTTTTCTGCCGGGGGGCGTTGGCCCGCTCGAGCGCGTCAATGCTTCACCGCCCTCGCTCTTCCCCCCAGCTTAGTCCTCTTTCGGGCATCCCGTGATTGGCCAAGTCACGTGTGGACACGGTCGTTCGGCTGAACTGAGCCCGTGCACTAAGCCTCTTTCGGCACGGTCGCTGATCGGCCGCTGACGTCGTTCGTCGCGGCGTTTCCTCGCTCCCATGACAAATCCGCGTGAGGAGATAGCGCGGAATAGCGCTGATCAGTAGAGGATAAAGCAGTTCAGCTGGTGGGAGAAGACTGTTGGCAGATATGATCGGGTTTGTCACCGGATTCTTCCCCTTCGTGGCTCTCTGCTCGAGGCTGAAATCAGAAGTCATGTCCCTGAGGGAAAGGAAAAAAAATATATGGGACCCGCTCGCTCCTTGCTGGTCATGAAGGCAGCAGATGCAGACCGGCCAAGACGTGCAACCTGGAGAACTATGGGCAATGAATAGACCGTAGATAAACCCGGAAGTGGAAAGAATCATCTTGCTAGATTTATTGATATAGAGAAAACGAATCGATTGACTCATGGTCTGTAATGTCAGATCTTGGCAGGATATGTGCATATTAAGTCATTGGCTTGGCTAGCCACTTAAATAACTCATATTCTAGAAACTATCAGAAATTACAAATGAACTACCATCGCTGCTACTATTACCAAGATATAACAGAGGCTTCATACAGGCTGAAAGAGTCTCTTGCAAGCTGTCTTCACAGTCGCATCGCCTATCAGTAGAATCACGTGATGATAAACAAATTTCCCGCAGGCCAAGACCGTGGATGGCGCTTACCGCAGCGAAAAAAGTTGAACCCAAACGACGAAAAGGGAATCTATTCTTGGATTTTCCCATCGACGCAATCGCCCTTATTTGCTCCTAATTGCGATAGAGCAGAGGTCCGCCTGACAGAGAAAAACACATAATGGGTAATAAAAACAAGATTCGGTCCCAGGAAGCCGAAAAGGAAGCTCGCGAAAATGCTACCGCAGCTGCGACGACCACGGACAAGCCGTCCTTTCTGTCAGGTGGTGCATCCATTGATCCGACATTGGCGTCGTTATTTGAGAAGAGTGTGAGTTTATTCGCAGCGTATTGCTACTTCTACTATGATATTCTTCTTCAATGATGCTTCTGGAAACCGGATTCCTTTGAGAAAATGAGATGTGCTAATTCATGTACCTTTTATCATTCTAGGCTGGCCCTGTCAAAATCCCTTCAGTGAAGTCCAGTAGAAATGCAACAGTCATGTCTGGTGGAAAGAAATCCGATGGACCTGAGGAGGACTCGGAAGATGCTGAGGAGGATGATAACGAGGGCGCTGATGATGAGGAAGGGTCCAACCAGGATGCCCAGTCAAGTGACGAAGATGAAGAAATGGAAGATATTGAGGATGTGAATGGAGATGACGACCAATCATCCCTGCAAGATAAGGAGATTTTAACATCCAGCAGAAAACGCAAGAGAGGAGGAGTAGACGACAACCTAGAGGAGTCTTATATGCGCCGGATAGCTCAAGAAGAGGCGAAGGAAGAGGCAAAGCGACACGCTCAGAAAGCGAAGCGACTTAAGGCGGATGATAAGGAAGAGAATGATGATTCATCTGATGCCGAAGAAAATGAGTCTTCGGGAGAGGAGGACGCCGGGAGCCCTCCACCGAAACATGAGGCTCTGACCGGCGATGCACAGGCTGCTGTCATCGACAAGTCCAACCGTACTGTCTTTCTAGGCAATGTCTCGACAAAGGCTATCATGTCGAAGTCGTCTAAGAAGACTCTTCTCACTCATTTGTCGTCATTTCTTTCTACGCTACCGGAAGCTGAAGTCCCCCACAAGGTTGAGTCTCTCAGATTCCGTTCCACAGCATACACAGCGGCAGGTGGTGCCCCAAAGCGAGCCGCATACGCTAAAAAAGAGCTCATGAATGAGACGACACCAAGTACGAACGCCTACGTCGTTTATACCACTGCTCAGGCCGCCAGGAAAGCTTCTGCTGCGTTGAATGGGACTGTCGTCCTTGACCGTCACCTGCGTGTCGATAGCGTAGCTCATCCTGCACCAGTGGACAACAAACGGTGTGTGTTTGTTGGAAACCTGGATTTTGTTGACCAAGAGCCAGAAGACGACGATGAGGACGATGAGAAGAAGAAAAAGAAGAAGCCAACTGTGCCGGCGGATGTAGAGGAGGGCCTTTGGCGTACATTCAATGAAGAGACCAGAGGTGTTAGCCAAGTTTCAGGCAGGGGTAATGTCGAGTCTGTTCGTGTGGTCCGTGATCGTACCACACGTGTTGGAAAAGGCTTCGCATATGTTCAGTTCTACGATCCTAATTGCGTGGAAGCAGCACTCCTCCTTGATGGCAAGAAATTTCCACCACTCCTGCCCCGCAAATTGCGCGTTACTCGTGCTAGGAAAGTCCAAAAACGGCGGGAATCAGGACCAGCGAGTGGCGCTAATTCCAGGGAGCTTGGAGTTGGGAGTGCACACTCGTCTCTTCGGGGTCGCGCCGCTAAGCTGCTGGGTAGAGCCGGTGCTGCCAAGTTGAAGGAGGGCGGGTCAGGTCCGAAGTCGAAGTCCGATGAGCCGTTCATCTTCGAGGGATATCGGGCCAGCGAAGGTGCTCCAAAGTTCAAGATCAAGACGAAAAGTCGCGGTGCTGCCAAGGGAAAGCCGAAGACGAGGAGTAGTCGTCGTGCGGCGGCATACAAAGCTGCGGGAGGTAGGAAAGGCGCAAAGGAAAGAAATCCCTGATTTAATATTTTGTGCCTGAAATAATTCAGTCTCCTTGCTTGCACGCAGCGAGGATTTCTGGCGCTGGGATGAGATTTTTTTTTAACCGAGAAAAGCATCTACATTGCATGTCATTACTTTTCTGTTTTATAGGATGGGTTTCTAAATTTGGATATGGCGACCTCTTGACAAGACTTTGCCATCTGCTATGTTGGCTTTGTAAAACTGACGCAGAGTAACCGTTCGTAAGAATTGTCGTTCAGGTACAGCTTTACCTTTGACGTCATAGGGGTGATTCACTCGTAAAGCCGGGCAATTATGTACTTGGGCTATTTTCTCGATGGCTTATCAGTCTCACAAAGATTCAATGCGAAACTTCTAAATTTAGTGATACTTTTAAATACTAATCCTGCTCGAGTAGCTTGGGATGCATTCCTCTTCCTTGGTAGAGGCACACGTCGTCCCGCCGCGGTTGATCTCCACAGCCAGCCCCTCGAGTTCAATACATTCTGATCCAGTGGGGGAGCACCTGACATAACCTAGCTTGCCTCTCGAAGCTAATGTACTGAACTTAGAAAGTACAAGGTCCCATATTCTTGTCTTGAAGATATCACCA
Organism: Paecilomyces dactylethromorphus; assembly: GCA_029606265.1. Taxonomy (NCBI): domain Eukaryota; kingdom Fungi; phylum Ascomycota; class Eurotiomycetes; order Eurotiales; family Thermoascaceae; genus Paecilomyces; species Paecilomyces dactylethromorphus. The sequence continues at coordinate 344,103 of JAPVCE010000009.1, forward strand.
GAGCATCCGATAACTCTCACAACGTAATCGACGATAGACAATTAACTGTTTTGGTCGCTGCCTAAATAAAAGAACCTAGCGATTTGCACGGAAGTTGCACGTGGGACACTATCTCAACATACGATCAGGGACGACTTCATATGAAGCAAGAGACCTCGTTTAATTTCTGAAATTGGCACATACATATCCCATTCAACTCATAAAGCAAAAGAGAAGCCTGAAGCAGCCGAAGAGGTCACAACATGCACCGTTTCCTTGGGAATAGACGTCTGCCTCTCCGCTTTCCGGATCGACAGCCACAAGCGCCCGAGGAGGAGCAGCAACCAGAACCGGAGGATGAAGTCTTCTATCCCAGCGTTCACGATGTCAGAGAAGTAAGAGGAATCTTGAGGAGAGGAATCCTCCGCGAGGGACTTCCTACTGAGATCGTCGATCTCATCATTGATACTGCCGAATATTGGCCGTCCGTCGAGACGAAGATCACGGAGAGAACAGTCGTGACGAAAGATAATGATAGAGAACTTCTGAGAACGCCGGGGTTGTGCTTGGAGGTTGGTATTTTCTATTATCCACGGTTTTTCTCACCATGAACTATCTGCTGCTCGGTAATTCTTTTTGGGTGGCTTTTCTGTGACATAATTAAAACGGCCAATTACGCGCCGCGGGGTATAAAATCTTCGGAATTGCATATTTTATGTTATTTCATTTATTCTGTGAACTTGGGCCTATTCCAGATATGATTATACTCTAACGCTTCTTCTACAGGAATCAGAAGACCCATCCTCACCAAAAACACTTCCGCATAGAGGAGTACATCCTTGTCGCAAGATCCTCTTCGACATTTGGTCCCGGGATCAAGGTTGGGGTGGCAACCTACACAATGTTACTATTTCCAAATACAACGGGTCTTATTCTTGGTTTGATGCTTTCATTATTCGGTCCAACCCTGCGGAGACAGAGTCATCAGAAGACCGGCCCCTAGAAGCTCGCATACAGCCCGGTGAGCCATATTTCATTCCAACTCGGAATAAATTACAGTCAAATATCGTTGCGGGTAAGAAGGTGCACCACCATAGGATCGTCTGGCATTTTCAAGATTCCATCAAGGCGAACTCGCTGGAGGCCGACGAGATAGATGCTACTCAGGGTCGAGGGCGCGAAACTCTTGATGGTAGCGCGGTGAGAGCGATGAAAGTTGGCGATTCGGTGTCTGTATGGGGGAGGGCACGGTTTCCCGGATGGGCAAACCATGTGGAAAGACTTTCTGTGAGGGTGTTCTGGGCTCTTTAGATACTTGATTGCATGATTTATGTGGTATTTGTGACTTACAACCATAAATATATCCTTTATTTTTCTCTGGGATATGACCAGTAATACAAACCTTCTATTACGAATCATCTACTTGTGAATATTGAATAATGTTCAGACTCTTCTGGTTGTAACTCCCTTCCAACATCTCATTGATCTGTTCTTCGTAAGTCAGTAAAGCATTTAAGAAGATGTCAGTTGATCTCTGATACAATTTCAAGCAGGATCACCTCCATGACTAGGCCTTCAATCACATCTGAGCTGGAAATTTATTGAAAGAGAGTCATTCCCTCTTTGAGCTGAGCACTTTATTTCTGAATTTACGATATACCCGATGAGAGGACAATTGCAAATGAGATGCATATGACTTTGGAGCAAACAACTGTCAGCAAGCTGGAAAATCCCAGGCGGGCTTCAAGCACTTCTTTCACCTGCCATGGTCCATGTGACTTGCGTTTGAGGACCTCAAAGAGCCAGAGTCAAAGGGGTTAGAGCAACACTTTCTCCTGCAACCATGGCTTGGATCTCGTCCATCTACTCCGTTCTCCCAACCGGCTCACCTCAACCCTGTGTACCCATACAGAAAGTGTACTCTATACCGGCTGGTATCGACATCAAGATGGCCGAAGGTGGGTCCTTCAATAATCTCATCCAGGTGACAAGAAACTAGATATGAGATAGCTACCATCTCTAAAACTCTCATCCCTGGCCTACGAAGGTATGTTTTCAGATAATCCAATATTGAAATTTCTTGCTCGGATAACTAATTTGTCAGCCTTTTCTTGTCTTCCAAATACACAGACTTAGTCATACGTACTGCCAAGAAAGAGATAAAGGTGCACAAGGTCGTCATGTGTGCATCTTCTGGCTTCTTCGCCCGCATGCTGGAGGGCCCTTGGAAGGTGAGTCCTCGAATAGACTTCATCGAGTGAGATGTGCTAACCTTCAGCTACCAGGAAACCAAGAACAGTACCGTCGATATGAAAGAGGACAACGCCGATAACATTGAAGAGATGATCGACTTCATATATGGAAAGTCCTTTGTCCCGGAGAAAAGTCCTACTCTCACCGACGCTGGACGTATCATTCTAAGCGTCGAGATGTATGTCTTGGCCGATAAGTACGATGTGCCAGCGCTTAAGACTGCAGCGAAGACGAGTTTTGAGACACTTGTAGAGGAATTTGCAAATAAAGATGGATTCGCTGCAGTGTTGGGCAAGGTCTTCGAAATTGTACCACCAACAGATGCATCTATCAGACCATCGCTTGCGAATATCATAGCGGAGAACATCAAATCTCTTCTGGGGAAAAAAGATTTCATAGATGCGCTACAGAGGGCTCCACGACTTCAAACTTCTATCATCACCCGCTTGGTCAATGGCGCTCCTGCTGCCAAGACGTTTGAATGCTACTCTTGCAAGGAGACATGGAAGTTCGTCATTTCAAGCCTCAATGCCCATTGTCCCAAGTGTGGTAAGAGACTTCTGGCCGCTGGGTACTGATAAAGTTGGAATGGATAAAGCAGACAAACTGTGCGGAGGGAGGAGTCGGTTACAGAGGATAACTGGATGAGGAAGACGATGGAGATATCGGGATTAGTCTTTGAGGTCAGGGTAGTGTGGACGATATGCAGAGAGGATAAGGCACTATGAAGTGAGCACAGTCAGATCTAGAGGCGGGAGGGCCTCCCGTGATAGATGAAACATGGGGTTACTAATAGATCTATGAAAAACAATGTCTATTATTGGACGGCTCATACTTACTACGGAGCAGTTATGCGGGGCCCCAGATGTCAGGCACGATGTCTTACTATGTACTCAGAGCTATGCCTTGTCGGTACAATTCCGAGATTTCAAGTATCTAGCACCTTTACTTTGCCACCGTACGAAATAAAAGTGTCTTTCTTCTTCGAACGGTCTTCGCAGCATAAAATTAGCTATTCTACTGTTTCAAAAGTGTATACGACAACTTGCGTGGTCTACATGGGAGGTAGACTTCCCAAACGGGAAGCCAGGTCCATTGCTCATCCCGCAGCGAAATCACGCAATCGCCCTTCCCGCGCTAGTGACGCACCGGCCGCCCTTGAATTTGCAGAGATATAAAGAAGAGCATGTCCACAAGGACCAAATTAATTCTAGGTATGCTATTTTGATGGCTCAGACCGATAATGTTCGTGTCTGCTGCGGTTCCTGAACCAATTGCTCACAGAATGGATGGTGTCGGCCATCTTTTGCTCACCGCGCTGGCGAGCACCCAGGAAAACCCGCCGAAGGACCCTGGACGGTGGTCCGAAACCAAAAACCGACGGGAAGCGACTCCGCCTGCAGCCATGAGGGCTGGTGTGGGGCATGACTCGTTGCTGACTTACGCAGACTTTCGTGAGAGTGTTCGATGCTCTGAGCGACGGGAGGGGTCAGTGTGGAAGTTGGCCGTGGTGGTTTGTGGTCTGCCCACGCCGGCTACGTATCCTGCCTCGATAGCGAATCCGCAAAACAGCGGTGTCCGTTGTCCTGAAATACTCTCCCTTTCTTCATCGAAATCCGTGTTTTTTCACCTGATATCAACCACAGATTCGTTGAAATCTCACTTTCCCATTCGCTGAGGATTTCCCCACTGTTTCCCTTCTTGTTTTTACTATCCTTTTGGACTTGATCGGCCAGAATGAGCAGTCCACAGAGATGTGCAGCCGTCGTGGTGGGAGCCGGACCAGCGGGTCTCGCAGTCATCGGCAATCTGCTGGAGAGACAGATTGGCGGCAAGATCGCCTGGATTGACCCCTATTTCCAGGCTGGACGCATCAATAGGAAATATCGTGAAGTGCCTAGGTACGATTGCTTCTTAGTGGTGGTTTTTTGCCGTGCTGTCTGCCGGCAGATTCTACACAGATAGCACTTGGGGAATGAGATGACCACAGCAACGTGCACGAGACTAATATGTTTCCAGTAATACGAAAGTATCTCTATTCCAGGCTTATGCCAAAGCTGTACAACCTTTCCGTACGGTCATCGATGCGACCCCTAAGCCCAACGCTTTCACGACGATGACAAAACTGGAGCCGGAACAAGGGTGTCCTCTGCATTATGCAGCTGACTTGTGCAAGATGCTGACAGAGGGCATCATGAAATTCGACGATATTTACACATGCTGTGGTGTCGTCACCAAGGCTGATCTGGAGGAGAATGTTAGTCCCGTGATTTTTTTTGAAAAAAGGGGACGGATCGTGAACTAACTGGCAATAGCAGTCTCAGTGGACCGTACATATCAAGAGTTACGAGTCTCTCGAGGAGGTCCGAGTAGTCTCTCCCCGTCTGATACTCTGCACCGGTTCTTCACCCACATTTCTCCCTATCCCAGTGTCTGGGCTCTCTATTGAGAAGCTGGATCTGGATGTGGTGTTGAAACCCAGTGAACTGACTAGAGCCCTTACTGCGGATTCTCCGCAAACAGTAGCTGTGATTGGTGCTTCCCATAGTGCCATTTTGGCCATTATGAATCTGGTGAACTTGGCTCGATCGTCTCACCCGCAGCTCCGTGTCAAGTGGTTCACCCGACACGCCCTGCGGTATGCGGAGTACAAGGATGGCTGGATTCTGAGAGACAACACCGGTCTCAAGGGCGTGGCAGCTATCTTTGCGAAGGAGCAGCTGGAGGATGACAAGCTTCCCAAATCGGAGGCTGGCCGCTTCGTCGAAAAGGTTGATTGCAGCGGAGACAAGGAAACGGCCGAATATCAGGCTAAGTTGCCGTCTTGCACGTACATCCTCCAAGCTGTTGGCTTTACGCGCGACCCTCTGCCGACCCTGTCACGCAATGGGAAACCGCTAGAGCCGCAGTTTGACCACCTGTCGGGTGGCTTCTCTGACCAAGAGGATCAAGTCATCAAGGGTCTTTATGGCGCTGGTATCGCCTTCCCTGAACGTGTGGTTGATCCCTACAATAACGTGGAGATGAACGTGGGCCTCTGGAAGTTCATGAATTTCATCAAGCGGGTTTGTCCAAGTTGGGTAGCTGCGTAGATTTCCCCCTTTTCTTGTCCTGCTTACTCCTGATACCTTTGATAATTCTGTGATCAAGCCTGTGATAGTTTTGATAGGACAGTCTGGTCTGGAACCTCCAAGGACTGTTGAATCTATTAATTTTTCTCATGGATAATTCCAAATAAATGTGAGGATCTGTGACATTGACGCTAAACATAGCCACTATCAAGGCCATCTACTTTCCATGCATCACTCCCAGCGATGAGCAGCCGCTTTTAGCTTTCCACTATGTGCTTCACACCACTATGCTACAGCCGAGCATAGTTTACTCGCCATCCTGTAGTGAATTTCTGGTATAGATTGCCGCAAGGGACGACCTCGCTGTTGTACCGTCCCCTGAAGTAGGGTATAACCTGTGGGAGAGGGGGTGAAAGCCCGTACAACCCAAGGCATCCGCATCGGTCCCTCAAAGCCCAGGACAAAAATATTTACTGGCAATGAAAAGGGGTCACTCGTTCAAACCAGGTCAAATGCTTCCACATACCCCTCTATTCCTAGCCTTCATCCTGATCCATCTCATCCCTGCTCCTCTTGCCATTTTTGTTGCGCCGTAAACTCGACCCTGATCCCCGTCCCTTGTCTTGTAGAGCCTTCAGTTCGCGCACTGCCACCCGCTGGGCCTCCCCTACTCGCTCAGCAAGTACGATTGCTTCATCTTTACTTATCTTCAGCTCGTCCAATTTCTTGCCCAGAGCCTCTTCTATCCGGATCCATAGTTCGATATCATATTGTGTGACGAGGGAGATTGCGATTCCACTTCTGCCTGCACGGGCGGTTCTCCCGACTCTATGGATGTAAGTCTTGCTGTCACTGGGCAGATGGTAGTTGATAACGAGATCAACGGATGGTATATCGAGCCCACGCGCAGCAAGGTCAGTGGCAATCAGGAGGTTTCGGGACCTGCTCCGGAATTTGTCTAGTGCCGCCAATCGTGCGTTCTGTGATAGCTGGCCGTGGATGGGGATCGCGGAGAATCCGAGGGAGCGTAGCATGATTGTGATGCGCTGGGTCTCGTTTATCGTACGGGTGAATATAATTGCAGTCTGTCCTGCTCTCTCGTTCAAGAGATGAACCAGATAGACATCTTTGTATTTTAGCGGGATGAAAACATATGACTGCAAGAGCGTCGAAACCGTCTGACGTTTCGTGGACGCGGAGACTTTCACTGGATTCGACAGGGCTGCCCGCTGCAACGACTCTACTTTGCTGGATATGGTTGCTGAGAATAGGTATGTTGTTCTCTTTGGCAATATTTTTAGGATCTTGTCCAATATGGGCCCGAAATCGAGATCTAGCAGTCGATCCGCCTCGTCTAGAACCAGGTACTTCAAATGCCGTAGTGCGAAACCCTTTGTGTTCTCCAGATGGTCCAGGAGCCGTCCAGGCGTCGCAACTATAATATGAGGTTTCTTCCCCAAGGCGATTGCTTGTCCAACCATGCCAATGCCCCCAATCAGCAACGCACACCGGACCGATATCGCGGCGCCCAAGGTGTCGAGGAATTGGGAGATTTGCAATGCCAGCTCTCGGGTAGGCGCCAGGATCAGAGAGTGCAGCGGCTGTGGGTGATTCAGTAATGCTTGTAAAATCGGCAGCACGAAGGCTGCGGTCTTCCCACTGCCTGTTTCTGCGAGGCCAATTACATCTCGTCCGTCCAATGCTACCGGGATGGAGAGGGCCTGGATGGGCGTAGGGGCCTTGTAGCCAAGGGCATCACAGGCCTCGCATAGTGATTCTATAACTCCAAGATCTCTGAATGTTTTGGATGTGTCCTCGTCAGGGCCGTTCTCATCACATCGTCGGTGTTGTGATTGAGAGGGGTTAGCTTCGGACGGCGTTATATCGTTGGACGAGGAGGTTGAGGGATGATCCGGTTCCACCGTCTTTGACGAGTCCACGCCCCGATGGAGCTTCGTCTTAGGGGACGACATCTGCGTCGAAAAGGTCTTTCTTTTTACAGAGACGGCGCGGGGAGAAGGGGCATCACGACGAAGATGTTTGAAATATGCACAATATTTGGAGGATATGCGTCATGGTATTGGGCATTCATCTACACCGCCTTTATGCGTTTTTTTACTGTACGAGAGGCTCTCTATACTATCTTACTCGTCAACTGAATCCAGAAATACGGTTTTATACCAGCGAGAATGATTTAGTCTCGTAGAAATTAGAAACAGTCCTATTGACCCGATCAACATTAACCCCTCTTCCAGAGACTGATGCAAGACACAGTAAGAGCCGTAGTTGTAGTTCAAAATAGCTATTCCTGATAGTAATAGACCTTGAAGTCGGGTCGCACCATGACTTCTTGCGATATCCCAGGAATTCTGTTGTCCATCTGAAGCTGAAGGTGAAACTGAAACATAAAACCTATCAGGGTCACGACCAGAAGCCATCTGCCCGTTCGATCCTCCTCGTGAGATGAGGTCAACAGTACGATGGCAGCTGACTGTCACATGCAAAAACGAGGGAAACCACGTGCTGCGGCAGGGAGCCTGATCATGTGAAGCGACGGATCGAGAAAACAGATGAGATCATCTGAAAGCACTAGTCCTAATAGGGAATCTTCCTCTTTTTTTTAATTATTATTGATTTTTATTGTGCCAGGGGATCGGGAGAGGTCACGGCATCCATCGGCTTCCTCTTCCGTGGTGTATTATAGGATGATTATTTCCTGTTTGGAGATCGCCCTGATGTGGATTTACGATCTTCCATATATAGAGGGAAAAACTCTGCTGAATTCGCGTCTCCTGGCTAATGAGACCCTGAGCGATGGTCAGCGTCGTCCCGAGAGCCTCGGGTCGGGACACGGAAACTGGTCGTGGGCAATGGCCAGACGGTGACCAGTGGAATTGCTCTTCTGTCAGAGGCAAATGACACCCCGAGATCCAAAATCCATCGCGCCTCTTTCTCCGCAACTACCCCAACCAGAGACCCTGCTGGCCAGTGAATCCAACCCCGGATATGGAGCCCATGGATGGAGAGCGAACCGCCGGTGTCGGGTGGTTCGGGGAATCGCGGGGGATGTTTAGATCTTGTTAGTGGAACATGCGAAACAGGCGACTCGGCCGAGCCGCCTTCCGGGTCCAGCAACGCCCAATCTCGGCGGGCACTCCGGGGTCGACGATCCGCAGACTAACTGCAAAGATGATAATCACCCACGACTAAACGCGGAGAGCGCCGTTAAAAGAGACCCAGAGCCGGTGGCCATTCAGCTGGACCGAGGTACTTACTGCATTGGGTTGTGAGGGTCTGTATCCACCTTGGGGGTTCCGCCTCGGTCCCTGTGCTGACGTGCAAAAGCCCCGGACGACCGCTGCCAGATAATTAGAACCGCCAGGCCAAGGTGAGCTCCTCGTCTGTGTTCTGTCACCACGATCCTCACACGGTACGAGAGGGCTGTGAGAGAGAACGGTTGTATTCGACGGTCGGATCGATTTACTAATCTATAATATTTTTTTCTGATATTTTTTTTTTTTCCACCATGGCCCCTCCTCCACCGGCCTGGGTGAAGGCCCTCAAGCCCGCCAGCCAGGGTTCAGAATTGCTGCAGCAGGAACGTGCGCAGTCGAACATCTCCGTGGACAAGTTGGGGGAGCTGCTGCACACCAAGGCGGTGTTGGAACGCCAGGACAAATTGCTGGCGCTCATCCAGTCAGACCCCGTGTTTGATAAATCGCAGATGCATTCCCTCGGCCGGGTCGACCGTATCCAGCGCGCCTTTGCCAAGGGGAAGCGCCTGCGGCAACTGGCCGTGCAGCACAAGTGGACGCAGGATGACTGGTATGCTGCCAATGATCTGATCGGGGAGCCGACCCCGTACGGTCTCCATGCGACCATGTTCCTGGTAAGTGTCTCCGTCGCAGATGCGGTACGTGGATGGCCTCAGCAGAGCTAACAAGACGTGCGGTAGGTCACTCTGCGAGAACAGGGAACTCCCGAGCAGCACAAGCTCTTCCTCGAGCCCGCGGAGAACTTCCGGATCATCGGATGTTATGCGCAGACGGAACTGGGTCACGGTTCGAACGTCCGCGGTCTCGAGCTGACGGCGACATGGAATCCCGAAGACAAGACCTTTACCTTGCACTCTCCGACCCTGACGGCCTCCAAATGGTGGATTGGCTCGCTGGGACGGGCCGCAAACCATGCCGTCGTGATGGCGCAGCTGATGATCGGTGGGAAGAACTATGGACCGCATCCCTTCGTGGTGCAGATCCGCGACATGGAGACGCACCAGCCGTTGGAGAACGTTTACGTGGGTGACATTGGTCCCAAGTACGGATACAAGTGAGTGACCGGGGACCATGAAGCAATCAATGTGGGGAGATGCAAGGTTGCTAATCGAGGAGACAGCACGATGGACAACGGTTTCCTGCTGCTGAACCACGTCAAGATCCCCCATGTCAACATGCTGGCTCGATTTGCGCAAGTCGACAAGAACACCGGCAAATACATCCGCCCGGCGTCGGCCTCGCTCATGTATGGTACCATGACTTGGGTGCGGTCCAATATCGTCCTCCAGGCGGGAAGCGTCCTGGCGAGAGGGGTGACCATCGCGACCCGATATTGCGCGGTTCGACAGCAGTTCGCCGACGCGGATGCCGCCAAGAATGCGCCAGAAACCGCCGTGCTCAACTACAAGATGGTTCAGATCCGTCTCCTGCCCCTTCTCGCCGCCACCTTTGCCTTGCATTTCACGGGACGTGGAATGCATGCCCTCTATGAGAAGAACCAGAGGCAGCTGAAGGCGGCTGCCTCGGCAGGCCCAGCCGCGATTCGAGCGGGAGCCGACCTGCTGGCCGATCTGCACGCCACATCCTGTGGTCTCAAAGCCTTGGCCAGCACGACCGCGGGTGAAGGTCTCGAGGTGTGTCGACGAGCCTGTGGTGGCCACGGTTACAGCAGCTACAGCGGCATTGGTCCGTTCTACGCGGATTACCTGCCGACGCTGACCTGGGAGGGTGACAACTACATGTTGACCCAGCAGGTTGCCCGATACGTAAGTGGCCTCTCCTGGCACAATACCAATCCAATTTTCGCGATGACTGACAAATGATGGCAGCTCCTGAAATCGGCCCGTGCCGTGCTTGCAGGAAAGGGAACCGACAATGACACCAGCCGCATCCTGCAGACGTTCATTGCTCGCCGGGAAAAGGGTGCCTCGTTCGATGTCCTCGAGGCGGACAAGGATATCGTCGCCGCGTTTGCCTGGCGCACGGCCTATCTCACCTTCGAAGCGCTGAAGCACCGTGAGGTGGAGAAGCGTTCGTGGAACGATCTGTTGGTCGACTTCTGGCGCCTGTCCACCGCGCACTCTCAGTACCTCGTTGTGAAGAACTTCTACGACGCTATTTCATCATCCGAGACCGCCGCCGCTGTCAACCCAGAGACGGTTACCATCCTGCACAAGCTCTTCCGTCTGTATGCCTTGCACACGCTTGAGCGCGAAGCTGCCGAATTCTATGCTTCTGGCGCCATCACCACGTTACAGGTCTCTCTGGTGCAGAGCAAGGCCGTGCTGAAGCTGCTGGATGAGATCCGGCCGCATGCGGTGAACCTCGTGGACGCGTGGAAGTTCCCCGACTGGCAGCTGGACAGCAGTCTGGGACGGTCTGACGGCAAGGTGTACGAGGACCTCTTCCACCGGGCCAGCGAAGAGAACCCAGTTAACGACTTGATCTTCGACCCGTACCCATGGAACAACAACGTGCTGAAGAACGGTGCGCCACGGAGCAAGCTGTGATTCTCACGTTTTCACTTTAATTTTCCTTTTCATATTTTTCTGTTTGTCTTATCTATTACAAACTACGTCCTGAAATTTTCATTACGCTTATATTCCCTATGTCGTTTTCCTTGTCGGCTATTTTTTTTTTTTTCCACATATATATCGATATCCGTCCCGGTAACATCAGGGGCCATCTCGGACATAGATTGGATACAGGTTCAAGATACAGGTAGACAACTATAGAGGCCATGTATGAGAGATATACCTAGAATTTCAATACAATTCCATAGAATCTATGCAGAGAGATGAATGTTCATATAGACACCAAAAACACCAAATGGATAAAATTCCAAGAATTTATCCACATGTCGAGAAATCGTCATCCTTATACTTCATACAAAATCACGTGTTTACTTTATCCAGGAATCTACTCTAGGTTCGGTAGCTTGACTTGGCTCTGTCTTCATCGCTGAATAAGCTGCGCTATTTACCCCGCTTTTTGTGTTGATTGACAAGGATAGATAATGTACTTAATAGATTCATTCATTCTTTCATTAATCATGTAGTGGAAGTCAAGTGTGGAATTCTGACTAATTGATGTGAGGATTTCTAGGAGTAGGAAATCTTCCCCCCCCTTTTAATCGTGACAGAAGGTTTTTGGAATCCCCGGATGTAGACTTTAGGCATGCGGCACGGGCCGTTTTGTCGTACTTTTGTAGACTATGTTAACTATGTTGATTATATCTACGATCTATACCCATAAAGTAGTTGAAAGGTCAATTTATCCATGGAACCAAGTCTCTTCTTCTATCACAAATTGTATATTATCGACGATTCTCTTTCTTTTTTTAACCCCCTGAAGATAGCGCCGTGGCGTTTTTCAGCTTTATTTTCTAATTCTATCGGGCCCCCACCCTCCCTCAGCCTTATTATCATCGCTTTCTTCTCGTATAAATAATGTGGATTTCTTTTTTTTTTAAGAAAAAATAATTAATAATTGTACTTCTCTCTCTCTCTCTCAACTATTCAGTCTACTAAATTAAGCTGCGCAAGATGCCAGCGATATCACACCGTGCCCGAAGCGACTTCCATCCCGTCGTCGCCTCGAATCAATTCTCAGAGCAATGGACGCATCCGTCTGATGTTTTCTCCGTTCTGCTCCTCCTTGGCGGCGACGTGGTCGCGAGAGCCCTCGCGCAGCTGGTGGGATCGCGCGTGACGCCCGTTGCGTTCTCGTTCGGTATGGTTGCAGAGCAAAACAGAGCCTCCGAGTCTTATTGAGCATTGAGTCTAAATTGTTTTTACAGGTTGGGTTGCCTACGCTGTCTCCGCTGTGGTGAGTGCCGCTGGCGAGAATAAGCTGATGCCTCCGGCCGATTATCCGTGCAAGGTCATCAATGGTCGGAATGGGTTCGTTCGTGACAACTCTAGCTGGATCATCGGTCGAATCGTGCGTGATTTCGAGACGTGGATGGATCGAGGACAGCCGGAGCCTTATGTTCGGAATTGCGTTGAGAATCTGATCAACGACCAATGGGAGAAGGAGAAGGCTAAGGCGATCGCGAACGCGAACGGCGTTGCGTCGATTGCACTCCCTGAACGGCCGCGCAAGATCGGGCTTTGTGTTTCTATCTACAAGGCGAAGGACCCAATGCCTGGCTATCCCGGCTACGATCGACCGTACATGACGGGGTTGTTCATTGGGATCGTCCAGTTAGGTCTGGCCGCTATACCGTGCGGGCTGTTTGGGGATTGGGGAATCCTGCTCGTGACCGCCGCCGGTATAGTTCTATCGTTCGTCTCTGGTGCTCTTCCACAATGGGCCGAGGAGAAATGGGCATGTCAACGCGGCACGACGAAGACCATCGTCCTAACCCGCGGCAATGGGAGCCAGCATGCGATCGCGATAATTGGCGATGGCAAGGGGCTGGATCTCGAGGACCTCGCTGCCGTCGATTCCACATCGCTCTCATCGCGCCAGACCCGCTTCGCTACCATCGTCCTCGCGATCCTTTGGATCCTCCTCCTAATCACCGCTGCGGGAATCCAGAGAAATACCTGGTTCCTCCTCGCCGTCGGCGGTGTGGGCATCTTGCAGAACATCTACGCCGCGGGCATTAACCGCTCTCCAGAGGCATTTGGTGTTCCCCTTGAGTTCGTGGAAGTCATCGGTGAACCGAAGGTCATGTCGACGCTCTTTGAGGTTGAGGAGCGTTATCCCCGTCTGGGAAGGAGTATGTTGTCAACTTTCTTTCCGGGTGATTTGCATCAGGAAGAGATAGAGAAATGGGATATGTATGATAAACGGGCGAAGGAAGGAGAGAAGTGAGTAAAAGAGAAAAGAAAGAGGTCGTCAGAAACTCTGTACCGGAGAGTTTGATATCTACTTTCCCTGGTGAGGCTCTGTGTCTCGATGCAGTCTATGCTTCCTCCTCCTCCTGGAGCAGGGGACGGCATGTCTGAGTGATATAATCGAGTCCCAATGCCGTTCCATCTACAGGGCATGTGAAACCTGGTATTAGCCGTCATGCGACAGTTGGACGCGGCAGGATCTAGAGCACATGCAGTGTCGAACCAGATCATTCTTCTCAATTGCATCAGCTCGGCAAAGGTAGAGGCTAGTGCTTTGGGATTATTTCAAGCTCTTACAAGTTACTAAAAGCTGATAATAAGTGCTAACTTAAGAATAGTGTATTGGATTGATGCTTTTTGTAATAAGATTTCCCTATTGTGTAAAAGGAGATAGGTTTACTAGTTTCTAATTTAAAGCTTCAAACCCCTCTAGAAGAAAGTAGATAGTAGAAAGAGTAGATATGGAATATCGATACGAGAAATCTAGTTTATATAACTAGACTAGCAATGTTATCTTATATTATGTATCTGGTATCTGGGATTTTCTTTTATCACTTTATGTCATTGTGTGTCGTTGTACCTATATTGTCATGCTTGATAACACGATCTGACGGCACGCAATCATTTATATATGACCATCATATTATCGGATGGTTTAGTATAATTAGCCCACACACCATCGTACAGGACCTACTAAGTTGCCCTTCAGGTTTGGTAGATTGCTGATGTTTCCAACCAAAGGCCACTCGCTTTGGTCATCCCGTGCCACATAGACACAGTGATTGTAGCGACAAAATGTCACTTCCCCTGAATCACCCTGTGTCAGTATGTCAACGAGTAGGCCTAAATAACGATTGCTGAATTGAATCGGATCCTTGAGAAGAATTCCAAATCGCTTTGTCTCCGAGTTAAGGATAAGACTATTCACATCTATTGTGGTATCTTTGCTATAGACATAGTAATTGTGTGTTCCTGCAGAGATAAATAAACCCACGTTCAAGGGATGTTCGCTCTGACCGCTCTGAGTCGACAATGTGATGATGGGATCATCCGTAATGAACAATAGGCCCTGGGATTCGACGAGCAACCCATCCTTTGACGGGTACGCCTTCCCAGGTCGTGCGGGGAGCAAAGAGCTTGCTCCTCCGCCTAAAAAGGTCTTCGGGATCCATCGTCTTCCATATTCCTGATATCGAGGCTGGTTAGAAAAGAGAATACTGTCCGGAAGGCAGTCGAGGGATTCGATCAGGCATCTCAGCCGGTCCGCCGCCGAGGATAAAATAACGAGGTCGGATACGTCGCGGCCAAGGCAGCCCGCGAGACATATTGCTTCATCTTTGGCCTTCGAAGTTGTTCGGTACGCTAGAGAGTTTGCCATGAAGCGAAAGCGCACATATGTTTCCATATTCGGGATGACGTTAAAGGCTTCGACAGGATCGACCAGGACGGTCGCGTTGAACCAGAGAAAACTTGAGATTTCGCCAACTCGCTCTTCCGGAGGAAGAACTTCACGAAACCGTTTCTGGATTTCAACCCGGGTGAGCGCCTTATCGTCGAACTGATAGTGAAGATGACGATTAAGAGCCGCTTCTTGATATGTCCAGAGTCTTGTCAACCAAGTAGATGTGGCAATTCGGAACATAAGTTCTAAACTCGTACATTCTGAGACGTTGCCCTGCTGGATCGTCGCCTCCAATATGAGGATTTTTGAGGCCTCTTTGTAGACTCGTTTCATGGAAATAATTGCCTTTTTCCGTGTCAGCTCATCGAGAGGTACACACAGCGTATCCATCCAGAATGGAACCGCATCCCCTAATGGAACTGCTGGATAGAGGGCGTTGACTCGACTCTGAATTCGGAGTAACTGGCAAGCGAAGAGTCCGTTACGGTGAGGGTTTCCCAAACCACTGTCTTCATCCTTGAGATTCTGGTTATGCTTTTCTGATCGAGGAGAGGAAAACAAATAAAGAACTCACTCTGACCAGACATGTGATATAGACACATACTCCTTTGGTGTTTCAGGTTCATCCTGTGAGGTAGAAGTTGTGATGCGAACTTCCACTTTTGGTCCAGTGGTCGTACTAGAAACGGAAATGAGTGGAATCTTTCCGTCCTGCACGATGGACGCGACATCAACCTCAACGAGAGCGCAACTTTCTTGGAGACAATCCGCTGCATGCTGCGTTTGGTAAGAGGGTTCGTCGATTCTGGAATATTGGCATTGGCGCTTGGTACAGTGCAAGTGAGATTTTCCAGTCTTGTGTTGGTTCATAAAGCCCAAGTAGTACAAGACGGTTTCGTGATAGCCTTGTTGTCGGAATCTTTCAACTTCACTTGGGCACCAGCCAGCTCCTATCGTCCGCTGCTCAACAAGATTACAGTTAAGGGGACAAATGAGATCTTCATGGTGTAGATGCTCAAATACCGTGGTAAGATGGATAGCGAAGTCATCTAGATACTCGAACAGGACGCGGAGAGAAAGATAAACTAGATCGATATCTGTCTCCGTAATAGAGGTTCCACTCGGATGAGGGAAATAGGCCCGATCGCTGGAATAATTGGAGATCACTCGAGACATTGCACGCAAAGTGTCTGTAATTTTCTTCATGCGACTGATCCGTTCTTCATCTTGTGAAAGTTTCTCAAAGCATGAAGCCACCTGCTTCAACCACCGCGGCAGCTGGGTTAACGTTAAGAAATGACGGCCATCGTCATCGGAACGCCGAAGAAAATGATCGATTCGTGTTACAATATCACCAGTACTCAGAACTTCAGATATAGCTCCGAAAAGTACCATGATTGTACGAATGCCAATGTTTCGCGGAGGCTCCGATGCGGGGCAAGTAAGCTTGAAGGATTCCATCCCTTTCGAACGGGAAAGCCGTGAAAACCAAGAAAATCATATGAAAGATCTGGGTGATCAAAATATGGAATTTGGAGGGGCTGGTGGAATGCAGCACGTGGAAGCGGTATATGGTCCATCTCCGGAGATGTGATCCAAGATAAAAGCACAATATAGAAAGGAATTGTACTATGAAAACACCTAGAAAACGTGACTTTTCCACTCCCACCACGGCCGCATCTTACTACCACTACGCACCAATGCACCTCACTGAAGACCCCGCGCCCTACCGCACGTATTTCCCAGCGTGTCCTTGTCTTCTGTCTGAAGCGTACCCTCTCGATTTAAAAATCACATTATTATTATGATATCATACCAGAACTGGTCTCGAGTGGAGGTGTTGATACATTTGTTATGTTAGTAAGAAGTTCAATTTACAGATTTAAGGAGAAATCTTTTTTAAAATATAGATTCTATACTGGTGAATAACCTTAGTATTATTCTCACACATATTTCCAGGGTCAAATAGGACCATAGAAATTGACTTGAGTATTCAAATAAGCTCAAAGGCCGTCTGATATCTATCGGCCCAAAAACTTTCGTCGAACGTGACTCCAGGACGGTATGGGCCATCTATTATATCTCGGGAACACACAAATTTATAGCGACCATGAGTCTTGCGTACAATACTAAGGACAGACGATCCTTTAAAGAGACCGACCAGATCGTGCTCTTTTACATCCACCATTCCAGTCTTCACGATTTGTCCGTCTGTAAGAACGGTCCAACCATAACAGACACTTTCGAGAAGCTCAAGCTCGCTGACTGATAATAATTGGACTTCACAAGCAGAGCTTTCGATTACCAGACAGTCTAGGAAGTCTAGGAAGTCTTGGGAGGAAGGCAGCTCTACTCAAGCCTGAGCTAGCAGGGATATTACACGCTGCCATGACTTGTGTTCTGAACGTGCTTCTTATTGGACCAGAAACTAGAGAGGATGTTGTTAATACCACAAGAAAAAGGCTTTGTATAATTAATCATAATCATATTGACAAGACAAAGCATTGATAATCTACATATTCCATCCCCGCTCTGCAGTAGTATAAAACAAGTACAATCGTCCGATTCCCACCACCCCTCAACTTAATGCCTACTCCCGACATCGAAGTACAAGCAAAATAGGGGGAGGTTTTTTTCTCCCCGGGTGTTCTGCGTAAGTAGCCTTTGGCAAACAAAATAAAGAATACAGAATAAATAAGTTAAGCTAGATCAATAACTGAATGCTGCTGACTGATTCAAAAAAGGGGATTTGGCAATGACATAGAGGGATGACTAGATGACTAGCTGCATTCCACTCATCCCATCCCTGTCCTTCTTTCCTAGTAGGAGCAAAACTCACGCATAGACATTTTCGGAATCCCCGGATGTGTAGCTGGCTATTTCTTGCCCTGTGCACATAGTTCATGATTCACTCCTAGTCGCTCGTATCCACAGTTGATCCTGACGATGGAACATAGTCTGTGGAGATTCGTTTAGCATGTATCCATCCCATCTGAGATGAAGGATCGATGATCGATGATCCATGATCGACTAGGTGGATGGATCCTTATCGATAATCATCCGGATGTCCACGGGCTTGGCAGACGCGATTGGAATGTGGAAACTACTTTATCTATACTACTGACTAGCTCCTATACTTTAAGATGTGCGAATAAATTGCAGAGGGAGAAGAAATTTCAGCGTCATGCGGGATATACGATCTGTAATATACATTACGCATAGGCAGGTCGTACATATATAGTACAGGAAGTATATATGAAGATGTACATGGCACAGGGATCAAATTAACGGTGACAAGCCGAAGGGGATAAAAAAAAAGATAAAAAAAAAGAAGAGTCAAATTGCTCAATATGAGCGGAGTCCTACACTATCCGACGGGACCTGTCTATCATATCTCATCCCATCGGGTGGTGTGTGGGTGTTCGTATCTCTACTTGACATGGTTGCTAGCCAGGATGCTTAGAAAGCAGCAACGACACCCATGACGAGAGCCAGCAGACCGGCGGGCACCTTCACGGCGGCACCGGCGTTGGCGTTGGGAGCCTTGGTGGTGGTCGCAGTGCTCTTGGCAGCGGAAGTAGTGGAGCTGGCCTCAGTGGAGGTGGTGGAGGCAGCGGAGGAAGAAGAGCTGGAGCTGGAGCTGGACGTGGTGGAAGCGCTGGAGGAGCTCGAGGAAGAGCTCGAGGAAGCGCTGCTGGTGGTCGAGGTGGACAGCGTGGTGGACGTCACAGAGGAGGACGAAGAGGCCGAGCTCGAGCTGGCGGTCGTGGTGGTGGCCGTTGAGGAGGCGGTCGAGGCGGTAGCAGTGGCGGTGGCGCCCTCAACGACGAAGCGAGGCAGGTAGTTGGTTTCGGAGGTGTTGGAGTCATCGATGATCTCAATGGTGTAATCGGGCTCCGATGCCAGGTCCGTAGAGGGAGTCCAGGTGTAGCTACCGGAGTTGGAGATGCTCGCTGCTCTTCTTGTCAGCCAAGCTCTTCTGCATGATCCATTACAATGCCCGTTTCCAGGATCGCAATGTGGTTGGTCCGGGTCCTGAGACCAAACAACAACACAACTTACAGGCAATGGTGATTCCGGAGTCCGCGGTGGTCACGGCACCCCATAGCAGCTTCAGGGTCACGGTGCCGCTAGTGGTCGGATTCCAGGTCAGCGTGGTAGGCGATCCGACCTTGAAGGTGTAACCGGTGGTCGGGACGTTGAACGGGTTGGAGGCAGCTGCCGCAAGGGCAGCGAAGGCGCTGGCAGTGAGGTAGAAGATAGAGCAGCGCATCGTGAATGACTTTCGACAGCGGATCTTTCCGATTCTTGCCTAAAATGGGGTATAGTAGAAGAAAAGAGGAGGATCAACAACACAGGGTCGTCGCGAACGAGGGACTAGGCAAGGTATATAAAGAAGTAACGAACGTGCTGCGACGGGTCGCGATCTGCAGGAAAACCGGTGAACGTCGAAGTGGGAAAAAGAAAGAAGGAAGGAAAAGAGCGAAGGGAACCTGGTAAATGGGGTTCTTCATTAAAAAAGGAGAGGTTTGATGAGCCAAAGAGGGGGGCGATTTCGTTTGAGCGACGGCGCCGAAGCTTTTCCCTGTTCTCCCCAGAAACATCGCGACTGGCTAGGCTGGATGTAGTCTGGCGGGCGGACTGTCCGGAGCCGCGATGCCCCTGAACGGGCAAGTGTGCTGGACACTATCCTCTTTAGTGGCCTGCAGAGGCGAACCGGGTATTTTTAGGGAAATCGTGCCTTTTAGACTTTGAGCAATTCGCGCCGGTTCGAGCATCAGATCATTCAGGCGCTCGGAATGGTGGCCAGTCCGCGCGCAGGACCACTCCTGGGGTTGCGGCTGTTGGGAGCATCCGAAGACGCCGACCATGGTGTTTTGGTCTCTTTTTTTTCTTTCATGTCAGACAATGCACCCATGGCGTGCTCTCGATAGGCCGGTGTGTGTACTAGTCGTGGCTTTTCCAGGGCCGCATTGATCTTGTTCCCTCGGTCGGTGATTCTAGTTCCTCTCCTCGGCCCTGTTGTCCGTTCGTGGAATCGGTCTGGAATCCTTTCTGTCGCTATTGTTTTCTGCGGCCGTGTCAGATCGACTAGCACCGAACGGGCAACGGCTCCACCGCTCATTAGGCATTCATTATGGACATTTCACTTAAATTAGTCGGACTATGATGGGCGCCGGCATTTCATTTCCCCCCTGACGTCGATGCCTCCGATCTCAGGCCGACACTGCAAGGCACTCTTCAGGAACCCCATTCGGCATCTCAGGCACCTCAGGCACTCCAGGCACTCCAGGCACCCGCTGGTCTGACCGCTCCTGCCCTCTCCGCGTTTTGACGTCATTGGTCCGTCTGGGAAAGCAGCGATCAACACAGCGATCTCGCGTGCCGATCGTCACCTGATACGGCCAGAAACAGCGAGCAGTGGGAACACTTTCGATTGGAAGCGCTGGAAAAGAAAGTTGCAACGCATGAAACGACTGGATGATACATTCTCGGTTTCTAAAGATCATCCCCGGCTAGATGTTACCCAGATGTTTTTTTGCGGCGGCCCGTGTGGTCCCCACAAACAAAAACGCCCTGCTCTCGTATACAATACAGACAGACCGCCCAGAGAAGAAAAGGAAAGAACAGAAATGAAAAGAAAATCAGAGGAAATCGGGCAGATACAAGGAAATAGAAGAGTACATCATTCCGCGTGAGTCGTCGCTGTTGCCTGCGCCTCAGACGCGGTGGCATCGTTGACCGTTTCGACAGGAGGAAGAGAAGGATCTCTTGCGGGGACAGGCTCTTCTCCAGGCTCTCCTCCAGACTCCTTGACCGCCTCGGGTCCAGTTTCATTTTCCTCCGAAGCATCCAGCATCCCATGCTCCCCAAGCCACAGAATCGTCTGCATCACTCGTCGATCTTCATCCTCTCGCTCACGGGCCAGTAGCTAAATGGCCATCGGTCAGTCATGGTGCTGCGACAAGACACAAACGAAGGGTGATACACTTACCGCGTGAAGAAGTCCCTTCCGCCCAGGCTTCTCCCGGGTCTTCTTGTCTGCGGGCTTCGGCTGCGTCTTGACAGCCGAAAGATCGTGCGAGAAGCGGCACTGATCGCCCCGCGAGCACCGGCCCTTTTGGAGAAAGTGACGGCATACTTTCTTCTTCGTGGCTTCTCGTGGCGGTGGTGGCACCCGCTCCGGACCGTCTCTGCGGGAGGGCACTTCCTCCGGGGCGGAGTCGTTATCGCTATCGCTATCACGGTCACTGTCGCTCTCGCTGTCCGAGGTCTCGTCTGACGAGAGATCCGACCCGCTCGAGGACGTCTCATCGCTGGTATCAGAAATTGCAGGAGATGGCATGGATGCAGCAGCGTCTATCTCTGTGGCTGGGGCACCCTGCGTGCTACTCTCACCAGGAGTTGTGGACGGTGCACCCACCGTTGGGATATAGGCGGTGGCCGTAACCTCATTGGAAGGACCAGTCTCTTTCACAGCAGATACATCTGCCAGTGAGGCAACCGGAACGGTTGTGGCGCCCTCCTCGCTGGAAGTTGCCCGTAGAGTAGAACATTGAACGCCATCAACATGATTCGATGCGTTCTGCAACGCTTCGGCTTCCAACCGAGCCCGCTCGGCATCCGCTTCGGCCTTGGCAACCCGCTTCTCCTCCTTCATCAGCTTGCGCCGTAGTTTGTCAGCCTTGAGCCGGGCTTTTACTGCTGCATCTATCGGGTCCGTTGATCCTTCTGCAGCGGCCTTCCGCTCCTCCTTTGCCTGCTCTTGCTTGGCGCGAGCCTCTTTCTGCCGCTGCTTGGCGTCTTCTTTCTGCTTGTGCTTTAGCTTGAGAGCCTCGTTGCGGGCTCGTTGCGCCTCCTCGAGTGCCTTCTTACGCTCCTCCACTCGTTGTTGCGTGGGGAAACGCTTCTTTCGTTCCTCAATCCAGGATGCAATGTCCGCCGGGGACTGCAGGGTCGATGTTCTGCCCTTGTACGTGAATTGCAAGGTCCCAGTCAGTCCACCGTGGGCCAACTTGGCTTCTTCATCCGCATCGTCTTCCTCCTCGCTCGATTCATGCTCTTCCGTCTTTGGCGTAAGGCCTAGCTGGTTGTGACGGCGTTTCTTCTTCTTTGGCTTCCGCGTAGCATCCACTGCAGGCGGGGGTTTGGAGGGTAACGGATTCCCAAAGCTAGGAACCGCAGGCGGCGCAGGGATCCGCGGTGCCGTTGTTGCTGGCTTTCCAAAGGCGGACGCATGTGGCCTCTTCTGACCCTGACGTGCAGATCGATCGGGACTGGAAAAGGTGGGATGTTGGTTGTAAGCGTTGGGAGTTCGAGATGATCCATGGGGAGGATGGGCGCCACGAGAAGCTCCTGCGTAACCTGTTGCGTTGCGGTCTTCGAATCCCCAACGCAGCGGTGGACCCATTACCGGTGGTCCTGACACTGTCTGCTGAGCAGGAATTGGCGGTACGTAGGAGGGCGTTGCAGCCGCGTAGGGCGGAGACTGGGACGGGCGTCGATTTGAATTCCCATAGTTAGCATCGTAGCTCGGTCGACGTGAGTACGGTAGAGGGCCTGGCGTTGCAGAGTAAGGTTGCGAATGGGGATAGCCTGGTTGAGCGTGAGGCGCCTGGTATCGTGAAGGTTGCGCTGCATTGTAAGGCGAGGATGATGATGTATGGTTCGATGCCGCCGGGAAAGGTGGAGGATATGCACCGTAATTCACAGAGGAGTAGCTCTGATTAGCTGCAGAGGGAGCATTTGCATGGTAACCATCCGCCTGACTGGGATCAGAAGGGCCATAATATCCTCCTCGACCACCCCGATTCCCGTATCCGCGTCCCCGTCCCCGATGGTGTCCGCCAGAAGCTCGTCCGCCGCGCGAACCATAACCGGCAGCTTGCCCGTACGGAGGCGTAGGTCCATTCGGGAAGCTTTGTTGTGGCGGGGGTGGAGGAGGGGGAGGAAATGAAAAACCCTGAGAGGTCATCGCGGGAAGATCTCACCTGGACCTTCGATGTCCAGAAAAACAGCATCCATTCTCCCACTTCATCTGAAGTAGAAAAAAAGACCCTCGTGCTTGAGCAGTCTTCAAAAAGCGCCCTCTGTCGACCGGTGCTGGAGCTCACTTTGTTCCGGCTCCGATTTCAAAAGCGGAAAAGTGTCACAGTCACGTGGAGATGCGCCGCTCATCGAAAATTCAAGCTGCTTTCGGCCTCTGCTATTGGCTGGAGGGAGGAATACGGCAGATCAAAAAATCGTCGAATGTTCCCCAGATCACCAGGTGTGATATCATGGATCTCTAGTCGACTGGCGGCAGATCTCTCATTCACTCCTTGATGATCTTGATGTCGGGCGCCTGAATATGGCCGTGATAGATGTCCCCGATCCAGTTCCTTCACCAGTATCCTTAGCATAGGCAGTAAAAAGAAACCCGTGATCTTCCATACCAACACCATCCAGGCTGTGTGATATAACCCGGGATCTGAGACATCATGTTCATCCTCGTAGGTTCACCTCTTCCTTCGAAACATTATAAATCTCAATACCTTCTGACCATCCTACAGACCACCATCTCCGATCTGGTCCAGATCTCACCTGAGGACTTTTCTAAATTCAGTGCTGTGGCCATCGAGGATAATATCAACGAGAAATATGCAAACAAGGTACATGACCTGCCATTCTTTTATCTACACCGCCATTCTATAAAGCTAGAGGTGAACTTCATTGACTGACCGTTCCTCTGGCAGGTCATCCAAAAAATCGGCCTCTGTATTGGCTTCTACGACCTATTAGAGTCGTCAGACGGTCTGATCGGTCATGGAACCGGTCTTGTCAACGTTAATGGTACGTTGCAAGATCATGAAGTGTTGAATAGGATCATTTATCCTATTCCAAATTGGAGACGACTTCAGTCTGACGTTGCAATTCAGTTAAATTTCGAATGATCGTCTTTCGACCTTTCAAGGGAGAGATTATCCTTGGGAAGATTACCAGTGGGACAGAACATGGGATTAAGAGTATGTTCTCTCCATACGTCTCTTCCAACTCCATACTTCCTTTTGAGGAGAAATTGACTGACCATTTCTACAGTTGGCGTCGAGTTTTTCAATGACATCCTCGTTCCCCCAGATCTTCTTCTTCCCGGAGCAAGATTGTAAGATCCTCTCGTCCTCCTTCTCTGATATCTTCCACTCTAACACCACTATAGCGACTACGCAGACCAAGTCTGGATCTGGGAAAACGAAGACGGCTCCACCTTCTACTTCGATATCGGAGAAATTGTCCGATTCCGCGTTGAAGTCGAAGAATGGCATGATCAGATCCCCAATGCGCCTGATCTAGGTGATGGGACCGCTGTGTCGGAGAGAAAGCCGCCGTACTCGATTATCGTATGTATTCTTTGTTTTCTCTTTGTTATCTAATTTCTGAGGTGCTAATGAGTGTGTGGTTTCGTAGGGATCGATGCAGATGGCGGGTTTGGGACCTATTTCCTGGTGGTGATGAGAGTAGAGAGTCCTTATGGACTGCATAACAAACTGACTTGTTGCATTGAGTAGTATGTGGCATGTGGCATATGACTGCCTGAGTCCATTATTGGACTTTATTATTAACGATTTGATCCATGCTGGAGAAGCCAGCGCACTGCAACGAGTGCACACCAGTGATATATGTATATCATCTGGATACAAATTTCGGGATGTATCGCATACTTTGTGGGAATCAGACCATCATGACTGATTCGAGCACACAAGTTTTGATTACAATATGGAGAAGATGCTAGAACCTATTTCAGATAGATATTACAAATATACCATACGAGAGACACAAGACTTCGACAGTCACGATCCTCTAATTTTTTTTGCATATTATTAAATTTAATTCATCAAACACCGCACAGACGTAACAGTAACATCGCTTCGTTCCAAACACAAATCAAAATAGTTCAAAGTTAGATTGAATTGTGCGGCTATCCACGGAGGGCGTCCCACCGTCGATCCACGCGGGTCTAGTATTGAAAGATTCCACGAGTGGATCCCTTCCATTACTATGGCCCAAACCCAACCAAATCAAACGAGACAGGTTTTTTTTTTCTTCCCTCGAAAGCGGCGACGAGATTTATTTCCTAATTATTCTCCAAAATGATGTGCTTGGAACACATTCTTGATACTACCGTAAAGGGAAGAGGGGGATTACGTAATGTGTAATTCCATGCTGAGTGAGGTGAGGGTTCTGGAATCTCGATGTCGTCTTACCTCTAGTAAGCTCTCGAGCTCGGTGAGTCGGAGCTACTGGAACCAGTAAGGTACTTACGTTGGAACATTCCCGCGATTCATAATACGGATTCGTACCACCCCCTGCTGCGCTGTGGGCGGTGTTTGTCTTTTTGGGCAAGAGGCCTCGTTGTAATCTTTTTCTCCTGTAGGTATTTTTTCTTTTCTTCTTCCTTTGTTCTCTTAGAGAAGTGTAACGTTGTGAAGTTCCTGGTTTAGCGATAAAGTATTGCAGTATGAGCCCCTCCAACCAGCCGAACGGCCACGCGGCGATCGATACCCCGCCACGACCTCCAACGCCGGAGTACAAGTTTGGGACTTTGGCGGTGCATTCGGGAGCTCATCATGATCCGACGACGGGAGCTGTGATCGCGCCTGTAAGTTGTTGGTGATTGAATTGTTTGAAGAGTGGGGTTGGTGAGGGGTTGAAGCTGATAGACCGCGTCGCAGATTTCCTTGTCCACAACTTTTGCGCAGACGGGTGTTGGGAAACCGGTTGGTGCTTATGAGTATACGAGGAGTTCGAATCCCAATCGGTTAGTATTGTACCTGGTTTATGGATATGAGACGTGCAACTTTGAGTTCTGACGCTGGCTACTAGGGATCACTTCGAACAGGCGGTAGCAGCCCTCGAGCATGCGAAATACGCATTGGCCTTCTCCTCCGGTTCAGCTACGACAGCGACCATTCTGCAGTCACTCGCGGCTGGATCTCATGTCGTCTCCGTTTCTGACGTATATGGAGGAACACATAGATATTTCACAAAGGTTGCCGCGGCGCATGGTGTCCATGTTACCTTTTCGCCGTGCATCGAGCTCGACGTCGAAGGATTGATCCGTCCGAATGACACGAAATTGATATGGATTGAGACGCCTTCGAACCCGACTCTGGGACTGGTGGATATCAGAAAGGTAGCAACCATTGCCCATCAGCACGGTATTCTAGTTGTGGTGGATAATACTTTTATGAGCCCATATATTCAGAACCCGCTGGATCATGGCGCGGATATTGTTGTTCACTCCGTGACCAAGTATATTAATGGACATTCTGTACGTTTCTTGTTTTCTTGGTAGGAACCTTTGCAAGGTGTGTGCTGACCAATGTTAGGATGTCCTGATGGGTGTCGCGGCCTTCAATTCCGATGAACTCAAAGAACGTCTCGGCTTCCTTCAGAATGCGATTGGAGCTGTTCCCTCACCGTTTGACTGCTGGCTCGCTCACCGTGGTTTGAAAACGCTTCATCTGCGCGCCCGAGAGGCCACCAAGAATGCGACAACCGTGGCTCAGGCTCTGGAGGCCTCTCCACTCGTTAAGTCTGTCAATTACCCCGGACTTGACTCGCACCCTCAACGTGCAGTGGCTATCAAGCAGCACCGCGATGGTATGGGTGGTGGAATGCTTAGCTTTCGTATTGAGGGCGGCCATGATGCTGCTGAACGGTTCTGCCAGAATACCCGTATCTTCACCCTCGCGGAGAGTTTGGGAGGTATCGAGAGTCTGGTCGAAGTGCCCTCAAGCATGACTCATGCGGGCATCCCGAAGGAACAGCGTGAGGCTGCGGGTGTGTATGATGATCTTGTCCGCATAAGCTGCGGTATCGAGGATGCAGACGATCTCAAGGCGGATGTCCTTCAGGCTCTTGAGAAGTCTGCCATCGCGCCAAAGACCAATGGACAGGCATGAAGCTCGTTTCGGTGTTATTTTTCTTCAAGGCGTTCTTTTCGGAAACCTCACAACTATAATTAGATTCTTCGAATGATACGAGTCGCAGACCGCGAAAAAAAGAGATGGGCGAGGCTCATAATCTGGAGGGTTTCTTCGAGAGATCTGTTACTGCAGCGGTGCGGATAACAGCCACCTCCGCTGATGAATTATAGCCAAAATCCTTGAAAAGATACCCCACCATAGTTCTCAACGCCTCGCTGGGGAATTGAGAGAGTATTACAACTCTGGTTTTTGCTTCAATCTATATGATCAACACGCTAGAGCAGTAGACCCCGCATTTCATTAACAATGAGAATAACATTTCACAACTCATGATATGTCAATCTATTCACGCAGAACTTAAATAATCCAGCTATAACATTTAAAATCAAATGAAGATTCTAGTAGAACCTAGTTGAGAGTACCTACCTGCCCGCCGATATGCTTTGAGAACAATGCGGGATGCATCCATGCTTAGTCATCAATATCTTCGAATGGGCAGATTTTTGACTTTTTGTATGGCTATCATCATTGCGGGGGGCGTATATTCGTTGACTACAATTGCATAAACATCAGTACTAGGTAGATAAAAGTCTTTTTAGCGGGGTATATCAGAAGAGAGCATTAACCTGCAATCAACGTCCTCTGTCGTTCATTGGTATGGAAACTTCTACCCCTCCTTTCATAGTGGCATAGACGGATAAGCTGCTAATTTGTTCTAGCTTCATTTTTTTTTAGATTTACTTGAATAGGTTGTGAAATCTTTCAGAATATTCTGTGCGGCTATTGAGCCTTGGTGCTCTGTATCTTTTTTGTATCCTGTTTTTCCTCCTTGTGAACTTTGACATATTCAGGTAGGTAGTTCTATGTCCAACTATCTCCACATTAAACCCTGCCTACTCATGTTGATCCCCTTGCTGTACATGGGCCGTGTGCTAAAGCCATGAATAGTACATATCTTCTTGCTTTTCTCCCCTGTGGAGGGCTGTGCTTATTGAACCCCACAGTTGGAGATGGCATCCGGATTCACGTTCGGCTTCTCGGGAGATGATGTCGATATCGACGAATCGGACTCTCAATTCGAAGGGCATATCACGAACCAGAGTCTAAGTGCTCAAAATGGAGCAGAGAGTAGACCTCTAGTTGAGGCGAAGAGATGGGATGGTGAGGAGTGGGTATGTTCGTGCTTTCCCCCCCTTTCAGCATGAGAATGTGACCTTCGGTGGCACCAATGCTCTTCATATATTTTCTTCTATTTGGCGTAATAATGATTCAAACTGGAAGTTTGTGCTAATCCTACATGACAGCTATCAACACTCCCATCTCAAATATCTTACAACAAACTCTCAATCCCATCTTCAAATGGGAGGGAAGTTGTTCTTGGCCGCCGAGAAATGTTTGATATCCGCACCCAGCTGATGGCTGAGGATGACAATGACAATGATGAGCTCATCTCCGGACTTGAGGAAGGAGATATCAAACCTAATTTCTATGAGGGCGGTTTTAAGACGTGGGAATGCTCACTAGATCTGGCAAAGATGATGACTGGTGAGGAGGGAAAAGATCTGTTGGATAGTTCTGACGGGGAGGATGTGCATATCATTGAGGTATGTTCATCTAGTTGTTCCTACCCTGACTCTAGATCTTGATTATTCCTTCCCTGGTTTCGTGTTTGTTTTCAGTGACCCGTGTTCTTTGCTAGCACGGAGATAGCATAAGTATGCTGATGCAATAACAGCTAGGTGCCGGGAGTGCGATGCCCTCTCTCTCGATCTTTGCGCAGCTGCTATCTCTCCCGAGAACAGAATCATCTAGGAGAGTCCATTTCACTTTTGCAGACTATAATTCTGCCGTGCTGCGTCTCGTCACGGTGCCAAACCTTCTACTCGCATGGAGATTGAATTCTCGATATGAGACCACAGAATCAAAAGAGGCTACTACTGAGCAACAAACAGAAGAGAAAGAGGAGGAAGAATTGGACATTGAGCCCTCTCTCCTAGACTCCTTCCGCACAGATCTGAAGGACCGAGGCATTTCCATCGACTTCATTTCCGGCGCATGGTCTCCTGATTTCGTAGAGCTCGCATTGACGGGGCGACAACCTCATGATGGAGCCAAGGCATGGCAGACATTGATCCTCGCCAGTGAAACTACCTACTCTCCGTCTTCCCTCGGCGCATTTTCCGAGACATTACTATCACTACTACGCAGAAGCTCGCCGAACGATAGTTCGAAAACCAGGGGGCTGGTGGCGGCGAAAAAGGTCTACTTCGGCGTCGGTGGAGGAGTCGATGAGTTCCTGGCCGTGCTTAATGAGATGGCTGGTGAGGCGGTGGAGGTGCAACAGAGAGTGGAGGTCAAAACTGAGGGGGTTGGGAGGGTCGTGCTCCAGGTGAAAGTGGCTAGGTGAGGCCAAAGCAGAAAAATAGCCTCAAAGCGGTGGCAGGAACGCAAAAAGCCCACGAGGCGGTCAATAATTAGAGAATAGATGGCTTCATTTCGATGCTCCATACCTCGTGCTCTGGTCTTGATTAGATTCCCGCTAAAAATAGACGTGTTCGATAGATACGGTGGATTTTTCAACTAAAAATACGATTGTCGGCTAATCGAGTCTAGTTATGCATATCGTGTCGATTGCTCTCAATCTGGGGAACCCCGGATAGGTCAATGGTATTCTCTACTCGTGTTTGTCTTGAGGCAAGAAGGTAATGAAAATTAATGCAGCAATGAAATTCTTAGGAAGCCTTGTCCTGATATATGTACAATGCACAACGCACACAACCCCGGACTTTCTCAATGACGGACCAAATTCATGAATATAAGTGTCTAGCCTAGTCGTAGATAGAAACCACCTTGCCATCCTTCAGGCGCGCAACACGCTCCTCCTCGATCTGCTGGTTCTTCTTGTTGTAGTGCGCGACAACAGCGCTCAGGTCCGCCGTGCTGCCAGCAGGAACGTTGTAAGGGGAACCGGCGTTGAAGATGCTGTTGATCAACTGCAGTTAGCATCACTCTATCTGAGACAATTGCAGAACCGGCTGCACGTATGGTCCCTGCATGAGGTTGGGGACAGTAATATGGGGACATCGACATACTCGGGGTCCTTCAGGTCAATCGTAGGAGATGCTCCTGCGGTCACGAACAGGTGACGATCCTCAGCGGCCTTCTCCGCAGCTACTGTGTGAAGAGCGTTCCTTCGCTCCCAGACTTCCTCTGCCGTAGTCCACTTGTTGATGAGGGAGGTGATCAAAGACCCCGAACCGGATTCCTCCTTGGCCTTGGTGATTCGGTAGAGGAGATAGCCTCCGGCAACAGCGGCTATAGAGGCGTAAAAGCCAGGCTATAGAAGTTCCAAACGTCAGTCAGGAGGTCGAGCCACTCGGGACAGGTACATTGGTCTTCCAATTGGTCTCGACGACATCAAAGGAGGGGTGACCTACGCCGTACGCTTCGTTGACGGGAGCGTGATGGTCGTTATGGTGGTCATGATGCGCCGCGTGAGAGTCGAAACGGCGAGGCTGCTGGCGCCGCAGCACCTGCCGGGCCGGGGCCACTGATCGCCTGGCAAGAAACATGTTGATGATGAACAATTGGTGGCGCAAACAGCGTAAGATATTCTCGTCCAGCGTCACTTTGGAGGTTGTTCCGGAAGCGAGGCGGTCGGAAAGGATCCCACGTGATTGCTGAATCGGGTCTAGAGCGGTCAGCAAACAACGGAGAGCCTCACATTGGATGATTGGAGGTTTGACTGAAGAGCTCTGAGTTAGCTATCATACACGATCCTACACTATCCTCTACACAGTTAGCGACTCGATTCTTACTCTAGCACTCCCGCTGTGACCGTCGTTTGATCACCTTCCGTAACGACACTAAAACGGTTTTCCGCTGCCAGGCATCATTTCCTGCTCCCCTACCCTACGGCATCAGCACATCTCTGTGGAACAGCGGCTTCATTATCCGGCCTTTTTCGCCCCTCGGGCGTATGCATGAACTATCTCGCCCTGCCACCGAGGAGAAATAACGGCGGGTCGATGTAGTTGTTTCGCCGTCAATCTTGGTGATCGCGCGCATTGTGGTTCTTGGCCCGCCGCGCAGGTGGATTGCCAGCTGCTCTACGCTTATTTGCCCGACTGGCCCAAACTATCCCCATCATCGCGTTGTCAGTTGGGTTCCTCAGACAACCAGTTCAGGCGGTCGTTGAACGTTTGGACAGCGAAGAGACATGTCATCGTTGCTCTCGCTCAGTGTGACTCCTACAGTGTCCACACCCCACATACTTTCTCGACCCCATTGCTGACCTGCACAGGATGGACTCTATGGAAGACCCTCCCCGGGCCCGGGATTGCTCCCGTTGATGCCCAATACGGCGCCTCAGAGACTGTTGGTCTTGCATTGGTTTTGCGCATGAGCGCTTCTGTTACCATCGTCTGTTCGCCTTGGGCTCCATCGTGATGGTTTTTTTTTCACTCTCCCAGCCTCCCTGACCACTGGGTGACGTGGGAACATGTGAGTTCGAGCGTAGGTTCGGTCCGCTGTGTATCCACTCCGTCCACTCTGGCGGAGAGCGGTGCGCAATGCTTCTGGAATCTCGAATCGTGGCTGGCTTCCGGAAATAGATTATTACCTGGTGTTCCCCTCCTGTTTTTGTACCCCCTTTTCTGTCTGGATATAATTCTTTCTCAGATCTAGTCAAAATTACACCAGTTGACGTCTCGTGTTTCCTGAATCGTCCCTCTGCTTTCTTAGATCGTATCGTCGCTGGCAGCTCTTGTCCCCGTGTGCCTCGACGATTCGCAGCCCTCTTTAAAATTATTGGAGTCCGGAAGAAACCTTCCTTTTGCTCAGTCGCCCCTTCCTTCTCTCTCCGTGGATCATCCCACCGTTCTCACATGTTCTCGAACACTCTGGTGTTCGTAATCTGAGCCGGTTGGCGCCCTATATTCCCCTTGTCATCGCTGGGCATGCTTGCAATGTACATTGCTTTCACAACTTGATACCCGAATTCTCTTACTACTCCCTACGCCACTGTGCCCCTGAAACTTGAACCCTCGCTTCATTTTATTGGAAACACGTCTATAAATATCAGGCGATCCTATCAGAATCTCAGGGTCTGTCCCCAACCACCTATCAAGTCAACATGGCACCCAAATCAAAGAAGAAGGGCAAGGATAAAACCACGAAGAAGTCGAAGGAGGCTGCTGCCAAACCTTCAGATGCCCCAGAAAACACTCCGCCTACCCCTGGCTCCCCCCCTTCTCAACCACAACTCGAGCCCGAACCCGTGATCGAAGCGATCACCCCGATCTCTGAGCAAGAGCCTCTGGCACCCGTGGTGACGGAAGTGACCTTGGATCAAGAAACCTCAGAGCCATCCAAAAGCCCCAATCTGGATCTCGAACATCAACCTACTGTGGAGGACGAGGTGGGTGACTCTGAAGCACCCAACGACATAACCTCGCCTTCTGCAGAGGAAACAACACAGCCACTTCTGCAGGAGGTTGAACGAACGACCGAGGTTCCTGTTGAGGAACCACATCAAGAGACTCAACCAATAACTGAACCAGTGACTGAAAAGAACGAAGAGATTAACGAACAGTCGGCCGAGACCAACACCGGTGTAGACCAACCTGAAAACAAGCCAGAGGAACCTATTGCCAAGCCAGAAGAAGATATCGACAAGGCGGAAGGACCTGCTATCAATCAGGAGGAGGCTAGTGACAAACCAGAGGAGCCTACTATCAGCCACGAGGAATCTGGTGATAAGCCAGAAGAGGCTCCTGTCAGCCACGAAGAAATTCGTGATAAGACAGAAGAGCCTGCTGTCAACCCAGAGGAACCTAGTGAGAAGCTTGAGCAGATTGCTTTCGATTCAGAAGAAGCTGGTGACAAGCAAGAGGAAAGCAACAGCAAACCTAACGAGACGAACCTGTTCAACGACCAGTTTAACGAGAACCACGCCCAACTTAACGGGAACCACGACCATATTGACGAAAACAACGAGAAGAACGACGACAGTGATGAGAAATTCTATGACGCAGACACAGCGCCAATTGAGAGCCCAATAGTAGACGACATCAACAGCAAGCCTGAGGAAATCCTCAACGGAACGCACGATTTGAACCATAAAACCACTGAAGACACAGAGAAAGCAGCTGAAGCTGAGGAACCAAAATTCGAGCCAGCTGAGAGATCAGGTGCTAGCACTCCTAAGCCCACAAACGGGAACGGCTTCTTCAGGGACACGACCAAGGCACCAAGCGTTGCTTCCCCTATACCTCGCCGGTCACCAGTATACGACTCTATCCGTGCTCCTTCGCCCTCATTGTCAGAGACGCGACTGGGATCGAGCCCTCCGCCAGATCATCGTCCCTCATACCCCGTTTCACCAGCTTTAACGTATTCGACTCTGGGGCCAAAGGTCGGAAGTCCGCTTGTGCATTATAGGCCCTATATGATGGGCCATAACGATCACGGACATACTATTGCTGCAAGTGTAGCGCCTTCGACTGCTCCCAGTTTTACGACAGCTCTTCATTCTCCCATAATGAGTGCTGCAGCTCTCCCCCCTTATGGGGGTTATCAGCATCAACGCTCAGCGAGCATAGCCTCTGGACGTGGCCCACTTGATGGGTTCAATTCGCCATATCAACCGGTGCGTGAGCCTTCTTTGAAGAATGGACACACGGAGAATGGGGGATTCCCGCCTGAGTTGGGTGATACGTTCGAACTCTTGAATCGGATACAAAACGCGATCCCTGATCTCAGCCGATTGTTGAGTGCCCACAAGGACACCCAAGGGAAGTTGTCCTCGAGAGAAGCGGAGATTAAGCAATTAGAAGCTCACCATCAGGAAGAGTTGATGCACAAGGATTTCTACATTGAAGCACTTCAGGATCAGATGAAGAAGGCAGCTGCCGACAACACTGAAGAATGTGGAAGATTGAACCATTCGATCAAGGAACTCAAATCCGAGATCGGCTATCTCAGAGACAAGAAGCAGACTCTTGAAGAGAACTTGGAGGCCACCCAAAAGAGTAATGATGAACTCTCTCAGACAAAGACGGAACTGCAAGCCGAGATTCAGCAATTGAATGCGAACATGAAACAAGCCCAGGAGGAGTATGAGAGGGCGATGCAGAACCAGATAGAACATGAGCGGGCTTCCCTTGCAACACAAAAGCAGGAGCTCACTGATGCATTTGAGCAGATGAGAGCTGAGGATGAGAAGGCGGCAGCTGAAGCCTTGGAAAATCGTGAGAAGGAACTTCTTCTCCAACAGCAGAAGATGAAAGAAGAGATGGAGGCCGCCCGTGCTAAATTGGAAAAGGAACACGAGACCGCTATGACCGAGAAGCAAGCAGAACTTGACTCGACCGCGGCGGATCTCAAGTCGACCCAAGACGACTTGGCAGCGACGAAGACGGAGTTGGAGACTAAGGTTGCGGAGTTAGAGTCTACTCACACTGAGCTTGAGTCTACGAAGACCAAACTTGGTGAGACCCAGACTGAACTCGATAACACGAAGAGCGAGCTTGAGTCCACAAAGACTAAGCTTGGTGAGACTGAAACCGAGCTTGATGCCACCAAGACTGAGCTTAGCTCTACGAAAACTGATCTTGAATCCACTAAGTCTGAACTTGATTCCACGAAAACGGAGCTTGATTCCACCAAGAATGAGCTTGAGTCTACGAAGACCAAACTTGGTGAGACCCAGACCGAACTCGATACCACGAAGAGCGAGCTTGAGTCCACAAAGACTAAGCTTGGCGAAACGGAAACCGAGCTTAATACTACCAAGACTGAGCTTGATTCCACGAAGACCGACCTCGCATCCACTAAATCTGAACTTGAGACCAAGATCTCGGAGCTGGAAACCACAAACGGTCAATTGGAGGCAACCAAAGCTGAACTGGAATCCACCAAGTCGCAACTGGAGACCACCAGCACAGAGCTCGAGACAAAGAAGACGGAGTTGGCGGATAGGGAAAAGGAGCTTGCGGAGAGGTCTGAAGAATTGGCAAATACGCAGAAGGAGAAGGATACATTTGAACAGAAGAGCATTGTCAAGGAGCAACAGCTCAAGAGCGCAGTGGATGAGATGCGCTCTACCGTTGATAATATGGACAGAGAACGCGAGAGGCTGAGGAAGACTCTCCACAGCCTCGGCGAAGCCACCGACCTGAAGAGCACAAAAGGAGACACATTCTTGTAAGTGACCTGGAACAAAAAAAAACGATAGCATATACTGGCGCAGCGACCTAGAGACTTTCCTTTGTTGGATTTCTTTTTCTATGTTTTGGATCTTTCTCCGTCATGTAACGGATGTGCATTCTTTTCTTCTACGAATTTCCTATAGTATGATGATGAGTTCATGTCGATAAGATATTTAAGTATCATGCTCTAATTAAGTGTTCTTTGAAAATTTAGTTTGGAATGCTTCGGCAAGCTACAACATCTCATCGTCGATCTGTCTAAGACACACTTCGCATACCTTCCAATTGATCCTCCAAAGGATATCCTGGCGAAGATACCATCGGAATTGCCCTCCTTCCTCGACAATACTCCAGCATCATGCGAGCTGCGCTCTGCCTATATTCAGCACATTGTCTCCAAGACTCTTAATTATCGTATCTTCCAGCCCTTCTTGTTCACCCTGGGCAGAAGGTTCGACAAGGCAGACACGTTCTTCCAGTTGCTTTCGATCGACATTCGACGCAAGTCTGTGAGACGCGAGGCATTCTGGCGGCAACAGACATTGAAAGCAGCTTATACAACATCGGATGCTAAGCAGTCGATCAATGTGGTGGCAGCTGTGATTGTTGATGAGATCATCGAGCAGATTAGGCACTTTGCTGACCCTAAGAAGCTGGACGATTTGCTCACTAGTGTGAGGATGATTGTGAAACTGGCTGCTGAGACCTGGAGACATGCGCGCGTCGAGCGAGAGCTGGTGACAGCCTCGATGCCTGCTCCTTCTGCGGAGGGTATTGCCAATGAACACTGGGATGAGCATCCTTTCAGTAAGGAGGATAGTCGCCCGCCAAGTAGCGGCTCTACTCGCCACGTCGTGCTTCGAACGTTCCCTCGCATTTTGCGTGAGGCTGCTCATGAGGATTTCACAGATGATGAAGAGAGGAGAAACTCCTGCATCTACATGCCCGGGGTGGTTCTCTACTCCGACTCACCCGTCGTCCTGTCTCGGATTGACGAGCTTGCTAGGAAGTCTAGTGATTCGCTTGATGGACTTAACCGATCTCCTCGTGGAGTATCGAGGAGTTCTAACAGCCGGTCTCCCGTGAAACGAGTTCGAGCTTCAGTGTCACCACCTGCGTGATCTCGACACTGACTGAATTTTCATTATATTCTCTTGTAATCGTTCAAGCTTTGCATTACCACGGTTCCCTTTTGCGCTGCATATTTTTTTAACTCCCTTCTCGATCTGGCATATCGAACTCATCATTCTATTCGTCATGATCGTTCGCTTAGGTTTCCTTTTGTCTTTCTTTTTCTATTCCCCCGGTTAAGAACCGGTTGTATTTCTGCATGGCATGACTCTTTTTTTTTTCCCCTTTGCTTTTTCGGTTTCGTACATACACATGAGTCATATATAAAGGGATGTCTATGGTTTGGGTTTGCATTGGATACGTGACATGATGCATTGCGGTTGATTTCAGCTTTCTGTTCCGCGAGCGGCTGACCTCCGAAGCAGCCACATTTCATTTTTTTTTTTTCTTCTCTCCTCTATTGCTACTCCTGTACTGGTTACAGTGCTAGCTTAATGAGGGAGATGTTATGGTTAGATTTCAAATATTCTTTTAGTATCTATCAGCCACCGTGGAATAGCCGAGGGTTCTAGACGCAGCTTTTCAGAGAGAATTCTATAACTCTCATTGTAGTGACATCACATCTCTCTTGACATGTAAACATCTTCAAGGAACCACAGCCACGATGGCATCAGAGGCTCAACCGCTAATGCCCTGAGCACCGCCTTAGGAGAATACAGCCAGAGACAGAACAAATGAGCGATAAGGATCCACAAAACCACCTTTAGACTATGACGTGAAAATCTGACCATGGCTTAATTCGAAACAGCCCGTGCTGCTGTTCACAGCCTCGACGCCCGGCCAAGCGTGGAAAACGAGCTTGATTCTGATTAACTTGCGCCACAGACCTCGGCAAATGTGATGGTTTTAACGGGCACTTCCGCCTAAAGCCCCTTTTGTTCTCGAACATCAGTCATTCTCCTTCCATCGACAAGGCTGCTTTCATTGATCTTGACCAATTATGTGGGTTTCTTCATTTATGTAATAGAATAGAATTAGGCATATTTTCTGTGCAACATTGACATCCAGGCGGATGGAGAGAAAGATGGTTGGTCGTCTCGTCGCTTCTGTTCCCCCCACCGCGCGAAGATGCGCCCAAAGAGACACCAGGGAAGCCTTCGTATCAGCCGCATCGCGCTACTCACAATCCGAGGAGGGGTCGAACTCCCCATCCCATGTTCTGCTAAATCAGCCTCGGGGTGTTTTTAGCCTCATGAGCAAGGCCGCCCCGTCACAATATCTGCTCTAGGCATCACAGCCTCTGAGGTTCATTTTTCCTACCTTCTGTGTCATCGGAAGTGTGCCGTCTAGTCAACTCCCTGGTGACGGCCTGATGATAAAGTTGAACTCGCAGTGATTCTGTTGCAGGGGTACCATTCTGTTGTTCCAGCTGGCTTTCAGCATAAGCACGCTATTTCCCTTCATCAGCCACGCGGCGTTCAAGCCTTCCGTAGCAGCTCTCGACGTCGAGTCGGTCTTATCCTTCGCAGGCAGAGCCTTAGCAGCCATATGATTTTGGATTTTAATCGTTACTGAGAGATCTATACTGTCTGATTCTCCATACTTAGACTCTTTCTTTATCTTTCCTTGTTAGTCGACATGGTCTTGCGTCTGCATTGATATCTCCACGCCGCATCGGTCACGGACGTCGGGAAGATACCAGCCATCCGAGAAACACCTTGGCCTGTTGCGAAGATGTCCACTCCTGGTGCTCTATCTGATGCATCTAATGAGAATTTTTCGTTAAACTATTCTGCATTCAGAAAGCAGGCGTCGGAGGGAGTGTTCCTCTCGCTCCCAGATGACCCCGATGAAGCCTCTTTCAGAAATACAGCTGCTAGTATAAATTCCAGAAGCCACAGTCCTGTGGAACATGATGGCAGTCAAGTATCCCCATCGCCTATGTCTTTACGCCAGATTAGCAACTTGACTGGAGAGGTGGAGTGGCCGACTCATGATTCCGGATCCCCGCAGAGCCCTGGCGCTAGCATTACGGCTGCTCTTGAGGAATTTCTTGAACCGTTACAGTACAATGATGACAACGTGAATGATGATGGGAAGAATGACCAACAGAATACCACATATCTCTCGAAGCCTACATCGGGAGCGATACAGTTGCTCAGTCCCGGTCTCACAAATGACCCCAGTTCGCCTTCTGATTTTGAGGACAATAGCGCGCCGCACAGAATAGTTGAGCTTCAAAAAAAGGGTTTGAAATGCCGGCATGCTAAGACAGATTCTGGCTACAGCCATACTGTTCCTGAGTTGCATATCGCTCCATATTCCCCGAATATGAATGCAGTCCCGTCAGGAGACGCTCCCCCCGGCCCAAGTCCTGTTTTAAAAGTGTCCACTTACACCCGCGGCGACTCCCCTGAACGAGATGTCTCAGCCAGGCATGCAAGTCGATCGTCTAGTCTATCTCCTCACGGCCAGGGACGTCATTCCAATTTTGATGATCAAAGTAGATTGACTATTGACTCTCCATCTTTGCGGGCGAATGACGGATCGTGGATACCTGATTCCACTACTGGCCAAGCTGGAATCGATCCCCACTCGAGAGACGATGTTCAGATCCAGAGCCCTAACCAACTCGAAGAACAGCGGAAACTGGCACAGAAGAATGCCGATATTCAGACGTGGTCCGCTTCCGTCCTTGCCGCACACACTCGCAGGCCCAGGGCGAGAAGTGCTGGTGATCCGTCTTACCGGAGAGATTATTTTGATATCGTGCCTGGGGAACTACAGTTTGATGACTCTCATATACCAGGACCTGGTACCCTAATCAACGAACCAAGCGACGAAGAGAGTGAAATCGAAAACGAAATGGAATCCATTGGTAGCAGGCCGGCATCTCCTGCAGTGTCGCTTGTCTCTGAACGGTGGACTCAACCGACTGAGAACCGTATCTCGCCAGAAGAACCCTCGCAACCTGAGCCAGGACCCCATCAATTCTTCCGACCTTATCCATGGCGAGACCCGCATCGATACCCAGCGATAGTGGAGTTGAAGATACAGCCAGAGAGCTCCAGTGATGCAATCGTGAAGTTCTGGAAGAGAGCCAAGGATTTGGAAACTGCGTCCCGTGTAGCAACCTGGGGAACCCGGCGACTAAGCGACTCCGAAGTTAGGAGTATCATAGCACCAGATGGCTCATTCAGCAAACTGTCCATCAGCGGCGACAAGGGGGAGAAAGCAGAGCGAAGAAACAGTCTCTTTAAACAGCTCCTCCCGAGGAAGAGCGACAATGCCTTAAAAAGGAAGATGGCCGATGCTCGTCAGCGAAAACCGGAATCTATCTACGTTGACAGAGATAACAAGGGTCATGAGCAAAAAAGTAGCTTTCCGAAGGCAAAACCTCCTCCCCAACGTAAATTAAGCGTCGGACGATCCAAGTCCCCATCTCTAAATACGGGAAGCGCATTCATCGCCATGGCTGGGCAAATGGCAGCCGTTGGAGGAAGAGGCTCGATCCATACAGGCTCATCTAGCTCAGCATTGGGATCATGGGGCCCTACGTTCAGCAGAAATAGGAGCAAGAGTGATGTATCTAAGAGCACGAACACCGGGCTTATGGGTCTGATAACTACGCATGGAGGACCGCCCGTGGCAAATATAACCTCCCCATCCCTTACAGCTCCCGGTCACGATGCAGTGCCTGAGAGTGCATACGATGGCATTGTTGATGGTGAGGAGATGGGAAAAGACGAGCAAGCTCTGAGTCAGAAGGGGCAGACCATGGACTTTTCAGTACACTCGCAACTACCTATACCCACCCTTGATGGTTTTAGGACCGCGATCAAGATTCTTAATCCGCGCATCCCTTCTTTCTTGCTCGAACGTCTTGCTCGTGAACAGGTTATTCGTTACAAGAGTCTAAAGGAGATCAAGGCAAAACATGCTCTAGCGGTCAAGCAGAACAACTGCAGAACTGGTAAACATTGCTTCGCACTCGGCGGTCAGGCGACGCTGCTATCTCCAAAAGCGAGTGGGCGTGACCCTGATGCTACCTGTGCCCAGTACCAGATACCTGGCAATGAAACAAGCGATGATGAATCCAATATGGTCCCCGAAGGCGTTGTCGCCGCTGCCCAGTTCCCTTCAGGCGTGCCTTTACCGCCTGTCAAGCGCTTGCCTGCCGAGTTTGAGTGCACTCTATGCTTTGAAGTCAAGAAAATGCTGAAACCATCGGACTGGACAAAACATGTTCACGAGGACATATCCCCCTTCACGTGTACCTTCGAACGCTGCTCCCAGAATAAGTCATTCAAAAGGAAGGCCGACTGGGTCAGACATGAGAACGAACTGCATCGAAAGTTGGAATGGTGGGTCTGCAGCTTCCCGGACTGCCAGCATCAATGCTTCCGCCAGCACAATTTCGTTCAACACCTCATCAGGGAACACAGGATGCCAGACCCTAAAGGCAAGAAACCAAACGTTAAGGATACTGAAAGCAAATACAATTCAGATTGGCACGGCACTGAACACGGAGTCGGTGGCCAGCAGAGTTCAGAGAGGTTTTGGCGGCTGGTAAACTCGTGTCATCATGAGACGCAGAGGACGCCCCAAAGCGAGCCTTGCCGATTCTGCGGTAATGTCTGCAGTACCTGGAAGAAGCTCACTGTACATCTAGCAAAACACTTGGAGCAGATTGCCATGCCTGTTTTGCAGATTGTGAAAGATATTGAAATCTCCCCTGACACGACCATGACCGCTACTGGACCAGGAAACCAAGGTCCACAGCCTTTGAATACTGAACTACCGATGCGTTCCAATGTTATAACGGCTCCGCCGTCTCCCTTTTCGGCGACTGTTAAGGTTGAGCAGGACGTGACAGCCGAGCCAACACCAATCCCAAGTTGCCAGGAAGGCCTCACTGTTTCTCCTGTTTCAGGGTATATCAGTCGGTCCTTAGCACATAATCACATGGGAAATCATATCCCACCTCGGTCACCAGGGTTTAGTACAAATCCCTCACTTTATCTCGACGTGCCCAATTCAATGACAGGAAACTCGTCCTTTGCAGCAGGCCAGCCAGAATATATACGGCCTCGCGGAGATTCAGTCACTTATCCTCCTATTTCCAGGCCACAAAGTTTCAGTGAACAAGATCGATATCCTGGGGCTCTTTCTTACCCTCCGACAAACCCCATGATACAACTGGATGTCCCAGTCTATGATCCCCAACGGCCGCTCTGTGCATCTCCCACAGATAATCTTTACGCGTACCCTGCGGGGCTCTCGATGCTTTACCCAGGTGGCGCGGCGGGTAGAGCAGAGTCTGAGAGAACAACGTTTAATCCGGAGGACTCCGGCATCACGGGAACGATTTATATGCAGGAACCAGAAAGTGATTATCGTTCGTTTCAATATTAGTCCGTGGTCTATCTTCTTCCTTTATCATTACACAGGAAAGGGAAGCTCTGACTATATACATCTTGTCTTCACACTTTCTTTGCTCTTATTTGCAGCAGTTGATCTGGTCAGTCCATTTTTCCATGCATTTCTCCTTTGGGTGGTTCTCGGTTCAAGATATCGCCTTACATTTCCTTGGTGCCTTCTTTTCACGATTTAAAGCACTCGAGCGCCACAATGCCTTCTTCAATGGTCTTCTTATAGGCTTAATGATAATGACATGACATGATTTGACTACGATATTTCCCCCCAATCAGGTACCCTAAAGTATACTTTAGCTGTTCAAGCTGGTTCGAGAAGGCCACCAATCTCCACTTTTTAGTGACATCGCAATCATTACAAATAGGTCTCGAAGGTTCGATATCGACAAGTTTGCTTCAACAGCTAAAGAGAGAAAATATGAGAACAGCATGATCATCGCTGCTGCAACTCTGGTGCCACCGTCTTCATATCCAGGCTTAGTGCAGTCACACGGCATGCTTGTCTACGACCGATGCACGGAACAGGCTAGGCAACCTGCGGCGTATCTCTCGTAAACACCGCACGTATTAGGATCTGGGAAGATCTAGAAGGCACTCAGCATGGTGACAGCAATGCGTCGAATAGGGCACCTAAAAGAAGGCTGAGATTGACCCATTATTTACAGAACCTCCACCTATCCCGGCAGTTCGGAACCCGGCGGTGAGACATGGCTAGGCGGGTTGTTAGCCATGAATGATAGATCAACTTTTGTATCCTGACCTGAAACTCGAATCTGGTCTTGTTTCGATAAGGCCCAGCTAGAAGGCAACACTAAAATATGACGCGAGGCCGGCCTAGGCCGTGCCTGAATGTATTGTGGGAAGATCGGGTGAAAAGTGATCAGCACGTTTTCACCCTTCACCTGGGGTGAAAATCACCCCAAGGATCATCTAAGCTCGGTTAAGCTTAGTCGGAACGCCATGGCTCGTGATACTGACTTGGCGCTTTCTGAGTGCTTTAATGGAGCGCTTGTGCTGTACCCGAGAATGTACCCTAGAATGTACCCTGTCATGTACCCTGTAATGTCGTATGCAGGAGATTGGTAAGGACGGGGTTCCCTTGTTAGGATCTTTGAAGCATGCACAATGCACCTGCACCGGCATGGAACCCGGTACTTCCTGTCAACGCTAGTCGGACAGATATCAGAGAACCTGGAGAAAAGTTGCGCGTTACTACTATTGGACTGCATAATCACAACCAGAGCGGAGTCGAGCAAAGACA
Organism: Paecilomyces dactylethromorphus; assembly: GCA_029606265.1. Taxonomy (NCBI): domain Eukaryota; kingdom Fungi; phylum Ascomycota; class Eurotiomycetes; order Eurotiales; family Thermoascaceae; genus Paecilomyces; species Paecilomyces dactylethromorphus. The sequence continues at coordinate 386,870 of JAPVCE010000009.1, forward strand.
AGGCAACCCGCTAAAATAATTATAAATCTGCTCTCGGCGGGCTTACTAGGCTGCTTAGCTTCAAGTTAACTCTCCAGGCAGCAGGGACCCCATGTTGGCCCGATAGAAGAGCTAACGAGTGGCTTCCAAGTATTTACCAGACTAACGGAGTTCATGTACCACGGGTAGATTGTCCACGCTGTATGATGTGGGGGAGCCGGTTCCAAAGAACAGGGAAAAACGATGTTCTGGATGACGGTGATTCTTACCAGATGACTAGGATTCCATCTTGGTCCGGATGTTCCCAAGTCTCAGTGGCCTACCATCTTCAACGTCTGCGACGTAGCATCTGCGGATGATCACCTTGGTCGATGCGCGCTTTGATCTTTTGCCCAACTCAGCCACAACAGCGGTGATGCATTTAGTCTGAAATGGTATCTTGGGATGGGCTGGTGATGTGCTGTACGCTTTCCGGATCGGTCCTCGGAGAGACATTCTAGATTCTCTAGTTATAGCCAGGCGCAGGGATTCCAGGTGGCCCCGTTAATCGAGATTTCGTCTTTTTGCAGCTCCGAGATTCAAGAGAAAACGGTCGCTAAAAAGGGTGATGTGCACCATGGAAAAGGACTCAAAAACTAGGCATGCAGACGGATTTATTCCACGAGTCATGACTGTCAGCAGTCCGCAGAATTTGGACATAAAATAGAGACGATCATCGATTAAAAATTACACTTAGATCCTCAGATAGATATGCAGTATTCTCTCCGGTGGGCCAGCGAAACTATTACCGCTGGCTGGGGAATATACTCTAGATGCCTTGGACCGACGCATCCGCCCTGCAGGCGTCACAAATTTACTAGTTAGCAAGGTACTAACCTACTAGGAAGCATAAATCCCACTATGGCGGATGTAATATACAGTACTCACCCCGCTCTGAATTATTATTATTCATCCTGTCGCGATCGATATTTTCCCCAGCCTTGTACACACACCTCTATCCGCATCACCGGGTGCAAAGAAAATAGCCGCAATGGCAGTATACTTGGGCAATCATTCCTGTTGAACTCGTCGCAATTCAACCCAATTTCAGATCTTCTGTCGGGCGCTCGTGTCATAAGGCTGTGCAAAGAACATACAGACACCATTGCCAATGATCACTTCCAGAACACGTATGTCCAGCCTCGACTGGACTTCCATTGTGCAAAAAGAACATATTGCAAGGACGAATCAAATCTACTAGCCGGTAATAGAATCTGGCAACGTCCACTAGGGAAAAGGGACGCATTGGAAAAGGCTACGAAGGTGAGATCATTTAGATTAGCTGAAACAGACATTGTATTACTGCTCAGAGGCTCCGGGAAATTAGCCCGATATCACGCTTTCACTCAAAAGGGCAGGAGTTCTCGGGGATCAAGTCGAGTGCTCTCGAGCACATGAACTCATCGGCGCTTGTCCCACCTCCAATTCTGATCTAAGCTGACGGCCTTGGTCTAGAACCTTAAAGTATACCGTTTTTGTTTTATTCTTATTGTTCAAAATAAACTCCGATAACGTCGAGAGACCTCTTTATTCGTTCGTTGTGGCTTCAACGGCCATATTATGGTCTGGCTTCTTCACCAATAGTGCAGGGAGTACGATTCAACTAGCAGCATGACGTCCGAATATGATCAATCGCAGAGATTACAGATTCCAGATAACCTACTCGACGTATGTTAGATATTTCTTTCCCATTATTCAGCAAATAAATCAGGTCTCAGAATTTGGTCTCTTTTGTTACTGAAAAAGGGCGGCTAGTAAATGAGGCAGATGGTCAAGAGCTCTTCCAACATGCTGTCTAAGTCCGAAACTGACCACCTTAATTTGCTATAGTCTGTGCAATTCTCTAATTTCCTTGACGGGGAGCCTTGTTGGGGTGGCCCTGGGGAAGTTCTCCAGGGCATCATGAACACCCCGATGGGACCACCAGCAGTGCCAATGGATCCCCCACCAGACGGCATTAGAGACATCTCAGGATTTTCTCCAAAAAGTTCAGCCTCGCCTCTGTTCAGTCAACTGCAGAATCCAATGCCTAACTCAGTAGACAGTCGAAATCATGCCTCGATCTTACCTTCATGGCCGAAGAACTCTGCGGCTTCTTTCCCCTCATATACCGCTCGATTGCCCTATAGCAACCAAGATGCATGGTCGCCATTCCGTATAACAGGAGCAGCGCCAAATGCGTCTGTGATAGGCTCTCACGGTTTATATAAACAGCAAAATCGCGACCCTCAGAGAAGATATCCATATTATCCGTTCGGTAGTTCTGCCGATCCTGAGATTCAGTTCCATGGATTTGCCCCTTCCGACTCAGGATATGGGACTAAGAGCTCTGCGACACGCTCTGTGATTAGTTCCTTCTGTCCAATGGATTCCGTATCTACGCAGCGACAAGTGAATGCCGTGCAGCAAAATAGTCATGCAATCAACCAAGCAGTGCCTCATGATGTTGAAAAATCTCAAGAGTTGATTCAGACTCCAGTTGACCTCACAGAATCATTACAAAGAACCTACCATGAAGAAATAAAGTGTGGATATCCAGGTTGTGGGTGGAAAGGGAAATGCCCATCGGATAAACGGTACGATCATTATACACAAAAGCAGATATAGTAAACTGATTTTTCGTGAAGAAAACATGAAGCAAGGCACAAAAAACAACATAAATGTGATGTACCCAATTGTCCACGAAAAGAAGGTTTTGGGACCATCAATGATCTCGAAAGACATAAAAAATGCGTCCATAATAAGGAGCCTGGGCGAGGACCAAAGATACTGTATACGTGCTTTGGTCATGGCTGTCCACGGAGAAATAAGCAGTGGCCTCGACTAGACAATTTCCGTCAGCATCTTTCCCGGATGCACCCTAATGAGGATGCTTCCGAGCTACTAAAGAGGTAAGTACTCACTAAAATAATTCCCTCACTATATCCTTTTCTTAGAGTGTTTAGGTCTGAAGAATGGTATAATCACTACAAAGGCAATGAAGACGCTTCAAGGCTGCTTGTGGACCCATCTCCTCCATCGCCATCAAGTAATCAACATTTATCTTCATATGCTCAGATAGGCTTTCACGAAACTAATATCAGTTCGAACGATGCATATCGAAACACTTGCAATGTAGTCGCCCCGGGTGAAACAGTGATGAATACTGAAGATGTTCTCGGCCCGTCCGAAAGTCTGACTCTGAGTCCTATAAAGAACATTGGATCCTTCGATAAGCGAAACGATCAAGTATCTCATTCGGAAACATCACAGGATGATTCGCAGCAATCCTCTGCAGAGCAGCATCCTGTGGAACTGCCGGGGCTGAAGTCTTTGAATCTGCCACTTGAGAAGGAAGGAAAGAACCTGCAGTCTATTCCATCTAACATTAACCGAGGAAGGCAAAACGATATTGTGGCTGAAGCCGCAATGAATGTGGTTGACGCTATGACTAGATTAATGGATAGTAGCCCGAGAAAAAAAAGCCATCAAGAGACACCCAAGGCTAAGACACCTGGCGCTGAAAACACTACTAGCCTGCAAGATAGGAAGAAAGAAGTACTTCAGAAGATCTTGTCGGCTGCCTTAGAACAGCTTGGGGCTCCAAGTCCTGATTCTGCAGGAACAGAGGTCTCCGTACCAATTGCAGAGACTGACAATGAGAGACCCTTTCTGTGCTCTGTCTGTCATAAGAGAACTCGTCTTCTCTGTGAATTAAAGTAGGTAATCCCGTTCCACAGCCTCGCTTCTCACTAACAGTAAAGTACAGGAAGCACATGAAAAGACATGAGAAACCATACGGCTGCACATTCGCCAAATGCTATAAGGAATTTGGCAGCAAAGCAGACTGGAAACGACACGAGAATTCGCAGCATTTCCACTTGCAAAGCTGGCGGTGCACCCTCCCAGATACCGTTCATAAAACCCTAGAATGTGCGCGCCTTTTCTATCGCCAAGAAAGCTACGTACAGCATCTGATAGATAAGCACGGGATCAAGGATGAAGAGATCAAGTCCTCACTTTCGAAGAATCGACTCGGTCGAAATGGCCAGACACAATTCTGGTGCGGGTTCTGCAGGAAGATCGTTCCGTTGAAGCAACAGGGTCTAGAGGCATGGAATGAAAGATTCAATCATATTGACAGCGAGCATTTCAAGAGGGGCGAGAGAATCGGATCATGGGTCTTACCTACCGGTCGTTCAACCAAAGATGAAGAGAAAGAAATGGAAGAGAGGGATAGAAATAGACAACCTTTCGATGAGATCAGTGAGAACGGGAGCAATTTGAGTGGCAGCAGTCGCTCCAGTTCTGATCCAGACGATATTCCTGAGAAGTCGTCACATCTGGCAGCAACAGAGAACGTCCAAGATTCATATTCGCACAATGGAAGAGAAGGCAGTGTCGAATACCTCGGTAGTGATCTGCCCGAGACTTTGCGCTCGAGGCCACATCCGGTCTACAACGATAGGAAAAGAAAGCTCCCTGATAACAACCTCTCCGGTCCATCTACCAGCTCTACTGCACCTAAAAAAACCAGGCAAGGACCAAGCCGACAGCTTACAAACGCAACAACGACAGCTGATCCGAGCAGGACACGGAATACCTTTGATAGAGCAAGACGCGAAGCCGCCGCATCTTCCTTCCATCCTAAATATCCGTGGGCCCAAAAACATGAGACTGATATAAGATATTGTGTATGTGAACCTACTTACCATCCTTCCTTTCTTTCCGCTTAGAGAATGAGAGCAAAAAAAACAGCCAGTATGTATATTGACACTAACGTGATATCCGAAAGTGCCACTGCCATCAAGGACCCTGCGCTACTGAGTTGACGAACCGATGCGTCACCTGCATGCATGATTTCTGCGACACTTGCGTATCTTACTCTGTCCCTGATGAGGTTTAGCTTGAGTGAGCTATATCATGAAATGGTTCGTTGGGTCTAAATCTGTTCTGAGAATGTACATAGTTTCATGTCAATACATTGAAGTAGGATCATATATATGGTAGCAGGGAAGAGAGGACCGAGGAAGTGAGAGGAAAATTGAAAGTGGAGAAATGAAGGAATTCGCGTGAGGGGTTATATATACGTATACTCTATCCGTCTTGGGCTTTGGAGTCTGGGAAATATACATATTGTGTTCTAGTTTTCAAGATATCTCTATTTTTTCCATCCTTCTATTTCTTTCCAGATAAATCACCGGAGTTGGAAGGTAAATATATTGAGTAGCTGCGCCCGCTCAAGCTATATTTCGTTCATTCTACATACATTAACATGGAAGTTTATTATATCAGCATTTCTAGAACGCTGCTTTACAGCTTCGATCCCTCGGGCTCTCCAATAAGAGACAGGAAGGCTTCATGGACCTCATCGGTCAAGTCACTGGCTTGCATACTTCTGCCTTTAGCCTTGAATGCGCGACGAGAACACTCACGAGTGATACTGCTGCCCGCCCACGCGGCCAGGAGCAAAGTCGTCACGGGAGACATCCGCTTGTCCTCCGACTCCAGCTCCGCTTGGACCTCTTCCTGTGTCTGAGCTAGCTTGTCGTTGTCCTTCTCTCCAGTGTCCCACAGGTGTTCGTGGTAGGCGGCGCGCCACGCCAGGAATGTTCCCAGTGATCCGGTGAGAGTGTCTCCCTGGCCACCACTGCGCTTCAGACCTCCTGGAACATCCGAAATGATACTTGTCACGCCATTGGAGATGACATCATGCGCGCCCTTTTGAATAATAGTAACACCACCAAGGGCATTCGATAGTTTCTCACAAGCTTCCGATTGTTTGTTTGTCCGTTCTTCATCTGAGACCGATTTAATTTGAGCTTGGCTGGGAAGATCAATGCCCAACGCCTTCGCCAAACGACCAAATTCGACAACGTTGGGTGTCAATACGCATTCCTTGTACCCCCTGACTAGGTCTGGGTTCTCATTGACGAGCAACAGGGCATCGGCATCGAGCACAAACGGTATTGAGCGTAATCGGGCCTCCTTCATGATTTCTGAAACTACCTTCTGAGTCACGCCATCACGACCAAGTCCAGGCCCTATCACCAGAACGTGTAGACGGGAAAGCATAGCGACAATCGGACTGGCGAGTTCGGGAGGATTGATGTTGTTTGGATTCGGTACGGATGCGCTGCTGGGGAGAATGGGGTGGACCATCAGGTTCGGAGAGTATGCTTTGATGACCTGTTCTTGAATTAGCAACACTCAAGATAAACTAGTTACTGAGGACACGTACGGTTGCTGCAGATCGTTCGCAGATTACATGGCTCTAAATTGCGTTAGTTTTCCAAAGTTAGCGGACGACATCCGTTGTCAACTTATCATAATTGAACCCATGAGAAGAAGGGTCTCTCACCATATCGCATCCTGTAATTATTCGTTAGCCATCCTGACACATAAACACCGGGGTATATTAGAACACTCCGTATATGATTTAAGAAAGTTTAGCCCAGTAAATCACATACCCAGTCTCGCGGAGGCCATCGCGGAGAAGTACGGAGCTCCGGTATAGCTAGATCCTGATCAGTATCGAGGACTGATAGAATAGAAACGCAGATGACCCAGTTCATGACTGGCGAAAAAAAAGTATCGATCTTACTCTGCACTACCTCCAATAACAGCTACGCGTCCCAGCTGTCCTGTAACACTGTTAGCTTTTCAATTGTTGCTAGAGCTTCATCATTATATCATGCCACCATGCAGTGCATCGTTCATTGGCATGGTTGCAAAGGAAGGAATCTAAATACATGTAGGAAACACCAACATACCCTTATGAAATTTCTCAAGCATGGGCGGGACCAGTTTGCGCACCTTGGCAAACAGCTTCTTGGAGGAAGTCGACACATGGTGGATTTCCATGTCGGCGATGATGCTGGGCTGCTTCCCCCGCTACTTGTGCCGGTATATCAGGATAATAAATAAGTTTGAATGAATCTACAAGCTCGAATTCAAATATCGGATGTGGATGTGCTCAATGCGCTAAGTATTCATGGGGAAAGTCAAGATTGTGATTACCAAGAGTTGAGCTTGTGAGAGGGGAAGACAACAATTGGATGCGATGACCTCAGACAAGGGTGATGTCACCGCCCAACGGGTCTGTGGGGTTCGAGATGGCGACAACATCAATTTGAAGTCTCGTTTCGTATGACCTTAAATGCACTAGGGAAACATGAATGGATGATTATATTAATGCGATCATTCCAGGCTTGGCTGTAAGAATAACTTGGAGTGTTTTCGCCAGTTCGAATTCGCTGCATTGCAAGTCCGGTTGAGCAAAAGACGGGCATAGACCTGTGAGGGTCACCAGTACCTTCTGTAACTATACTTTATAGAATAAACGACGGATGTAATGATTAACTGGTTGAGAGCTATTCAACTAGAGAAATACATAGTAAATAGTATGCTAATCTATCAATAGTCCGAGAGCAAGAAAAACGCCCGCTTCCCTTAAAGAAACACAAACAATCATACCACCGTCTGGCGACACCATACGCGCAGAAATGCTAGGAAACATCCACTAGATACATGCGATTGACCCAAGGGGTATCCCTCGCTGATGCTTTATAAGAGAAATAAATGACGGAGAAGGGTTATGACAGGGAGCACCTCGAGATCTGAAACCGAAAGAGACATCACCGCTTGGATTTGGCCAAAAGAGACAACTTCTTCTTCCGCTCCAGCTTCTCCCGCTTCGCGGCCATTTCGGCACGAATATCTTCCTCATCTTCTTTCTTAGCAGCGCGTAGGGCAGCCGCCTCCTCCCTTTCCACGTCCTCCAGTCCGGCTTCCATGTCGGAAGATTCATCTGAGTAGTAGTCATCGTAATCGTCCCCGTAATCTCCTTCGTCTTCCTCGTCCGTTCCGAGGTATTCGTCCCTTTTGGAAGGTCTGCCATGGCGGGACGATGTGCGGCCGCGCGGATCATAGGATGCACGATGCGGGGGTAAACTTGCGGTCCCTTTATACTCTGACTGGGTCGGTCGCCCAGTGCCTTTATATCCAGTCTGTTCAGGACCTCGTCGTTTGGTTGCTGTCTCCTCTCCAGGTTTGATGCCGGCTTTCGTACCGGCGGAAGGAGCTGAACTCACACCAGGCTTCTTGCCCGCTTTCGTTTGCTTCTCCTTGGCCATCGCCTCCATAGCTCTCTTCTTACGCTCTGCCTTGCTTAATTTCTCCTTTGGGACAGCCTGATGCTTAAACATGCCAACTTGAACCGGTGCTTTTTCTTGCGCAGCCTTGGCCTTCAACATTAGATCAGCAAAAGAGCCCTTTGGAGGAGGTTTCGAAGATGTCACAGCGGGAGCTGTTGTTCGTGAGGCCGCTGTAGGTGCGGATGTCGCTTGCTTTTCACCATGCTTCGCACCGCCATTTCCAAGACCAGTGGTCGCGCGAGGTTTGACGGTCGCAGACATATGAGCTGTTACCGTTTTGGTTGACGTATTTTTGCTCTGTGTTAGTCCGTTGGCCCTATCTGGCCGCTGGAGCTGTTCCTCCGCCTTCCGTTTCGTTCCCGACGGGGCAGTAGTGGGATTTTGTGAGCCATCTCTGGAGACGGGGGTAGCTTTACGGGAATCTGTCCTTGTCGCCGTGGAAGAGCTACCTGCAACCGGTGACCGCGGCGTCACTGGTGCCGGTGGTGGGATGGCAGCAGGCTTGCCAGTCTCGATAGACGACAGGACGGAACTTAAGAACTGCAGTCTGTTAGCCATAATGCCACCATTAGGTGTTTTGTCTTCATGGGATGCATACACTCATCGTGAAGATTTTCCAGGCTAATAGATATCACATCTACACGTGAAAAAGAGGGGATGTTCACCGCCGATGGTTGGTACGACGACGCAACTTCATGACTTCAGCACCAGACTGCCGGCCATTTATGGCAGATCGAAGCGTTGGGCAGCTTGGATTCGATATAGAAATAACACTTTTTGCAGACTCTTCCACGGTCCACAGCTGGTTCTCGGGCGGTGTTTGAGCCGTCCACAGTCTGATCCCGACGATGATCAAGAGCTGACGCTATTTCAGGCCAAGGCAGACAGTGACGACAGGAGATGGCGGGGGAAGAAAGAGAATCTGCTCAAGGACAACAGCCCAGTGAGGCTTCTAGAAGTGAGTGTCACGTGCGGGATGGAGGGATGGCATGTCTGGTCTGTCCAGTCCGCCGTAAAAAGGAGTACCAGAACCTGTATTGTTCTGTACTGTACTGTAATTTCTGCGCCACATCGACTTCGCTTACTGGACGATCACCAGCCACAGTTCCGCACTTTTTTTGTGTGGGTTCGCGAATTAATTACTTGCTGCGTTAAATCTTCGTCCACCAAGCCATCTCTTCCTTCCGAATCTCAAACCCTTCCGACGAACTCGACGTCTCAGTCTCCGCCCAACTTGCGGTTAAATCGATTGATTCTCTTGTTCGCTTAACGTTCAATCCAAGTAAGTACCTGGGCCTTTTTATTCTTCTTTCCATCGACGCGCATATTTCCAAATCTGTCATATCAGATGAAGATCGATCAAATGCGACAGTGCAGCTAACAAGTTCACCAATTTTCTTCAGAACCACATTCAAAATGAAGCACCTCGCCGCTTACCTCCTGCTCGGCCTTGCCGGCAACGCCTCCCCCTCTGCTGAGGACATCAAGGCTGTCCTCTCTTCCGTTGGTATCGACGCCGACGATGAGCGCCTCACCAAGCTCATTGCTGAGCTCGAGGGCAAGGACATCCAGGAGGTTCGTCCTTCTCACCCTCTATGACCAGATTAGAATGCATTTTGCTGACGGAATCCCCAACTATAGCTGATTGCTGAGGGTACCACCAAGCTGGCCACCGTTCCCACTGGTGGTGCTGGTGGCGCTGCCCCTGCCGCTGCTGCTGCTGGCGGTGCCGCCGCTGAGGCCCCCGCTGAGGAGAAGGAGGAGGAGAAGGAGGAGGAGTCCGACGAGGACATGGGTTTCGGTCTGTTCGACTAAGCGTCTCGTCTCCAATCGCGAGATTATCACGAACGTGGAGAAAGCAAGGTTTGGCTGCAATCAGGCGGATACCAGCTGTCAAGCATCTGGTTTATCACCTGGTCGCTTGTTCAGAATACCCTGGTTTCTTCTGATGCAGTTACGACTCTGTATGTATCGTCTATGAGCTGGAAACTGCTCAATAGTCAATTGAGACCTTACCCATAATCATGAGTGTTTATTGTGTAGATTCGTAGGGAAGTAGACAAGCTTATTCGCTCCTATTTAGGATCACATAGCGTCCAATAAGTGCTGGTAACATTGCATCTTGATAGCAGGATACATGATTTAACATTGACATAGAACGCTGCTATTACCCAACTGTCGGACACTTCACATCCTTTTTGCCGTTCTAAGCTGGGACTGATTTTCTACAGTATACTGGAATCCCGTAAATAATAATAGCAGAAAGTTATGAAGGGAACAATGTAGCCAAATACCAATGATTTACGAGCTATAGCAGTATTTGTTACCGCCATCAATGTACTTCTTTGCATGGGTCCGCCTCCAGGGCTAGGGTTAACCTTATCTGTGTTTGGAATAGCGTGTTAGGGTTGGTGACCTAGGCCGGTCGCTTAGACGAGAGGGCAGCCCACCTGCAAACTTGAAGCGCGAAGAAGAACAAGAACAGCCAACGCCTTCTGCGACCGACACGACGACAACCATCCCTCCATCGCTTTTCGATTAACCGCATCGAAAAGCACCTCGAGGAATACCAGACAAGATGGCTGACACCGAATACGTGAGTTCCCTTTTCTCCTATCCCTTGTGGATGTACTGGTGATGCAATTGTTTGAACGAAGTCGTACTGATATATTGTTCGTCTTGACAGAACGCCGAGGAGGCTGCCGGTACGTGATTGCACTCTCTCCCGAACCCTGATCGCTTTTGGAATATTTCTATATCGACTGTTCTGTGTGGTATCGATGAGGAAATGTCTTGTGGGCACGGTTGTCAAGGGATATTGTTCGGAATTGGATAGATTATTATTCATGCTAGGACACGATGAAAAGGAATTGCATATGGGAAAAAAAAAGGAACGATTGCGCTGACGATTATTTCGCCGAACAACAGAGTTGAAGAGAAAGAGACAGTTCCGCAAGTTTACCTACCGCGGTATTGACCTCGACCAGTATGGCTCACCATATCCTTTTTACATGTCCCACGATAAGGGAAACCGGAAAAGAAACAAATGAAGTCTAACTCGACGTTCTCAGGCTCCTCGACCTCTCCTCTGAGCAGCTCCGCGATGTCGTCCACGCCCGTGCCCGCCGCCGATTCAACCGCGGTCTGAAGCGCAAGCCCATGGGTCTGATCAAGAAGCTCCGCAAGGCCAAGCAGGAGGCCAAGCCCAACGAGAAGCCCGACCTCGTCAAAACGCACCTCCGTGACATGATCGTCGTCCCCGAGATGATCGGCTCCGTTATCGGTATCTACTCCGGTAAGGAGTTCAACCAGGTTGAGATCAAGCCCGAGATGGTCGGCCACTACCTCGGAGAGTTCTCTATCTCATAGTACGTCTCCACTCTAGAGCTTTGGGTTATGATTTTCTGTCGAAAACGGTTCATGATTTCTAACAACCATACAGCAAGCCCGTCAAGCACGGTAGACCCGGTATCGGTGCCACCCACTCTTCCCGTTTCATTCCCCTCAAGTAAAGTGTTGTCGATCTACCTCACGGAAGGATGGATGGGATCTCGGCGGTTTTCCTGAGTTGTCGTATACGTGGTGTGCACTGTTCCGCTGTTTCGTGTTGGGTTCTTTTTTTCTGAAAAAGGGAAAGGGAAAAAGAGAACGATCACGACAATTCAACGGGTATACTTTGGAGTAAAGAAAAAAATGAGAGAATCTCGCAGCCACGGGTTTTAAAAGATCAAAAGACCGGGCGGTTGAAAGAGACTTTGCCTCGTTCATTTATTATTACCTAGTTAGGCGGAGTCTCACTTCTTAACGAATTCACATATTATTCCCTCTAATCTTTTCTTCATGAAAACCGGGCACCTAAATTACATATTTTGGAGCCATATCAAAGTATTCTACTTTCTAGTGACTATGCTTCCTCTTTGGTTGGGAATGTCCCCATCAAAGGGTCCGGCAACGAGCGAATACTGTTGCTCCATTCATGCCAGTTAACGTATTGCAGACGAAAGAAAGTAACTTGAATAAAAGAAAGAAAGAAATGAGAATGTAGCACTTTGCGGTTCTTTCCAAATTAATTATCACCTCATGAAAATCAGGATGTTCTAAATCATGTTTTGCCCCTCGCTGCAAGCTTGTCAACTGATATGCCGCATAAATCGAACTCGTCGAATGATCACAAATCAATCTCCCATCCAAACGCCCCCTCCAATGGATCGGACTGAAGCTGAGTCGCTGGCGTCGTCAAGATAAGGCGCCTCGCCATTTTGAACTACGTCGGTAAAAGGAATGGACGATGGTGAGAACTGATATTCATCTGAAGGGGCCCAGAAAGAAGTTGGTGGTCCATTGAAATTCAGGGCCATAGGTGGAATTGCCCATCCTGACAGCCCTTCGGATTCTATAAATCGTTCTGAGCGGGCGTTGTACTCGACTATATCCGAGCATGGCACGGATGGTGGTTGGAGCTGGTGTTCACCTAGTGACATATTCAGGGGCGGCCAGAAAGCAGTTTCGGGTCCATTCTGATCTGAGTCGGCAGATGCTTCCCATTCTATTGGTTCATCCGGGTCTATAAATGGTTCAGAACGGGAGTCGTACTCGACCACATCCGAGCATGGCATGGATGGCGAAGGGGAACAATATCTGTCTCGTTCCATATTCGAGGCAAGCCAGGGGCCCACCGGTTCATCGTGGTCGATGCCAGCCAACCACCCTGGTCTTCCTGCTTCTATAAAGAGGCCATCTGCTTGGGAGTAGTCATGTCCTGACTCTGGAAGAACCCAGACTCGTCCACTGATCCATGATGCAATGCTGGTTCTGTCATCATCATCGTTGTCGTCGTCGTACTCGTTGTCTGCGCCATCTGAACTATACCCAAAATTTGCAAGAGCCGTTCCTTGCTGATGATCGAACGGGGGCCCCTGTGACGCTACGGTCGTATGTGAATAAAAGTGGTTCGCTCCTGCATCATCGGGAAAGTTAACATTTATATGCTGCTATTGTTGAGATCTAAGAGAAATTAAGACCAGGGCTTCTTACCATCTTCATCGTACTCTGCGTCCGTTCTATATAACGCATCAAACCCAGCATCCGTAGGCCACCTTTGTTCTATCCTGTTGTTCTCGAAGCCATCAATCGTCAGGTTCTCGAGTCTTCGAACAGCACCTGCCAGCTGAACCAGAGCATGTATACTCGCGTCGATCTCTTCGTCGGTTGTCCACATGGCTGGATCTGGCAGCAAACGACTCAGCGAGCTCATCCGTCCATAATCCAGTGTGAGTTCAGGATGGGCGGCGAGAATAAGGAGGAGCAGAAATGCGGGATCTTCCCGCGTTATATATCGAGACTGCTCTTCATACTGCTCAGTCTGATAATGGATATCTGACATGGCAGTGGTATGAGGGACTTGAAAATCCATATGTAGGGCGTTGAAATGGTAGACGAAAGAATCAATAACAAAATATAGCTATGTGAGAAATGGGTTAGCACATGACGCCATGAATTTCCTGTTTAATATCATGCAGGATCTCGAAGACGTGGGATTTATGGTGTAGTTACCTCTTTGTCTTCACGTAGAGAAGCTTCAGGATGCGCGTTGGAAGCAACCGCTGCTCAGAGAACTACATAAACGAGGTTATGTGTACAAGCAGCACGTCATATCCACGTTTACATGCCGTAAGAATAAAGATGTATCAACAGTCAGGAAAAATGCAAAGATGGTAGGAGGATATTGAAGTCTATCAATGATTGAGATAGTGGATAGATGAGTGAGGAGACTGGCAGGTGAATGCACTGAGAATTCGAGGGGTAGGGACCTCCAAACATTGAATATTTAGGACGTGTGCGCGCTAGTGATAAGCAAGAAGTCACCATCTGTAAATGCGTGTGTCAGATGCGGTTATGAAAAGATGTCTTTGGGGCTTCATGCAAATGGGAGGCAAGATGGACAGTCGCAGCACCTTCCAGTTTTGCGCAACAACAACCCACATCACAACATTCTGAAAGGATTTTCGGTTCACGATATTCTTTTGGATGAAGACATCTTACCTTGCCAATATATACATTAAATAAATGGTATATTCATTCAGTATTTAAAGCTTCATCGGCAAGAGCCTCAAGCTTCTCCCATTCATTCTTGATTTCACCAGCCATTTTGGCAGGTTCAAGACCATTTGACCGGAACTCTCCGTCTACCTCATAAAATGTTGTATATATTATTTCTCGTAAGCTGGGAACTGTACAAGCTTCCTTCTGTTTCCCAACAAGCCAGGACAACAGAGCCCATATAATAAGGCCAAGATTCAGCTCATATTTTCCGAAAATTGCATCCGCAGAATCGACTTCAACTCCCTGAGACAGGTGTATGGAGAGTTTTGCAAGAGACCAGGCATGCATTTGACGAATAGGGTGACCATCGTACGGATATACAACTGGATCAACGCGTATATAACGGATAACGGCCTGTAAGAAAGCTGACTGGAACTGCTGCGCGGAGAGCATCGATACGATCAATTCATCACGCAACGATATATAAGGCTGACGAGTGATGGGCCAAGCAGAAGTCTCACGTAACATTGATATAGCCGATTTGAGCTTTGTCACAGCTTTTATCTGGTCATCCTGAGTAGTGGCAGATGCCATAAGGTTCCGCACCTTCTCCCCGATTTCTTCCAAAGCAGAGGTACTCAAGGAAGTGGGCAGAAATTGATCTTCGCGGGCGTCTTTCTCTTGTTGACATTTCGAACAATTGCAGCCGAAGTAATACCGCTGGGCCAGCTGGTTGTGTCGAATATTATACGGATTCGTGGTATCGACGTAGGAGACAAAAATCTGCTCGTATGCTTTGATTGGCCTCGTTGCTTTAACAAATAACTCATCTCCATCAAATCCAACCACCGAGTTGTAGTCACAACTGTGATTTATAAAGGCAGCATACGGGTGTAAGTATAAACCGACACGATCATATAATGGAGTCACAAGGTTAAATGAGTTCAAATCAAGCTTCATGAAATGTCAGTGACAATCCCATATAGATAGGACGTCCAACGAACCTTTGCAAGGAAGGCAGCAATCGATTCTTCCTCAATATGACTGTGAGAGTATTCCTTAACAGCCTTTGCTGTCAGCAATATTCGATCCCACTGATCCTTATTCGTATCTCGAATTTCCTTTGCATGAGTTTCAAGCATCTGAAACACGTCGAATTCGGAGTCGGCATACTTCTGATTTACCCGACGCAGTACAATCCGTAGGACGGCCCGCGCAAGGTTAGGAAGAATTCTAGGTCGTAGTTCTCGATATATGGAGCATTCCAGAGAATGAGCAAATTTCCAGTCCTTGGCTTGGCAGACCTATATAGAAATTAGCAACAAAGGAAGCTATTTCCTGATCTTTTTTTTTTATAAATGTCGACGGGTATTTCCATCGAGTAATGATTTTTCATATCACTGGCAACAACTATGCTTCAAACATAGAACACGCCATCATAAGCGGTGAAAGGGGGCTATTCAGATCATTAACAGAATGGAAAGGCTGTATCCGACCGATGTGAGGTAGAGATAAAAGAGAATAGACCTTCACTAATCCACACATAGACACTTTTCTTAAAGAATGGGGTTGAATAAGACACTGTAGTTGAATAAAAAAAAAGGGGGGGGGAGGGAAAATAATTAACAAACATAAGGCTCCAACATCTATATAGTAAAGTGAAGGTAAAATAAAAGCAACAAAGAGTACACACATATGATCTATAAAGCCAATTCCAAACTCACCTTATCACAATACTTCACAATCTGACATCTAGTGCAAGCCTTCAAAGTAGTCACTCCGTAAAATAACTGTCTTTTTCCAAAACATCCTGAGCACGTATCCTCGAGTTTTGGTGTATCAAGCACAGCCACAAAGGGACGATTTATCTTCAGTACGTCCTCTCCGGCTTTAATGTCCTTTGTAGCAAAAAGACCATTTCCCATATCATCGGTAAGGCGTGGCATCGCCTTGGTGTCCACCAAAGGTAGATTTTCCGTAGACACGTCGGATATAGTAGTCATGTTGTCTTTCAGCTTTCTTCTGATGAATACTCCTTGTCTGGAGGAAATGATGTGGTGTGTGAAAATTAAATCAAGGAATCAAAATAAATCCCTGACCTGGAGAAGACAAAGAAACCAACGAGAGAAAGATGAAAGAGAAAGCTTAGAATCTTTCAAGTCAATAACGACTCCCAAGCAACAGAGTAAGCGAAGCGGAAGGTACAGGCAAACGAGTATCTAGTTTCAACTAGCTCCTTCTATCATCTAGGTTCAAATATTCGCGATAAAGAGAGCAAACGATTCGAAAAATATCAAAAACTAGCAGAATAAGATGCGAATAAAATAAGAATTTGAAGATGACAGAAGCTCCCTAGAAATCAATGATGTTTTCAGAGAATCGGTCCGCCTTTAAGAGTCTATGATGGAATCGGTAATAAAAGAGTAGACTCATAACTTTTCAAAGTGTTTTATGCTCCGAATAGATTCATTCCATTGACTTGGCTAGTTTCAAAGTCAATTATGGCCAACTTGAACTAGCCATGGCTTGCCCTAAGAGGGGGGCCACAATATCCACACTCGGTCATGGTGAACTTTTTCTTGGCAAAGCACGTGTTTGGACTCAACGTCCGATTCCGGGAATACACAATTGAGTCACAGCAGAACACGAGAAAAAATTATTATTTTTGAAGATGTGAAATTTGATGGGAGCTCTAGATATATATATACACACGTACATCCGTAGATGGGCTAATCAACTGGCCCAACAAGATAACAGAAAGAACAAAGTTTTCCTTTCTCCTCTGTACTTGGCATGAGCAATATACAGCCAACCTACTATGACAATAATATGAAAAACAGACAACAGAGATTAGCTGAAAATACGGAAAAGTCGTAAAAAATGATAATCCACTCCTCCACACTCCTGCCCATGAAAACATCGTAAACAAGAGGAACGAGGTAGGGCAGGCGCTGTAACGAGCAAATACCGGGTCTATCAATAGACAGGATTCATGCGGGTAACCGTCCCGCATAAAATGGAAATAACTTTTCGTCTAGCCAACGCGTAACTCGGGAGAGAGGAATACATCTCATCTTCTCGATCTCGGAATCGTGCCGAGTATTCACAGAAGCTTACCACCGACGAATTCAGACCAGCTGCGGACCTCAGAGGGGATACCCTCCCTGCGAGGCAGCTTCTCGCTCATGCACTGAGCGAAGAGAAGAGCAGTCTATAGTTGAGAATTATTAGAAAAAACTACAAATATAAACACGGGGAATTATGTTGATCTTATCGTACCTTTGGTTCCATGAAGAGCGGGACACCGAAGTCAACAGCGTTCCGGCGCATGACATAGTCCTCGTCCAGAAGAGTCTTGCCCCTCTGCTTGGCGAGGTTGAAGACACCGCGAATGTCGTACTTCTGGAACACTTCACGGAGTGCTCTCTTATCCTCCTTAGGGAACTCAATGACATCCACGGACACTTTGCCCTTGGAGACAGACTCAAGATGAGCCTTGACCTCAGGGCTTGCAGCGTACAGCTTGTAACCCAGAGGCTGCAGGTATTCAACGATCTGGGTTAGGTAGTTGCGAAGGTCACCGCCAAACAAGAGACCCTCACCAGGTTCAGGAACACGGAAGTTCATAGTCGCCTGAAGTGAAGTCCAGTAAGCCTCAACGAGGTCCTTTCCGAAGCAAGCAATCTCTCCAGTGCTGGACATCTCAACACCCAGGAAGGGGTCAGCACCGGCCAGACGGGTCCAGGAGAACTGTGGAACCTTAGTAGCCAGGTAATCACGCTTAGTAGCCATGAGATCAGTAGCTTCAGGAACATCGCGTCCAACGAGGGCCTTGGTCGCAACATCAATGAAGTTTGTACCCAAAACCTTGCTAACGAAGGGGAACGAGCGAGAAGCACGCAGGTTGCACTCAATGACTTTCAGAGCGGGCTCTCCACCCTCAGGGTCATCAGCCTTGATGATTTGCATATTGAAGGGACCGGTGATGTTCCATGCCTTGGCCACCTTCTCAGCAATCTCCTTAACACGAGCCATGATCTTCTCGTCCAGGTTGGCCGGAGGCAAGACCAAAGTAGCATCGCCAGAGTGAACACCGGCAGGCTCAACGTGCTCACTGACAGCGTGCAGAATGAGCTTGCCGTTGGATCCAACAGCATCAACATCGATTTCCTGAGCACCTTCAATGAACTTCGTGATAACGACAGGATGGTCAGGAGATACGGCACTGGCGTTGAGAAGCTTCTCCTTCAGTTCACCTTGGTCGTAGATCACACTCATAGCAGCACCGGAGAGAACGTAACTGGGACGGACCAGGACGGGATACCCGACGGATTCAGCAAAGCTCTCTGCCTCAGCGACGGAGGTGAGTTCCTTCCAAGCAGGCTGGTCGACACCAATGCTGTCCAAAATCTGAGAGAACTTGTGGCGGTCCTCAGCCTTGTCAATATCCTGAGGATCAGTACCAAGGACCTTAGCACCGCCCTTCTCCTGCAGACGCAGAGCAATGTTCTGTGGCAGCTGACCACCGACAGAAACGACAACTCCACTAGCACCTTCCAACTCGTAGATATCCATGACACGCTCATAGCTCAGCTCCTCGAAGTAGAGCTTGTCAGCGGTGTCAAAGTCAGTCGAGTAGGTTTCGGGGTTGTAGTTGATCATCACGGTCTTCTTGCCCATGTTTCGCAGGGAAAGAGTAGCATTGACAGCACACCAATCGAACTCGACGGAGCTACCGATACGGTAAACACCGCTTCCGAGGATAATCGTACCGTGGTCATCGAAGGTAACATCATGAGATGTGGCGTTGTAGGTAGTGTAGAGGTAGTTAGTGTCAGCGGGGAACTCAGCAGCCAAAGTATCGATCTTCTTAACCCATGGTCTAACGCCGAAGCTCTTTCGGCGAGCGCGGACATCGTCCTCGGTAGAGCCAACGCAAAGAGCGATCTGCTTGTCAGAGAAACCCAGCTTCTTGGCCTTCAGCATGATCTCCTTCTGGATACCGAAGAGGCTACCAATTTCCTTGAGCTCATTGTGGCAGTCAACGATGTTCTGGAGCTTGTACAGGAACCACTTGTCAATCTTAGTGAGCTCATGAACTTTGTCGACAGAGTAATTCTCGTGAAGCATAGCCTGTCCAACAGCCAGCCAGCGACGGTCAGTAGGGTTAGCAAGAACCTCATCGAGGTTGTCGAACTTGTCACCCTGGAAACCGATAAATCGAGGGTCGACCTGACGGATAGCCTTCTGGAAGGACTCCTCGAAGGTACGACCAATGGCCATGACCTCTCCAACTGACTTCATGGCACTTCCAATATCCCTGTTAACGTGTTGGAACTTGCTCAGATCCCATCTAGGGATCTTGGTCACAATGTAGTCCAAACTGGGTTCGAAGTTGGCGGAGGTGGTCTTAGTGACAGCGTTGGGGAGTTCAGGCAGGGTATGTCCGAGACCGATCTTAGCAGCAGTGTAGGCAAGCGGGTAACCAGTGGCCTTGGAAGCTAGAGCAGACGAACGAGACAGACGAGCATTGACCTCAATGACACGATAGTCCAGTCCATCGGGCTGCAGCGCATATTGAACATTGCACTCTCCAACAACACCTAGGTGACGGATAATCTTGATCGCGGCAGTACGAAGCATATGGTACTCCTCATCGGACAGGGTCTGACTAGGTGCAACGACAATAGAGTCGCCAGTGTGGATACCCAGGGGATCAAAGTTCTCCATGTTGCAAACGGTGATACAGTTGTTGGCAGCATCACGGACGACCTCATATTCGACTTCCTTCCAGCCCTTCAGAGACTTCTCGACCAGAATCTGTGGTGCAAGAGTAAGTGACCGAGAAGACAAGTTCTTCAGCTCCTCTGGGTTGGAAGCAAAGCCGGAGCCCAGACCACCCAGAGCATAAGCGGAACGGACGATAATGGGGTATCCAATCTTTTCCGCAGCCTGCAGAGCCTCATCGACCGTACCCACGGCGATAGACTCGGCGATAGGAATGTTGATCTCGTTGAGGGCCTTGGCGAACAGGTCACGGTCCTCACTGGTCTCGAGAGTCTTGATGCTGGTTCCCAGAACCTTGACACCATATCGCTCGAAGATACCCATGCGGTTCATCTGTACACCCAGGTTCAGAGCCGTTTGACCACCGAAGGTCAACAGAATACCGTCCGGCTTTTCTCTCTCAATCACGTAAGTGACATATTCGGGGGTAACGGGCAGATAGTAGACCTCATCTGCAAGCTTGTGGTCTGTCTGAATAGTCGCAATGTTGGGGTTAACCAGAATGGACTTAACACCGGCCTCCTTCAAGGCCTTGAGCGCCTGGGAACCTGCAATTTTTATCTACATGTTAGCCGCTGTAACAAAAGAATCCATGCCTCCCGCCTTTCAATTGATCACCTCCTAAAAGCAGCCATATTCATATTCCACCCAAGAAATTCTTATATACCCCCCGCTGTTCCCCATCCCGCTTTATAGAACTGGAGATCCCAGTGACACGAACTTACCAGAGTAGTCGAATTCTCCTGCCTGACCAATACTCAAACCACCACTTCCAATGACCAGGACCTTCTTCACGTCAACGAGATTCTGCGAGTCCTGCAGTATACCACTAGCGAAGTAGGTCTTGGACGTCTGGGTCTCGGATGCCAGGCGGTTGAGGGAACTGGAGAAAGTGCGCAGCTGCTGTGGTCGCCATGATGAAGGGAGCTTCTGCTGCAATCGTAGACCGGAGGCTGTCGAGCGGGCAGCAGTCTGACTCGAATAGGAACGCAGGGCCAATGTCGCGGGTCGCGTCTCAGCAAGACATCGCTGGCGCAATAGCGAGGAACTCACCCGCGCACAGCGAGCCGGGAGAGCCATGATCTGGAGAAGCGGGGAGAGGAGGACTCTGGAGAAAGTTTGAGCGGAGTGCTCAAAAGCAACGAAAAAAAAGGGCAAAGAGAGAAGAAGCAGCAGTCAATTGACCGCGAAACAGCGTCCTCTGTAGACCGGGATGAGGTTGTCTACTTGGCCTGCTGTTCCTCTTCTTCCTCACGCACGCGCGCCCAAGAAGTTCTGAAGGACAAGGAAATTTTCTGGTGCGGAGAATGACAGAGGAGGAGAGGAAGACTTTAGCGGCCGCTCCAGAGAGACTCTACCCTATGAGTCAATGGGCTAAAAAAGAGGGCCTTCGCGGAAGAAAGAAAATTAGGCAAAGGATAGTTAAGAGGGTCCTCCGATAAGAGCTCCGGTGTGCGGAGCCCGCCAGAGTAAATTTTCTTGGAAACGGAAAAAAAAGTTCTTGGGATTTTTTTTACTTTCCGCCGCCAGTTCCCGTTTCCCTGCACAGCCAGAACCGTCCATCATACTGTTTGATCGCTTGTTCTCTGCGATGATAGGATAACAAAGCGGATTCCATGGCGATAATTTATTTTCCCTGATGGGTTGACGCCCACGTCAATTACTGTGTTCGATCTGTGCAACTACACTGATTACATCTTTCCTGTCACTCACTGCCAGGCACTCCGGCAAAGAATCCCGAGAAGCGTCGCGCTCTCCGCAATCAGTTGGAGTCGATCAGCAAAAGAATTACAGAGCTAAAACTCCCCTGCCCAATCATTTTGCCCGCTCCCATAGAAGTCAATCAACGACCCATCCAGAAAAGAGTATGCTCGTTTCTCCAATGATTTTTCTATTATGAGTGCTATCGTATGGGTATCATCGTGTTAGGAGATCAAGATGGATCACTTTCAGAGCTCTTGAGTCATTCTTAAGACTTCTATACGTCTCCAACAACCCCAACGCGCCCGTTGAGCCCGGACCAGGGACCTTGCATACGCTTCTCCGTTCGCGCTTGTCGAATCCGGGACCTTGTCGGCCGGACTTCGGACGCCCAGATATCCCCCTCATCCTGAGATACACCCGCATCGTGATCTTCTCCATAGTCTTGGTGAATAATCTCATATACTTCCTTCAGCGTCTGCTCTGCACTCTCTGTCATCTCCTTGCCTACATCGGTTTTTTCCTCCACATAAGCCCGTTCGTGCGTTCGAGCAGCGTCAGATGCGAAAGCCCAAGCTTGGGCGCGAGAAAGAATCTCATCCGGCTTGTTCTGCTCTGACGACTCCACGCTCGATCGTGAGCTGATGGCGGCGACGGCCTGTTTGTAACGAGGTTGGCGGGCCAGGAGAGGATATTCGGGAAGCAAGTGGCTCTCATCACTGAGCCGGTCCAGCATGCGACGCGCCGTTGACTTTTCCTTGGCCAAAATCCCAGAAAGATACGTCTTCTGTAACGCCAGCGATTTCTGGTTTTTGGAGAGGGGTAGAAGTACCTCACTCGCATAAGGTAGAAGGTCGAGCACTTCCATATCCAGAACCTCTCCAGTAGTGCTTTTTTCAGGAGTAAATTTGATCGGGCTCTTCGCAGGCGGACTCGCTAGCGGTTGCGATGCGACGGAGATAGTGTCAAGAAGAGATCTTCGAGCTTCCACGTAGCTGGCATATTGCTCCTTGATCTGTTCTTTGCGCTCCTCAATCGCCTTGGAGATATCATCAACCTCGTCCTGGGAGAACTGTGGCAGATAATCGTTGCCCTCTCCTCCGGATGCAACTAGCTTCTCTTCCACCCATTGAACTAGTTCATCGCGTATTCGCTGCAACGCAGCAACTCTGAGATTGGCAGAGACCCTTCGCTCTTCTAGTAACTCGCGGCTGGTTTGTAGCTCCTCCAATAATTTCTTCTCCCGGTCTAGCTGGGACTTTGCCCGTAAAACCGCCTTCTCCAGCTTGTAAACAAGCTGACCTAGTCCTTCCCGCATCTCTTTCGAGTTTGCAGAGCTGTCTTCGACCTGCCCATCCAGTTGGTCTACCCCGTGAGGCCTAGATGACCGTCCCGAGTTGTATAGGTGATCCAGATCCGAAACATCCGGCATATTAAGCCTAGCTAGATGATCCTCAAACACTTTCAATTTTTCCAATCGTCGTCGATCGCGGAGCAGTGCGAGATGGGTTTGCAGTTCAGCGGAGGATCCGTCAGAGGGAGCAGCATCTGCTGCAGGGTCGGCCTGCTTCACGAGCTTCCTAGATGTGACATCGCTCGCGAGCGCTTGGTATTCCTTCCGCGCAGCAACATTCTCGCGCAACGCTTCAAGGTATTCCTTCCGTAGTCCCGTGAAGTCGGAAGGCACCCGATCCACGCTCACCACACCTTGCGGGTTGCACAGGGAAAGATGAGGCTGGGACTGTTGACTCCCACCATTCGAGCTATCTTCAGCAAATTGGATCTGCGATTGAAGGTACAGAGTCAAGATCTGTCGAATCTGGAAAGCTTCCTGGCGGCTCTTGAGATACGGTGTTAAAGGCTTCGCGAAGGGTGGGACGGGGAGCGACGTGTCCGAGTGGTCTGCCATTGCTGCAACTTCGACCTGTCTTCCACAAATATTCTGAGTCGTTCAGTCGAATTAGTGTTAGACGGGATCCATTGTCTTCTTTCAATGCATGGCCATAACGGCGCTGGTTTGGCCAAAAGACCTTTCGCTGTTTTGGTTCGTTGTGCTCTCTCGACCACTAAGGTATACTACTAAAGTTAGCTAGTTAAACCCGTGCGAGCGGTTGCGGGCCGATTATGTAACTATCTACGGAGGGCTCAAAAGATTGATATCAGGGGCCACTCCTCGGTCAATTCTTTCTCATGATTGAGGAACCATCTGTTCTTGAAGTGCTTAAGTTCCATTTGGTTTCCTGAGTATGGATTTTGATGTAATATGGTCAGACTCGGTGTCAACATCATTATCACATGACATCAACCTAAAAATATATCCTTTCTCACATACTTTGTGGTAAGCTACAACCATTATCCTATTTAATATCCTTCGAGATCCCAATAGATTTTCTTGATATGCTATTTGATACTCTAAATAACCTATGTGAGATAACCACGCAGCGTTGAATTAGACAATCCTTCTTCCCGGCTGGGCCGGAACTCAATGGGGCTGTCCCTTAGTGACATCAAGCGTGTCGCGTGGATGTTCTCCTCTACCCCACTACTTTAGTCGTAAGAAGGACTCTCAAGACATCAATGGCTGAAAATTATTGTTAGGATTCTGTCTAGAGAATGGCATTCTTTCGTCACTCGGTTCACTCTCATAATAGTACGGATCGCCCATGAGAGATGGAGGACCTTCAAAAGGTTTAGCTTATTTGATCAGCAAGTCGGAAACAAACCGCATAAAGCTCAGCATCAGAGGAAGCCCTGTGTCTCAGCCCAGAACGTTTCATAGAAAACATCTAAATACTGGACTGGCAACCTCATCAGGTGACAGTAGTATACTCTACTTCCTGTAACCCCTGAAGATCACATGGTGGGTACTATTGTGACTAAGTTCAGCTGCCGAAAGAGATAGATTAGCAGTTGAAAAGAGTGTGGGATGCCAATCCCAAGATCTATTAATCATATCAGTTGCAAGAACACGCACTGCCAGTATTTGCCAAGGTCTCAATAAGCCTTCTTTGTAGGGGGAGGCGTCTGAACGGTCGAAAGTGTGTCATTAACAAGCCGCTTTACTGGTAAAATACCTGCGAGATCCATGACAGCTGGAGCAACTTGAACCCTGGCATAAATAATGCAAACTAAGGCTGCCTGTAAGCAATCCTGCGGCTTTGGACGGTGTTCATTGCTTTTTTGACGCTAAAGTCACTAGCCACGACGGGACGAGTGGGCTTCCTCGATGGACGATCGGACGGATCTCCCATATGGACGAACCGTGCCGCAATAGCACACTTCGTTCGGATGTGAATTAAGTTATATTCGTGGCCGATGACACCTCATCATTCTATCCACTTCATGCTGCATTGATGTGCTTCATATAGCTCGTTCCAAACTGAACTGGCGCCTCATTGCTGGTCTGAAGTTAATGTACTCCGTATTGCCCACATCTCAGCCTCAAGGACCAGGATATTTCATGCTCACCTGAGATCCAATGATTTTGTGGGATCGCGTTCATCGGATCTCCATGTGGCGGTGCTGACAAGGGCCTTGTTACTCCCTTAGTACTAGTAGACGGATTTATCTCACAAACTAGGCGGAAGAATGAGACGCGGCGTGATCGGGTGGTGGCGACTAGACAATATTAAGATGGATCAGGAACGAAAGTCTGTTTGGCCAGCCGGTCTCATATCCGCACGAATGACAGTCAATTGATCGTGCCCCTGGATCCTTCAACTCTAGCAGAGAAGAGCAGTTGGTAGCGATCCTGCGTGGAGATCTCCAGTCTCGTATTCGGAAGGGCACGTCATAGAACCATTGAGACGGATGGTTCTCGTAAATCACTGGAATGGATCCAGCACTATAGTACAGTGCTGGTCATTTTGTCATTGCCGGGCTGATTTTGTTAGTCCAATCCGTGGGGTTTTCTCTAATTTTGGCCCTTCCGCCAATCGTATGGTCTTTCTGGACCACCGGGCCGAGCGTCGCAGCCTGTCAGGGACTTGCTTGTCTCCGGTATCTTCCCAAAATGCTTGAAATGGCAATCGACCAACATGGCGCGATGTCCATCAGCGCGCAAAGTATCAGACGCCGCGCCGCACTTTATGACGCCAGGCCCCCTGATAACAAATCCGGTTTGAAGAGAAGAAGCATGGCAGCCAAGTCGACCCAACAATTCCTTTGTTATCGCGGTGCTGCGCATCGGCAGCCAATGTTTGGGTCGAGTGGATAAATCATCCCACTTAAATTACCTTTTGATTCATTTACTTTCAGCCGCACACTGCTTGCTAATATCTTATTCGTCCCATCTTACATTTTCCGTTCGGGAGAACCGGCTGGCACCGAGACATTTGAGGAGATATATCCACTGCACTGCGCAATCATTCCAAGATTCCTGAACAAATCTTGTCTCACTTCCTAGGTGCCAACTCTTGCATATCGATATTTCCTGCACGAAGACAGACGGAAGAGATAAACTGCCAATTTGATCCATATAATCTCAGGTCTAGGCCCAGTGACATGGCTTTCAAAGACGCACTTCGCCTTAATATCAAGGGCAATGGACTGCCTTCTCGACCCGACCAGAGTCGCTCAAAGGGCACACCAGAGCGTGTGCAGAACGAGATTGTACCTCCTGTGAAAGCTGCACCAGCCCCAGAAAAACCACTGCCACCGGTTCAATTACCTTCTCCGCCGACATCCCCGGAAATGGTCGTCCCTGGGAGCTTCTCGCCAGTCAGACGTGGGCAGGATCCAATTAGCCCGCCTCCTCCGGTTATTGAAACAATACTGCAAGATGAAGAAGATCCTCTAGAAGATTATATACCAGAACCAGAAGAGCCTGAACCGGTACAGGATTCGAGGAGAGACATTGACGCTGCTGTCACACCTAGGGAAGGCAAGGAGGGAATTAACGGAGCTGATGACCTACCGCCTCCTCCGCAACCAGAGCCGATTCCGGCGCCTTTGACAAAAATACATTTTGCATGCTATCAGTCGCATAAGTCGATGCCTGTAGCGAACAATTACTGGTATTCTGTTCCGTGCATGACTTGCCAGAAAGTTGATCAACAATACCGATATCGTTGCACATTCTGCTGCCTTCGCATCTGCGGTGATTGTTTCCAAAGTCTGCAGAAGTGCAAGGGTCGCTCTCTGGCAGAGCTGCTTGAGAGCTCACCGACGGCCTGATAAATATTCGGTAATCGAACTTCAACATACCAAAAGTATGTCTTGACAGCAGGAAAAAGAATTGCAGTAAATATTTTTTTGGGATATGACTGGATAGAGATCGGCGTTAGAGGAGGTAAAGGACGACGGAGTGACGGCTTTTTATCAAATTGCGAGACGAGGTCAGGAACATAAGATATCCATGTGAGAGTTCGTGCCCAGACCAGGATCTGTCGACGAGACCTTCAGCAATGAAGGAGCATAGATCTTTTATATATGTCATCTCTCACTGCCTAGAATGTTTATATACTCCTAACAGTCCTATGAGGGACTACTCGTGGTCCAAGTTGAGACGATACCCACGTATGCGAGATCATGAGCTAATGATTAGCTCCTTGTTCTGGCAAGATGATTTCAAATGATTCGCTTCAATCTGTACATGTTTCGCTTATACTCGTCAAATAATGAACATAAATTGCATATTTGTTATTTAGACGTGTTGTGTGGGTGGATTCATACCAACATTCTGTAACAATGATTTCCACTATTCACTTAGCACATCACACAGCAAGGCCTAGATAGATGAAAGCAATCATTGATTATGTTACTCATGGCGGTATTCAGATTGTGATGTTTGTGGTACTTCAGGTCCTGGACGCATAAATTATAGTCTTCATACTGTCACCTTGCTGAAGGACTTTCACGATTAGTAGCGCCGCTCTTTGAGGCGACGGTAAAAACATTTTGCAATGCTTTTCTCGTTTCTCTATTTCAGGAATAACTTGAGTGATTCCGGGGTCCTAGTAGTCATGTTCTGGCTTTATTATTTTTACATCCAAGGGGAAACAATTTACCGTCAGTCATGATCTTCTTCAGTCACACCAGGACAACCCTCTAGTGTATCCGTATCATAGCGGTATTTGCACCAGAAGCAGTATCGATGCTTCTCCCGCAAGTATAGGACCAGCTTCATTAGCCGCTCCTTGGGCGGTAGCTGATTGAACTCATCGAGCTCTGGATCTTCCTCATCTAGTTCTTGCTCTGTCACCATAGCAAGATCCTGTCGGAGGCCGAGAGCATGTCGATCATCAGAGTCCAGGTTTGGATCTTCAAAACCTGGCAGCTTCGGGTCCGGAAAGAAGGATGATGGAAGTGATGTCTGAAGAGTATGGCGGGCTTGAATCTCACGCTCTTTTTCTTCCCGTTCACGTATGAGACCACGGTATAAAACATTGATTTGAGAGGTTGGTTTCGCCGTCACACGTTTGCCAGATGCCTTGGGGACTGCGGATTGCTTCTCCTCGGCACCTGTATCATTATCCATTTCTTCCCTTCCGAAAGTCCTCTTGTTGCTTCCAGCAGGTTGAGCAGATCCATCTTCTGCATCGGATTCTGCATCCAGTTTCTCTGCAACCTTCTGTGCTGCACAAACTTGCGCTTCCGTTCGACGTTCTTCGCGTTCAAGCCTCATCCGCTCTCGATAGTCGCCTTCTTCTGCTTTGACTTTCTTGCATATTTCCGCAGCTTCTTCTCTGATTTTACGCTTTTTCTCGTTATCTAGACCCACACCACCCCTGTCTTCCTTGACGATTATATTCAGAGGCTCCGTGCGCGATCGACCCCAGTCATCTGTTGTGGCGGGGCTATCCGCTGCACTACCAGGGTCCATGGCAATTGGAGATTTCTTACCAAGAGAATCTCCTACTTTAAAGCCGAGCTTAGCCATCATCTTGAAACCTTTGTTGTTTGGGTCCAGTGTGTTTTCAGACAAGGCTGCTTCGCGACGAGCAGCCTCCTGGGCCGCGCGTTCAGCTTTAGAGGGAACCTTAGCTTTAGCTTCTGCCTATTCATGGATAGTCACTGTCAGAAATTGTCTATGATGAAGGATAGGTGAACGCGCGCAGGCGTAAGCAGTTGATGCGCGCGGGATCCTCCAAGCGACCAGGTAAGATTAGAGATAGAACTGACCTCCCGCTGCTTTCGGAGCTTCCGCTGCGCAAAATTTTCCTTCTTCTCAGGCTCTATGATCGCCATTGACATATAATCTTCTTCCTCATCCTGGGCACTTTGTGGAACCATGGTTGATGCTTTTGCTGCTTACTGCGTCTCTCAGCCGTAGACAGGTCAGCCGATCATCGACACTAAAGACCACGAGGAAAGGAAAAGGAAAGAGGAGAAAAAAAGAAGAGAAAAGGGAGGGAAATAGCGGGTCACAAGTGCACAGACAACTGGCAGGGCTTTGCGCTGAGATCATGCTCAAGTAACTCGACGACGTAACATCAGTGGTGGGATCAAGTCACGGGGAGGAAACTCGGACTTCGAGTTTTGCGGGGAAGCCAATTTAACCTCAAAAGCTTCTTTGCTCGCCGTCGATCTTTAACACCAACTTAGCGGCCGGTCGACAATCGATGAGATATCGCAATATTACTCCCCACCATCAGTTGTTTCTAGGTTTTCCTGAAAAAATATTGTGGTGGGCCTGATTGTCTAGCATGTCAATCTCTCCGTTTTGGGACACTCTGCAAGGCGCTTTGGCATAGCGCTGGAACTAACCTTGTCTATGCCATGTGCTTTATAACACTCCTACTCAGCAGTACCCACCACCCAAATCAGGCCGGCTAATTGAAAAAATCAGTTTGTTTGCTCACTTGATCAGTAATAACTCCAACCTTGAACCAGGATGATCAGAATGACTGGTCGACCTAGAAAGTTCACCCGCTGTGAGGCATCCAGCACCACCCTTGTTGCCTCCAAACTTACTATCTACACCCTAACATTCTCAGTCACACAACAACTCATGCTGCTATCTAGCCCACTATGTGATCCCTGATCACATCTAGACTCAATACACCGCTTTCTTCCCATGTGAAATTATCCAACAGAAATGATCATGCCTATTGGGTAAATGTCACCCCTGGCAATGACGCTTGTTCCATTCCTGGATGTGACGGCGCGCAGCTAGTCAGATGTGGAATGCAAGGTCAAGTTTGGACTTTGTATGAAGGTCTGGCCAGAACCAGCAGAATAGATTCGCCCACCAGTGCCGAATACCGAGAGATGAAGCCATTTTCTTTAAAGATGAAGGGCGCGCCAACATGGGGAGCCTCAAGTGCAGCTTCATTCTTATCTCTTGAAAATGGCGGTGCGAGGCCTACCATTTCTCTTCCTGTCTATAGTTTTTGCTTTGTTCGTTTCATTTTCTGCCGCACAGGACACTTTGGTAGATCTCGGTTATGCCAAATACCGGGGCCAGGCCTTCTCAACTGGCATATCTCGGTGGTTCGGAATACGTTTCGCTGCTCCTCCCGTGGGCGATCTGCGTTTCGCCGCCCCCCAAGATCCTATAGTCACCGGACAGACATTCAATGCGACACAGGTAAGGTGCAACGACCTTGGAATATGATGTTTAGCTTCGTACATTGCGATTTCATATTTCTCATGTGAGAAAAAAAACTGACTTGTTTCTAGCATGGACCGGCTTGTATCTCAACCGGGACATACCCGGTGCCAAGTGGCATGTCTGAAGATTGTCTCTTCCTAGATATCTATGCTCCCAGTAAAGCGAGGAACTCGTCCAAGCTTTTGCCAGTCTTCTTCTTTATCCAAGGCGGAGGGTTCAACGCACTTTCAAATGTCAATTACAACGGCGCCGGCCTGATCCAAGCCTCAAATTTGAGCATAGTCATTGTTACATTCAGCTATAGAGTCGGCCCTTATGGATTCCTGGCGGGGAAAGAGGTTCAAGAAGGTGCCAGTCTGAATAACGGGCTGAAGGACCAAATCAAGGCCCTTCAATGGGTTCAGAAGTATATAAGCAAGGTAGTACTTTCCCCTGGAATTGTAGCCCTAGTAAGTCAGAACTGACTTATGTAAGTTTGGCGGCGATCCCAATCATGTCGTTATAGGCGGAGATAGCGCTGGCGCTGCATCTATCACTTTGCTACTTTCAGCCTATGGCGGCAGAAATGACAAGCTATTCCATGCCGCCGCAGCAGAATCGCAAAGCTTTGCAGGCATGTTCGATGTTGAAGGAAGTCAATTTGCATATAACAACCTCGTCATCCGCACTGGCTGTGCCGGAGATAACGATACCCTGGCCTGTCTGCGAAATCTGGACACGAACACTCTCCAGCAGCAGAACATAATGACCCCATTCCCGAAGGCGCAAAAAGCACCTCTATATCTATACGGGCCTACCGTCGACGGAGATCTGGTGCCGGACTATACCTACAGCTTATTCGAACAAGGCCTCTTTATCCAAGTCCCAGTCATTTTCGGTGACGACACCAACGAAGGAACTATTTTTGTCCCGAAAGATACTGCCAGCGTTGGAGATTCCGATACCTTCATCCAGGACCAATTCCCGGAAATTCAATTACAACATCTCGCCAAGATCAACTCAATGTATTTGCAAGACAACTCCACTGAAGATTTCCCTAATTCCAAGCCTTACTGGCGTCCTGCTAGTAACGCCTATGGCGAAATCCGCTACATCTGTCCCGGGATCTACCTATCCAGCGTCTACGCTAAGCAAGGTATTCCGTCCTGGAACTACCATTACGCCGTGGAAGACCCCGATTCGGAGGCGTCAGGACTTGGTGTTTCACATACGGTTGAAGTGAATGCCATCTGGGGCCCGCAATATGTGAGCGGTACTCCGCCTACATCATATACAACGACAAATGCAGCCATCGTACCTCTCATGCAGGGATACTGGACGAGTTTCATTGTTAGTTTCGACCCAAATCCCTATCGGGCGGCCGGGAGTCCGAGATGGGAGACTTGGACAGAAGGTGGATCTAATTATCAAAGGATATTTATAAAGACAGGAGAGACGAGGATGGAGACTGTCGACGAAGCACAGCAGGAGAGATGTGCGTATTTAACCTCTATTGGATTGGATTTAAACCAATAAGGATGGATGGTTTAATGTCGTGAGATATTAAATATGTAAGTAAGGTATGACCAATGCATCGTATATATGTTCGCTATTAGTATATATGTGACTTTTTTTTCCCTTACTGGCCGATACTTGTTATTTTGGCCTTTTATCGAACGTTGTATCTCAAAAATGGTGCCAAGTGCTCCTTTTTTTCTGATGTCATGGACAACAACCGTAACTCTATGATAACATGAAATAAACAATGGCCCCAAAAATGACTTGAACAACTCGCGCAATGTATATAAATATATACAAATATACGCCTGTGCTTCTTTCTGCCGGTCAGCCGAAAATTTTGTGGGTATGAAATGACTACATATGCACAGGCAGTGACGAAGTATGCGTCTGTCAAAGACAGAATACATGTTTTGAGAAGGCAAAGGAAAGGTCTTATTTCTTTCCCTGTCTCCATCTCTTCTCCCTTTCGTAAGCCTTGGCTTCTCTTCCTTCCTCTCCCTGAATCTCTGCAACGAGCCTCCTGTACTTCTTCTCGTAGGCCGCGTCGCGCTCCTTCTTTTCGCGCAGTTGCTCCCGTGCGATAAAGTTCGCGTCTTTCCGCAGCTCGCGCATTGCACCCTTCTTCTCCTGCTTGTACTCGGCTTTCAATCTGTTGGATTCGGCTCGTTCCCTGTCTGGGTCGTAATGACGATCCGGGTTGAAGTTCTCCTCGAACTTTGGTACTGATGTCTTGATAGCAAGAGGCCGGTGGTTATGCAATAGAAGAGGCCGGCGGTTCAAGGTAGCCTGGGAAATGAGATTGTCCAGCTTGTCGAGAAGGCTTTGAACACGATCTTGCACGGCTACGGGAAGCTTGCCTGAGCATGACTTGCGGACGTGCTCGAGGACGTGTTGAGCTGGTTCAAATATCTCACGGAAGGCCGACTTTTCTGTCCAGATATTCGCTGCGGTATCCAGGATGGAAATGAATGTTGTCGTGAGAGCAAGCTTAAGTTCCTCCGCAGACTCTCTTGACCAGTCAGTCTCCACCACGTCCCAGAACTTAAGCTTCCTGATCTTCACTGTCTTTTTAGGAACCAGCCGCAAGGACCGAGAAGGTTGCCTTAATGGAAAAAAACCCAAACTGGACTTCGGTTCTGTGGGGCTCAATGCAGATAGGGCATTCAAGACGTAATTTACCAGTTCCGGTATGTACCGCTTTGAGATTTCTTGGTATTGCAAAACCAAGCTCGCCGCGTACGCACCAGTTGCAATATCAGCCAGATCATCGATATTGCCCTGTCCGAGATAGCGTGCAAGAACCAGATTGGCAGGTGTAGCGACAGCGTGGAAATGGTCTGACGTAGGGAAAACAGTTGCGACACCGGTGAGGACAATAAGATCTCCAGGTATGAGTTTCAACGGACGATGGGCTGCAATTGTACGTAAATGAGCGCGGAAAGCCATAGCAACGCTTTCAGGATGGCTCTTTGCTAAAGAATGAATGTGCCGAAGAATATTTTCAAGAATAGCAAAAGGTGGACGATCCGGTTGGTTGGCCAAGTATGCAACATGTTCGACCAGTATCGCTGCGAAACGACTAAGCTTTGACTTGTTGTCAGGGTGAAGCCGGTGATGATGCAATGCTCGAATTCTCTGAATGACAGTAGGTAATTCCTGAACAGATATTTTCTTCAGAATTTCCAGAAATTGTTGATGGTTCTCAGGGCATGTATAAGTATAAGCTGTACTTTCGTCACCCGGCTGTGGCTCGTCCCCAGCGGCAGAAGTTGCTTCGGCCGTGTCGTCGGCAGGGAGAGTGAGCCCATTGATCATCTCGTCTTCCTCTTCTTCGTCCTCAGACTCGCCTGGTGACTCCTCGTCGTCACTTTCGATGAAAGAAAGACTAGCGTCAGAATCCATCTCCACCAGGTCCTCGTCAATAACAAAGTCATCCTCATCCTCCACTCCAAGCTCAGGGACGCCGTCAGCAACCGCAGCTGGTTGACTAAAACCAAATGTCTTAGCATCATCTGGCATAGATTCGTCGTCCGACTCGTTGGCGTTTGTTTCTTCTTCCGACTCACTCTCTTCCGACCCACGCATTCTGCGAAGACGCTCTTGCTCGAGATCCTTTAACCTTCGCGCCTCTTCCTCGGCTTTCTCCTCCTCCGTCTTAGTGCGGTCAGCTGGCTTAGAGCGTTTATCGAATGTTAACTGTCTCAACCGTTGGTCATACTCGCGATTGGCTTCGTCTTCGTCCGTTGCTTTCAAGAGTGCGGCACGGTCGGGGTTCATTCCCGCTGTGTCCTCCTTTGGAGGCTCCGGTTTAGGTTTCGGTGCAGTTCCTCTCATCATTTCGAACAGGTCAGGAAGACCCTTGTCCAGTTCTGCCCGCAAATCATCATCGTCTTCTTTCGCCTTTTGGCGCTCGTACTTGTAGAACTTCGATTTAGCAATGACCTCCTTCATCACTTCCTGTTTAGACTTCTTCCGTTCTGGTTGCTCTTCCTCGTCTTCGTCTTCATCAGCGAGGCCATCCATATCATCCTCCTCATCCACTATACGTCGTCGTTTCCGGGACTTCTCGCTATCCGAAGCATCGTCCTCCAGACCTACAAGATCTGTTTCCCGAAAGTCGTCTCCCATGCCATCCCGGTCAAAAGAAAGAGATTGTCCTCCGTGTGTAAGCTGTATCTCCTCATCTTCTTCATCTTCAAGGTTGAACATGGATTCTTTTCTGAACTTCCTCTCGTTCTCTCTGGCGAACCGCTCCGCCGCTCTTTGTTCCGGGGTCATAGTCGGGTCATTTTCACCGAAACGCCGGTCGAGAATACCACCGACTCGATTTCTAGAGTGTAGATCGCGAAGCAGTGTTTCACGTCTCTAGTTAAAGTCTTATAAGTACATTTCTACTCTGCAGAATCATTCAGACCAAACTTACCCTCTCCTCGCCCAAGGACTTGGTCACACCGGGTCGGACATGTCCCGAACCACCAGCACCTTTCGAGACCGAATCCCTGGTTGTAACATCGAATTTAACGGACTTCACAGGAGCCTTCACTTCAAACGGATTGAACCGTTCTCTGATTCCTTGGAGAGCTGCGTTGCGCTGGATGCGGTTCTGGGCAGCCGCACCGGACTTCACATTTTGGCGCTTCTTCTTTTTGGACTGCTGCGGTCCCAGAACGCCACTCTCACGAAGAGATGCCTTCAACTGCTTCAGTTGTGACGGCGGCATCGTGACAGCTAATGTGCATGGACCTTGAATGATAACGACGGAGATTTTTTGGGAAATTTGAAAAGTATAGACTCACCGCCTTCGCGATACAGACTAGGGTAGAAGAGTTTATCCGGATCCATGCCAAGCCTTCTGCGGAGCACTCCGGGACCTTCCAAAGTATTGGGAACCTCCGTGAACCGACAATTAATTGAATAATATTATTGCCTTGCGCTTCACCCGTATGTATTAGGAAGTTATCAAGATATATTACCCCCTATTCCCTCTCCATTTATTTTAAAATTTACACTCTCTCATGTTATTGATCTCTCGGTCTCACAACCCTTCTTTGTTAGCATTTGGAGACTCAAAAATATATATTTCGAAGTCCTCTCTACCTGGACATCACACTTCTTCATATGGGATATCTCTCTCCACAGTTTAATTCATGTCTTTTAAAGACCACCTAGTTACCAACATAACAGCAATATAGATGCAACCCCCCGGAAACCCAAAGATTCTGCTGAAGAATATACCAGAGTCTTTAAAAGATATCCGGGATTACGATATAGCGATAACAGAACTCAATACAGATGATACGGCAAAGTTCAAGGGAGAGGTTTCCAAAATAATTAAAGTATTAGCAGACAACAACAATCAGATAAAACTCCCTTTATGACGACTTCATTGAGTATTATCCTTTACCACGTTTTCCCCTGTGAATGTACAAGAAATGGAGTGCAGGCGTACTCTCCAGCTACTAATCGGTGCAGCCTTAATTTCCCCCTACAGATTTGCCATTAGGTTAAATGTGCCCGCTGGTGAAATCTATATTGACTCAGAGACCTTGTTACAACCGTGTGAGGGTGTCTTTCTGGATTGAGAATATTCGAGAATGTACTGTAGAATGAGCTCTTTATCATATTCGTGCCTTTTTTTTTTTTTGGACAAAATGTATTAGCAACCTACTTAAACCTCAATATCCAACATTTGCTTCTTGCTATCTAGATAAAATAAAAATAGAGAAAATCGTTGTGGATCACTCCGCAGCCATATTATCTATATTATCTATATTACGCTGCCTGTAGCTATATAAGGTAATATTAATTATTAAACCATTCTGGCAACTTTATCTATGGAAGCTTAATTATATTGTGGTACCGTTCGGCAACAGCAAATATGAAGAGTCTAATATTCATGGGATAAATATATATACTGTAATGAACTGCAGACATTATAATAAGAACGCTAAAGATTGCACACTTAACAGGGTACTATTTTTGTATAAATCCAATCACGTGATGATAACGACGTTATTCGAGGATTCGTTATATAACCTTATAATGGCCAATTACAATGGAAGAAAATCCCTCAGGGGATACTTGAGTAGATAATAGTAGCTAAGTGCCCCAAAAATAGTGTGTAATGGGTGATTTGCCTTCGAATTGAGTTTGCCTGCTTAGAATGGGGTAGTCTGCTTAGCTGCGGATCAGGCGTTGTCATCTCCGCACCGCGTGCGGTCAGCGCAAGGGAAGCTTCAAGCTTTCACAACCACTCAAGCATGTCCTACCACACTACCATTCTCGCAAAGCGATGACATCGCAATCAAATGACCGGGTCTTATGGCTTTGTCTCGGTAAGATTAGCAGCTTCGGAACGGATTTCATCCAATTAATGCTCCGCAGGTGTCTCCTTGTTCTTTGCCGTCCGCGGCATTGCCCTCGAGCTTCGGCGCGTTCGCGAACTGACCGAGATCAAACATAATGATAATGAGGATCGCATGATTAGTGAGGGCACTGAAGATGGTAGGGATATCCATCTCATGTTGAAAGCGTTCATCTACTGACTTAGCTTCAGCCCTCAAGCTAGAGACGCTTCTGAAACTTTCCGAGAGTACAAGCTTCGATCTTCGGGCAGCGTACGATTTCAATATTTTCGAGAGCGAATCGATCATAAGCTGATACCTTAATAGAGCACTTCGTATTGTGGCAGAGAGATCGACGAAAGGTTCTACACGAGATCTACTTCTGAGAGACCTAGTCAGTAAGGATAAGGAGCGCAGAGAAAAAGCTCTCACAGCCCTTCATTTTCTTGTATCGAATAGAGCACGTATGTTTCGTCCATCCATTCACCCCTCAGGCTATTTAGTGATTCTGTGCTCACGGTATCTTTACAGTCTCTCGAACCACTGTGTCAAGTCGACTGAAGGATCTACCGACGTATACTGCCTTGATCGATTGTCTCTGCAACTTCCTCGAGGAACACGTCGAAGAGACTGGCACCACGATATCACCTATACTACCGAAGACGAGACCTCCCGGTGAAAGGAAAGCCCTTAGCACACTCAATATAATACTCCCTGAGAACATTCCTGGTGCTCTGCAGGCCGGGATCGTGAGCCGCTGGCTCTCTAAGTATCCGTTTCCCTGCGCCGCTGCGGATGAAGCCAGGCGACAGGATGTTGTCTTGTTATGCAAGTCCTGGTGGGGTGATGATACGTTCATGTGTTCTATCATAAATACCCTCGCCTCACATCCAGACGGAGTGAAACAACTGAGGAAATATGGGCTCATGGGGAGCATGATGGAAGAAAATGACCATGATGATTACGATAGAGATAGTGATGTTTGGATGGTGGGAGGCGATGACACAGCCGGCCCGAGAGGCCTTTCCGGTAGGCGGCTTCGCGAAGAAAGTGAAGAAGAACGGGCTCTGAGAAGACGGAGAAGAGAGGCAATGGTCTTCAGTGAAGGAGGACGGCCACTTGGAAATGATAATATTATCCACCCGACGGAAAACTAATTATGCATTTAATTTTTCTCTCATTCTCTAACTTTATCTCCGTTTCACCGTAATATCAACATCACCCCAGTTTCAGACAACAGAAGACATCATTGAGTCATACTTGTCTGCTTCAGAGGCCCTTCCACGCCGTTTTTGCCACGTGATCGACCTTTTTGCGACTACTTTTGACCATGCCTAGCAGCTTCAGTTCTGATAGGCTACGATAAAACAATGTCAATGCCATGCGCTCATCAAAGTCATCTCTTTCACCGCCAATACTGGCACAGAAGGCGTGCCAAAGGTCATATACGTTCACCAGATTCCCAGATTCGAGATATAGCTGATATAGGAATGCGGTCATTGGCTGTGTCGCTGATGGAGTACCATCTAGGTTTGTAGATGGCGAGAGTAGATAGTCGAAAGGATTAGAGAGTACTCTTTCGACTGCGAAGCGCGTTCTTGGCGCAAAAGTATCCTTCAAAGGACTTTTCAAGTCGAAGAGAAAGACTTCACACAGGAACAAGTCCTGCGGCTTGATCAACGTCGCTGCAAAGTGGCCTTTCAATTCCGTATAGAAGCGGTCGACAATAGCTGTATACTCAGTATCTTCCCTTGAGAGTTTTGCTTGAGACTTTCTGAGCTTAACTTGTTGCTTGACAACGGTAGTTGTCGTAACAGACTGGCTGCTACCGTGACCGCTCTTGAGAGGCCCTGCGCCTTGATTTGATTTCGCAAGTGCCTCAAGGTCTTCAGTGATCTTCCGAAGGGCAGAAGAGAAGTCCAACAAAGGTCCCAGGGCTTCGAGAAGACCGCGTAGACTGGCGGAATCCTGCTCTCTAATAGTTGATAATACCTGTTCCACCATTACAGAATCTCGCAGTTCTCCAGCAAGAGCAAGAGCGGCTAACTGTGCGATATTAACTTCTTTTGAAATCTTGAGGAAGTTGTTAATAGCGGCAACAGCTCTAACTGATTGGAACAGCCCTTGCATCTTTTCTTGGCTTGCCTGAAGACCTCGCCGGGTTTCTTCAAAGAGGAATGTATCATTGTTGAGCAAGTTGCGTATCTGAGTAGTATTCCTGCTCTCGAGAAGATCTTCACAGAATCTACATAACGTCAATCAAAAGAAAGGAAATTGAGCTTACCACACTACTTACCTACGGAAAGAGGGTAGGTTTCTGACTGACTGGTAAAATTCGCTCTGTTGTACAACTGGAGGGAGGCTTTTTGAAAGGAGTACCGACAAGGGATTTGCGAAGAAATGAGACATGTATATATACTAGATATCAGGAAGTGTTAGCAGCAAACTGCATTTGTATTTGCAAAATATCATACCTTCACCATATGACCAAATGTCTCAGGGCTTTGGAAATAATTTCCTGATCTTTCCAGCAGAACTCTGCTGACTTGCGGACCCAGCCACAACCTACTGGCCGTATTCATCTGCACCGATTCGTATAGCCGATGGATGGAATCTCCGACATCACTAATTTCGAAATGTTTGCCTTGAAGTAAAGAGACTGTTGATCGAGGAAGTCTTTCTTCAAACAACTCGAAAGATGTTGAGACTCCAAAAAGCAAAACGAAGGGTATTCGGTCCAACCATGAACTGGAAACACGTGTTAGTTCTAATAGGAGAAGCGCACCGTCAATCACACCTTAACAAAGATAAGAGATCCGATAACAGCCGAGGATCGAATGCTTCACTATCACGAAAAGCAAGTGTGAGTTTTCGGACCTGTTGCCTTTTTATACAGCCATGCAGAATCTCGAGGTCATAGTTCAAGAGCCGAGGACCCTATATGGAACGTCAATTCAGCCCCAGCTATCAATAGAAGTTTTTACATACGTCACTTTGAGTTGATAGCTCTTGATAGCCTTCATTGCCTTCGAAAATAGACACGCCTGCTCTTATGATATTTTTCAGAGCCGTTTTCAAGTTCGGTGCATCCTCTGATTCTAGCACCACCACTCCGCCTTCCTTACGGGTCATGAGCCGGCTATGAATTCTGTCCAAAAGCCTGCCAAATGAAGAGACATTGGAGCCGATATTGATCAACGCTGTCGGTATATGCCCATGGCTTTAATGTACATCAGCATAAACATGTAGATAATAATGAAGTGAAGAGACGTACATTCCAGGGATAACATCTGCAATGAATGATGATATCTCACGTAAAATTTGGATGTCCAGTTCCTCAAGGACTCTCTATCTAACTATCAGATATAACGCAAGCCTATACAGTGTCACCACATTTTACTCACCTCAATCTCTTCTTCCTGTTGTGACCACAGCTGCTGGAATGTGTCATGTCTCAACTGCACAAGATTAAGAGGTTCCTTTCCATTGAGGAGAGAAACAAATGGCAGCCATTCATTTCCCTGAACATTGTTCTCCTTAGAGACTTTACGTCTTTTAGATGACCGCTCCTCGGAAGCTTCTGTTTTTGCAGGCCTGTAGACGTACACTCCCTTTGTTTCATTAATATTCCTTCTCCTTTAAATATTGAATGAGCTGACGGTACCTGACTAGAAATGTCTCTTGATGTTGCTAATGGAACCGCCTCACGCAATTCGACATCCATCGTTGCAGCTAATGCTCTACCTTTCACATTTGCGACCTTGTCTCCTACTTTAAGAGAGCTCAGCGCGGGCGGAACCGCGTCGTGCCCCGCTAAACCTAAAATAGATATATTCATCCTTCCCGCCACGACTCGGAGCTCCTATCGGGACGGATTTAGTGAAAATTATCGAAGGCTTCCCTTTTTTTAGAACCTCTATACTTAACACTATTTTTACTGATGACTTGAAAGGGCTTCTCCTTCATGCTCCGTCAGGCTATTCAGGGAGCTCGTTGGTCTCAGCATGCGATTCCCAGGAGTTTGTTAACATCGTCGAATCTTCGATCTCCGCGGCGGACATTCTCCGCCGTAGCGTCGCGCTTCGTACAAAATGGTGATTCCAAGGATAGAGTTCGCTTCTTCGAGCAGGATACACGGAGCAGTAAGCGGAGGGTGGAGGTAAATCCGGAAGCCGAGGAGAGCGCTGAAACACAGGAAGTGCAGAGTGAGCTCTCGAAACTTGAGCGGGAATTAGAGGTGCTCCAAGAAGGACCCTATGGCCCTAATAGCCCGTTCATGAAAGAGCTTCCGGAAAACGATAGAGTCATTGCGCTCAAGGCTCTCCGAGAGTACGATGCTCAAAAGGGACAGAATGTGCCGAAAGTTGATCTTAAGGAAGTGTTTGACGAAGAACTGGATGAGATACTCAAAGAGGAGTTTGAAGAATTAGCAAGAGAGGAAGAGGAGGACTGGGATCCGACAAAACCGGTCGAACAACTCCAACGCTTACCTTCCAAGGAACCCTCCGAATTTGCCCTCGCAGAAGGACGACACCCCTATATCTCTCGATTTTACGAATGTCTGAAAGACCTTTCCGAAGACAATTTAAGTGATGCCCGCAAACAGGAGGAACTTTGGAAATGGTATCGGCGATGCAAACAGGCTGTACCATCTTTCTTGACATCGATTCCAGAAGGGACAATGGTTATGTTATGGGGCTCGAAATCTCTAAGTGAGCTTCCAAACACTACCCGTACGCATCGATTGCAGATGGTAGTCAAGGATATGGCATCTGTGGGACGCATGCCTTCTGCACATCAGATGTTAGTATATATCGAATCATTACACGAGGATGGCAAAACAAATGAGGCTTTGGATCTGTGGCGCGCACACCAGACAGAAATTAGCCAAGGTAAGGATGCCTTAGAGAATTATTGGAAACTCGGCGTGCGCCTGCTTTCAGCGCACGGTGATCCTCAAAAAGCGCAAGATATGGCTTTGGCTTTTCTTGTGAACGATAGGTCTCGCCAATCCCGTATTCTCATCCCCGTCATAG
Organism: Paecilomyces dactylethromorphus; assembly: GCA_029606265.1. NCBI lineage: Eukaryota > Fungi > Ascomycota > Eurotiomycetes > Eurotiales > Thermoascaceae > Paecilomyces > Paecilomyces dactylethromorphus. Next base: position 428,487 of record JAPVCE010000009.1, read on the forward strand.
ACGCCTGGGGTAAACAACCCGGGGAGACAGCGGCAGTCAAGGCATGGGCATTATATTTACAACTGAAGACTTTTCTGGGTTCTGATATGACGATGGAGGACTACGATACTATAAGTGTTGGCTTTCTCAAGTCTAACAAACTTGATCTCGCACTTGCTGTCTTCAAAGATATGATGGTGACCGGCCGATATCCGGATAATGATTCCACGGCGTTATACAAGGCCGCAGTTGGTCTCGTGGGTAATCTTCAAGCTTCCAGTATAAGTGAACGAGAGGTCAATAAGGTATCACTTTCTGCCCTAACGATATTGCCGCGGGCTTTTCAAAATAGATTCTTCTACGGCAGTTGGATGAAGAAGCTTATCGGAATGGGAGAAGTTGACTCCGCTGCTTTGGTTGTCGAACTAATGTATGAGCGCGGGGTCAGGCCGGATCCTAAGCATCTCAATGGTCTAATTGGGGCATGGCTTCGTGAAGGAAATGCTGGTGCAAGAGACAAGGCCGAGAGGTTGGGATGGGCCATGATTCAACGACGAATCGACATGGTTTGGTCTCGAACGTATCCAGACAAGTCTCCCGATGATATTTTGAAACCATCTGTTTATAAAGGTTCGGAAACAGTTCGTATTCCCCGCTTTATGCGGCGGACAGTTCCTCCAGCGACCATTGAGACATTTTGCCTGCTGCTACTTCACTACACCCGTCGTGGAGAAGAGGGCATGATCAAGTACCTGTCGAAATGTCTTGGAGATGCCCAGATTCGTCCGAATTCATATTTCATGAACCACCTTCTGTATGATGAACTGCGCAGGCAGGATGTTCGTACCTTGTGGACAAAATATAAGGATATGTCCGCTCATGTCAGACCAGATCTCGAGACATTTGCCTGCCTTTGGGACTGCGGAAAGCTTCAGTATGACCGCTTCAGGGACGCTAACACGGGCTTCCCATCCGCTAGGGCTCTCTACTCCGAGATGATGCAGTGGTATGCCCAGCTCACGCCACACTGGAAGAATGTTGCCAAGGAAGAATTCTCCAAAGACCTCTATGACCAGATCACGCGCTGCTTTTGTCTCTCTCGAGATGCCCATGGTACACTTGTCGCTCTACACTCGATGAGAGACATATTTGGGTTCTTCCCAGATGACGACACGGCTCATATGCTGGTCTTGCAGGTCGCCCGAATGGCCGGTGTACCTGCAGGAACGCCTAGACGTCGGCTCCGCAGACTTTCTGACAATCCTCGCAGTAAAGAAAACATAGCGCATGTTAGAAGACTACTCGAAATTCTGAGTGAGCGGAAGATATCCGATCTGCAAGCTCAAGGGCTCGATGTCGAGCATCTCGAAAACACCGAGAGGCAGCAGTTGCAACTCGAGATCATGGCCGAACTGCTAAGAATTGTGATCAGCCGAGCAGAGCCCGACTCGACACCTGCTAAGATTGAAGATCGGCTTGCTGCTGTGGCGAGAGATATGAATGTTCCTCATATCGACCTTGGTTCGCCTTTGACTGGGGATTCGTTGGTGTTGTAGCTTCACGACCATACTGGGGAAATGATTAGGTTTAGATAAAAGAGACATATTTCTTGTACGATTAGAAAAGGATAGCCTCAATGTAATTATAGATGATAATCTCCCTTAGAGCTTCTCTCCTGGTTCCTTGAAATTGTTTAATTCTGGATTCATCTATCCGGTTTAACCCATTTTGCTTTTGGAAATTCGTGTTTACATTTCATGGAAAAAGATGTAATTTCTCCAGATTAGTATTTTAATCATGGAAAACATCCCAATATGTTACTGACACATAGGTGAATAGAAGAGCCCATCACTACTTTCTCCGGAGACCTGCAGATGTCAATGTTATATAAAGACATGAAAGACCGACGCCATGAACGCCACAGTAAGGCCGACCTAGCTCCGGAAATAAACCTCCAAAAGCACTCTGTGCACTTTATGGAGATGTGCAGAATCAAACCGGCATCATTTCTAACCAGCTAATTTCCTTCTATCACCCAGTCCCCGAGACACACAAACACAGTCATGTGGTAAAATCAGCAAGGGAAAATCTGACAGTCGAATGCAGTTTCATTTCTTGCCCTTCTTTTTCTTCTTGCCACTTGCGGGACTCCCCGTATCAGGAGCTGCAGGTCCACCTACCTCTACCAAGACGGCGTCATCGTCACTTGCTGTGGCAGAGGCAACAGGTTCGGAGTTTTTGACTGTAGACGCTGTTGGCGCGGATGAAGGAACGGAGCCAGATTTGCTAGCCGCCTCCTCGTCCAGTTCCTTCATAAAGACCTCCTGAATATTGGCTTTCTTGCGGTCCCACCATTCCCGCTCTTCCTTTGTCTTGGATTGCGTGTCCTGGATGTGCCGACGGAAAATATCGTTGTTAATCATTTCATTCGCGGACTGGAAGATCGTTTGACCCCAACCGGGGACGTAGGCATTGGCCTATAACATGCCGGGTTCCAATTAGTATCTCAATCACAGAAAATTGAGAAGAAACTCAAGAAAGCATCAGAAACGAGGAGAAACGAGGTACAGTATATGGCCTACCTCGGCGACGACATCGCGAACTTCATCCTCCATCTCCTTTTCCGCCCTCAGAAAGCGTTGCCACAGATCATCGCCAACACTACCTCGTTGTAATAACATAGCTAGTGCCTGCTTCTGACTTCGGATGGCCATAACACGGTTGATATCCTCGGCGGCACGTCGCAGAAGTGCAGCCTTAAGTACAGTTTCCGGAACTGCAGGTGCTTTCTTCTCTTTTACTGAAACAGAGGGCTCAATATGAAGGAGAGAGTAGTATATGTCCCGTTGAAGGTGAGGCGGAAACCATGGTTCGAGGGAATATGCTTTGACTGTGACAGTAAATATTAGACAATCCAAGGTACCACAATAGTAACTTTTTTTTGGCAGACACGACGAACCTGCTTTTCTTTTTCGGTATAGAGAAGAAAATGTCGCTAAGGAGCCGACGAGGATAGCTAGATAGGCCACAGGGACCGCAAGACTAATCCAGTCCACCATGCTGCGGGCTCTGAGTATGTATGTCCGAAACAAGGGTACTGAATGACGAGGTGAGAAAGTGAATTTTAGTCGCGAGTGGCGACCATGATATTACCGGGAAGCCAAGTTACAGAGAGAAAAATATTATAGTAAGAAATTCCCTGGTCCCAATAAGAACCAAGGATCGTAAGGCAATTCAGAAGGCGACAGGGTAGAAAAGGTGGCCAAAGATGTTGGCGGAAAGGCCAGCCTGGTGTTTGGCGGTCACATGTCAGCAAGCAGCTTCCGCCAAACCTATCTCCGCTTTAAGTACAAAACATCCATGTTATAGTCTAGTTCATTAAGAATTACAAAACATCCAATACGTATTAGTTGATTATTGCTTATTCAAGTCTTTCGGTGAATTTTTACAGGCGCTAGAAGATTCCCATAGCTGCAATTGGGAGGTCCAAGGGGAATAACACTAATACAGCAATAAACCAGCCAGAAGTCAAAAGGGGGAAAAAAAAGAGAAAAGACGACATGACTTCGAGAGAAAAAGAAAAAGAAGAGAAAATGAGGACCGCCAAGCCCCCATGGAGTTATCTCTTGATTCAGATTGCCACAGATCCTGTTTTCCCAAAGAAGAAAAAGAAAAAGAAGAAGTAAAAAGGAATCACGGGCGGTCGACAATTAACAAAAAGAAAGCCCCCATAAGGGAGGGCTTCTAGCATGATCAACGTATATTACCTGATTTACTCGCGGAGTCTAGACATCGCCATCTGTTCTTTGGTCTTCTGGCTGATAGACCCGAACTCCTGCACAGCCTGCATGTCATCGAGGATTTCATTGAACGTGTCCCTGACTGCGCCAGCGACCTTCGTCCGGTTCCACTCACTGCGCATCCTCCATATACAATCCATAAGGCCCGTGTTGATCTGTTCCAATTGTTCCACGGAGCATCCGCTTGTTCGTTGCGTCAACTGTTGATGAAGTTTCTCAACAAAGTCACTATCAATAATAAATTCAATGGATGAATCTTCGCTGTTCAGTAAAGAATGGACGTTGGAAGGTTGGTGTGGCTGCTGTTTAACAGGAGCGTTGAATAGAGGTACAGGGGGTTGTTGCGATCCATACGGGGCCTTTAACTTGGACTGCTGCTGCTGGGACTGCGGCGACTGTGACTGCGACTGCGATTGACTTCCGTTGGGCGCACCGTTCTGAGAGTAGGCAAACTCTGAGATACCCGTAAGCAGCGTATCCTCGACAGATAACCTGCTGTTCTCACCTTGCTGAGTATCTGGTAAATGCTCCTCTTGGGATACCCGGTCTGGATATAAGGTAAGATCCGGATACTCCATACGATGTTGACTGCCTACGGCAGGGCTCTGAGTATGATATGGAGGCCCAGTTGATTGATCAGAAGTCCTCTTGTCAGATGTCGTCTGTGTGGTAGAGGCATCGTTGGCATAGTCACCTGGTTGCGATCCAGGTGCCATAGGAGTCATCGGTCCCTTCTGGGACAGGCTAGACAGGCCCGATTGTCGTCTGATTTGCTGGGATGGCGCGGTGTGAGAATGAGGAGGTTTAGGTTGCGCAGAAGGCCCGAATGAACTATGCTGCGTGTCATGTCCGGCAGAAGGAGCATCTTCTGAGTTGGTCATGTAGACATCCCCGTCACCTTCTCGTGAAGTAGACCCGTTGCTGGTAGCTGGGTTTATGGTATCTTCATTGAGATCGGAACCACCGCCTCGATGATAGCCATTCGTGAAACTCACGGTTGAAGGTCGTACCGGAGTCACTGGTCGCGCAGGAACATTTGGCTGCCCATTTGTAAAAGGCTCTCCCAAGACGACAGGTCCAGAAGAGAGGCTGGACTCCGTATTTCCATGGGGAACATTGTGAGCAGCTGCTGGTGTCAGGGTGCCTCCAGCTTCTTCATCTGCTCTTTTGGCTCGTTCAATTACCGTCTTCTCTCGTTCCAGTTCGCGAAGATAGACATTTTCGCATTCTGCCACCAGTGCTGGGTCGGTCTGCTCAATAGTGCCGATATCAACTTCCACATTTGAGAGAAGTTCATTAGCTCTCAGCATCCTCTCCTGATCTCCAAATTGCCTAGCATCTTTAGCCAAGCGTTTGATATCAGCCAAGAAATCTTTTGGCCGTTTGTAGTATCCATTCGAAAGCCGCTTCTCGATTGTCACAATTTCTAGGTTGTAGTAGAATTTACCAGAAACAGTTTCTCGCAAACCCGGTACACCGTGCTTATCAAAGTCCTTCTCAAACGGCCGGAAGGTAGTCCGTTGCTCGATGGGCAAATCGCTCGTCACAATGTTGGGGTCATCTTCTTCAAAAAGATATCGAATCTGAGACTCATCGATGACGCCAGTTCTAAATCTCTTGTACTTCTTAATCTGATCCATAATCGGTTGGATCCTGATCTTGAGAAGGTTTAATGTCTGATGATCCTTCTTCTTCTGAGCCTTCAGTTGCTCTTTTGTGGGAGGCGGAGGAGCCTTAGGTGGAGGAGGTGGTGCAAGTTGTAAAGGCTCTAGCTTTCTCCTCCTTCGATTTTCAGGATCTGGAAATTCTGCTGGTGGAGTCTTCACATACTGAATAAGCTTCTCGAAGAATTCATGTCTCGCTGAATGTTCTGGAGCCCCCAGCCGATAAATGTTCTTCTTCGAAAAGCCGAAGAGGGTTTTCATTACACCAGGATCAATCTCTCCTTCATCCTCTTCGAGAACTCCGAGGACTAGAACCGGATCTGTAGGTGGAACAGATCGTAGTAGACCCAAGAATGTTGATATCACCGTTTGCCCAACTGTATCGAACCAGGTCTGCACATTGGGGATGTAGATGACGCTTGGCTTATGTCTTTTCACCTCTGTAAACAGCTGTACTACAGCTGCTTCAGGTGACCTTGTGGAGTCACTGATTAAGGTAGCTAGATCAAATGACTGGACATGGAGTCCCTCAAAATGATGCAAGAGGGCTGCTGCTAAGTACTGTTGACCCAATCCCTGGGCTCCTCGTACCAACAATCTAGGCCTGAAAATGCGTGATCTCTCAAATTCTTGTTGCATCTGTTCTCTTTGGAAACTCCCAGAGCTCTCGGCGTCCTCGAACTGCGCCTCCTCCAGTGCAGTGAGTCTTTTCCTTCGGGGCAGACTCTCGGACAATAAATTCTCGATTTCGCTTAGGGGACGGCGCAGCAAAGGCTCAACAGCCTTGGGGAGCGGAGAAGCGCCAGAGGAAGCAGATCTCTCCGACGAAGGAACAATTTTCTTGATGGACATCATGAAGTCTTTAGGTGTAACTTCAATCGATTTAGGGTCTATCAAAAGCTTGTCCGTCGACTGATAGATCTGAGGATACCTTCTCTGCACAGCATTAAGGGCTGCTTCCGTGCAGAGTGCACGTAGATCTGCTCCTCCGTAGCCTTTTGTTATCTCCGCGAGTTCGTCCTTGATGTCCCCAGGAAGTGGTGGGTCCCATCCTTTTGTGTGGATATCTAAGATCGCCCGTCTACCTTCTTTGTTGGGGAGTGGGAAATAGAATTCACGATCGAAACGACCAGGTCGTCGCAGGGCTGGATCGATGGAATCCGGTCGGTTCGTTGCACCGATAACAATAACCTGTCCACGTCCATCCATGCCATCCATCAATGCCAGCAAGGTCGAGACAATAGAAGCATGGATTTGCTCCTGTTTACTAGATCTAACCGGTGCCAATCCTAGAGAACGTTAGCTTTGCCATGTAGTGCTTCTCGGAACGAATTTCATCATGTTAGCTACTTACCATCGATTTCGTCGAAGAAAATAATACTTGGTTGCGTCTTGCGAGCCTCCTCAAAAAGCAGGCGAAGCTGTCTTTCAGCCTCACCAACCCATTTGCTGAGTGCATCCGCGCCTTTTCTCATATAAAAGGTGACCTTTCGACCTTCTGAACTGACACTTGAAGCCAAAGCTCGCGCCAACAATGTCTTACCCGTTCCCGGAGGGCCATGAAATAGCACACCCCTGGGTGGAACAATGTGGAATCGTTGGAAAATCTCAGGATATAGCAAGGGGAGGGTTACCATCTCCTTAAGCTGATCAATATGTCCTTGCAAACCGCCAACACTGTCAAAGTTGACATTAGGGTCCACACCTAAGGGGTCGGCATCAGCTAATGCTTGCTTGTCCTTTATTTTGCCCAGATTCGCTGGAGTTCCTGATAGTCCCTGACCGGTATCACCATGAGTCTGAGTTGCACCAAGTAAACCTGTTCCAACACCCGGCCCTGGAGCAGCTCCTTTCGGTTGCTGCATGGTTTCATCGTCACTGCTATCGCTTTCAACTCCGCCAGTAGCTCCAGGTGCACCTGGTGGTGCTAGGACTGCAGCTGGTCCACCACCGCCAAACGGGCCGTATGTAGAGAAAAGAGTCCGCTGCCAGGTCCCTCCGCCACCCCCACGACCACGACGAGAAGGAGACTCTGATGGCTCGTTCTCAGCTTCTTCGATGGGTAGTATAAGGTCAGGTCGGATGATTCTGTAATCAACGTCCTTTCTGCTCCGGCGTGGCTTTTCATAGATTATCTCAGGCTGCACCTTTCGACGTGGCCGATCGCCTCTCAGATTTTCCAATTCTTCGGCAAGTTCCTCCGCAATATCCCCTCTAGCCTCAGAATGCCCGCGTGATTGTGACTTCCTTTTGCGGAGGCCAGGTCGCCGTCCACCAGCAGTATCATCTTCGTCATCTTGGTTTTTTGATGGAGAGCCACGCGACCTCCCTGGTTCAGAAATATCGTCATCGTTCGATTCATCCTCTTCGTTTGGTTCGAAATCGCTTTCATCTTCATCTCGTCTACGTTGGCTGCTCTTTGGTGGCTTCTTACGACTAGAACGAGGTGGCTGTGATGTCTCCTTCTCCGACTGATGTTCTTCGGTCTGTCGATTGGGCCTAGTCCGCCGTCTTGTAGTAGGGCCTTCATCATCATCCTCTTCCTCCTCATCTTCTTCTCCTCCTACCTTTGCATCACCATTTTCAGATTCAGGCACAAATCCTGCATCTTCCCCCATCTCAACATCAACTTTCTCTTCTTCCTTTTTGGACAATAACGGGCCTTCCTCGAAATCACCTTGAGGATCACTTTCCATAATCTCTAGCTGAGAATTTTTGGGCTCATGATCCACAGCTTCTTCTTCATCCTCCGCAATAGTACTCTTTGTCGGGACACTCTTGGCTCCTCGTCGGGGCCGAGAAATCTGTGCCTCAGGGCTATGGGTACCTCGTTCAACAGTCTCCACATGCCGACCAGAATTTGTAAGTGCATATATATCTTCGGATGGGTCGCGATTGTGACGAGTGCTCCGCCTGGAACTCTGAAAGGGCTCCGACCCAAATTGTGATTTGAGCGCTTTGCCAACTTTTAAAGTAATCACATTACTGCGCTTCGAGCCCGGCGAATGTTTTATCACAGCGCTCTCTTCTTCATCCTCATCCTCGTCATCTTCCTCCCTATCATCGAAGCTGCTCGATTCGCCTTCGTTGTAAACCGGGCGATTTCTGGCAGCCCGCCGACGAGGTACACCTTTTGCGTTTCTCTCAACATTTAGGTCCTCTTCGATATCCGAGTCGTTATAAGAAAGTTCGTCGCCTTCACTGATCAAATCATCGTCCGACACAATATCGTCGTCAGAGTCCCGCCGTCTCCTCTTCTTGGCTGGCTTTGCCTTCTTTTTGGATTTTGACCTAGCAGACCGGGAAGGGCGCGCGGGATGGTCGCTGTAATCATCGTCATCAGAGTCTGACTTGTTGACAATTTCCTCAATTGAGCGTTTGACGCGAGCCATGGAGGTTGTTTTCGTAATCCCTTCTCGATATGTAGGTCAGAAATTGTGCAGACCGACACGACTGGTGATGCGACTTGAAAAGAAGAATCAAACTGCCGCAGCGAAATGAACAGGGATAAGAGACTTACAAATAACACAAGACAGAATCAGTACAGAAACCCAGACAGTGTATCGTTAAAAAGGACGCCTCTCTCGTCTCACCACCAACAAGATCCTATAAATCTCAGATGCGACCAGAATGCGACAGCACTCACGCGATCACCGTCGCTGACAACGACCTACCACGGCACAAGCTAAGTGCAATGACTGGGTTCAACACCTTGAGCTCACCGCAGAGCGACAGGCAGCCACTAGCAAGATGTAAAATTCATCTAATAGACGGGAACTAATTCCACCAAAAGATTGACACGGGGCAAGAAACTCGAAGATAACAAGGGGAAGGGTATCGTGTCGAGTTTCGCCATCGACCTGGGGTGCGGGTGTTATCGAAGGGCAGGGTGTCCGGGCCGAGTGAGACTCGCGGCGCTTTTGCTGTTCCACCCCAGCCACACACTACCGAGGAACAGCCGCGTATATCGCCACATCTATACCTATTGCGGTTTAGTGTTTATTCTTCATACCACCAAAGTCACCCGATTCAGCAAGGGCACGTGCCATGTTCCCCTTGATTCTCCACGCACTACTGCGATCATCTTCAACAGCGTCTTTTGCACAACTTTTGGCATGATGTCGATGCTTCTCAAGCCCATAGAGGACCATCTATCGTAGCTGTAAATAAGATTTATCCCCATATCTGATCATTCTTACATCAATTGGATCTTATTTTGGACAGTTTCGGGGGGCTTACTAGGTAAAATTTTGCGACTCCTTTGTGTGTCAATGTGAGAATGTTCGAAGTCAGGAACAGTATCGCGGCTATAAACAAGCAAAAGAAGCTTATCGGCCTTTGGGTTTCCCCCCGCATGGCTGTCACCGCGTCTAACTGAACGCCCCTCATCTCCGTCTCCGCAACAGCGAAAGAGTGTTTTGTCATGTGACTGATGAGTCAGCACTGGTTTCCACCTATCTGCGTCCAGCTCCTGTCCTTCTGTACGGAAACAGGCGTTCTATTCTCGCACCAAAACAACGGGGTGGAGAGGGATTGTATGATCCGAAAATCAATCCGGACCTGTATAGCGTGAGGAGATTACCAGAGGTGCTTGATCAATCATTCAACAGTCGAGATGCTATCCCGTCAACTCATCTTGCAGCGATCAGCTGCCGTTTCCCGATCACAATTGCGCCTCTCTCACATGTGCAGGAATAGTCCTCTCGTTTATTCCAGAATGTTTACAGCCTCCTCTCGTTGCAATTCATCCGGGGGTTCCAGTTCGATAAGGGATGGCGTGAGTGACTTTCCGGTCCCCCCGATAAGCTGGCTCTATTTAATTTTGACACCATATCTAGTTTGCGGCCTTTGGGGTATTTAGTCGCCCCTTCGCAAAAGTCTTTTTAGGTGCTATCTTCACCTATCAGGTCATCTATTGGACCTGGCTTAAGCTACAAAATGATGAATCCAAACTCGAAAAGAACGGTACGTCTTCTCATCTGGCTGCTGACCAATTACCGCACCCTGGTGCCACTTTCTTTGCCAGTGAGGTTCTGGCTAATTCAACATAGGAGAGATTAATGAACTGGAGAAAAGTGCAAGAGAAATAATTTCGACGCGGAAATGAATTTGTATTTTAGTGATTGAAATGTGGTTGATGAAGTTTATACTTGTGCAACCGGCTTTGTTTTGTACAATAGACTGTAGTTTGACTATATTCGTAACCGTCTCAAGCACCCCGATCATTATCATCCATCCGGCTTTTCCTGATCCTCTATGACGCCACAACATCCCTGACTCCTAGAGTTACAAGTAACCAAGCCCAGCTCCGCTGATAGCCTCCAAGTCTGCTCTGATTTCCCATTCGCCCGCCCCCACACGTGCCGCGATTTCCATTTTCCGCTGTCTTCCTAGGTCCAGCCATCGTTGCAATAGGGTTCCATCGATCATGCCACGACCACCGATACCGTCGCTCTCTATTGCCCGATATGCGCGCGGATTAAGTCCACATGGATGTTCGAGACTGTTGATCAACTGTGATTGCAAAGCTGACAAACGCCTGTATGACTCTTCGGAAACCGATGACACAAGAGCTATCAACCCAGTTTGGGTGGTAACCAATACTTGATGTCTCGGGACATAGAGATCGATATCCATTCCATCCGAATTTGAGATTGCAACTTCCGTAGACACCACCGTACGGGGCAACAGTGTCATGGTCGATGCGAAATGTCCCATATGGAAGGTGCTGCGGTCCAGAAGCCGGTCTCCGTTGGATGACTTGGGATCTGAGAAGTATAGAGTGAGTTTTCGAGATATAGCAGGTGAGATGACTCATGTCAATATTAACATACCTTCCGGATCATATTGCAAGACATGCAGATTGCAATCGCTGTCAGCAACTAGTATATACAGTTTATTTCCATCTGGAAGGAATTCCGCTGCAACAACTTCAAGGTAGTCCATGTCCTTTCCGAACAATGTCATCTTATACGGATCCTCCTATTATCAGAGCGGTTAGCAATAATAATACCAATGACTTATCAACCCTAAAGCTAGCGGGAGCTGGGACGAAAGAATGCAAACGATTGAGGATTCTGTCACGCCGACAGGGAATTTGGGGGTTATTACCGAGTATCCTGTAAACCATAAGCCTTTCAGGGCATCTCCCAAAATACACAGCCCTGTGCCCCTGAGCTCCTTCACCACATTTACGTAGCATTGCATGTCCATGAAGGCAACAGGGAGCAGGCTTCCATCTTCTTTGAGTCCTCTCACCATGCACTTTTGCCCTTGAGCGACTATCAGAAAACCTTGACCTCCGATCCCTGACAGGGCAGTCACGGCCCCTTTTAGAGGTTCTTTTCCCACCAGTTTCAACTTGCGATTTGTCTCTGGTCTCTCTGGGTCTGGGACTACATCAATGACGTCAAACACATACACACATCCCCGAGAAGCAATGTCCTCTCCTCGGGCGAAAGCTGTTCCGACTACTATAAGATCTTTACGCTCATGAGTGTGCTCGGAAACTTCAAGGTTGATATTTTTGACCGCCATGACACGTTCTGCTGGTCCGAAAGGATAACTATCACCCGCATCGAGTTAGATAAGCAACGCGATTTTGATACTGCGCTTACCTATCTATAATGGACCATGTCTTTGGGCTTATTATCTTAACAGAACTCTGATCGATCTGTGGGAGGAAAGAAATTACTGATACGCAGTTAGTGACCTGCCGTTTGTCAAGCAGCTATCAGACGAACCTTCATTGCGCCATTCAGTATGCACCTCATCATCATCAGGCAGTTTGAAATCTGATTCATGACTTGTTCCGAGAATGTACGTCTCAGAAGAGGATGAGTACGTCAAATGATCAACTTCTTCTCTTATTTGAATCTTGCGCATTGTCCATGGGAAATGAAATTGTGTATCAAGGGGCAATTGACATAGCCTGACAATATTCTGCCAGTTGTTAGCCTATCAAAGAGATTTTAAAGTGATGTTGTTGGTTACCCACATTGGAGTCCAGGTACGCAAAGCCCCCATCAGCTTTAGCAACATGAAGACCACTAAGACCATAGACGTAATCCCCTCTCAAGCGTATAATATGTGGTGCAGTAACTGCGGTCTTGAAAATGAAACTAGGAGAAGCGCCGGGCAGAAATACCACGCTAAATCCAGATATATCAGACAATGAACGCAGGGGCCTCGGTCGGAGCTGCGTATCTGCACTTGATTTCGACGTAGTTTCAAAAGGAATGCTCGATAAAACATGATTAGACTCCTTTAGGAAATGCAAGTCTCTGGTACTGACTGCACCATTATTGGAGCTAGGCATAAATGGTTTGTAAATGACAAGGTCATCGCTTCCAGTTCGAACCTGTTCCTAAATTAGATCACGAACACAGAGAACACCTTAAGACATACTATTAGATAAGGAAATTTGCTCCACGTATCTCCGAGGTCAGCCACGCAGATTTCTGTCAAATTCTCTCGGGTGGATGACCTTCTAGGCGGAGGTTCGGTCGATAGAATGGGAAGCAGCGAGTCGACGCATTCAATGACGGATAACAACTGGAGGTCAGGAAACTGGAATATCTGATTGAAACTGTTAGTTCCCATTCTGTAACTTCTCCCCTCAGAGACTAAGTAGAGAAAAAATGGATGCCCACAAAAAGCTTGCACTCAGTGCTTAATGCAAATAAAAGAAAGTTATTTGCGCTTTCCGATGATGATGTTGGCGAGAAGACGGATGACTTGTCATCATATAGGCAGCATGATAGCCATCTTCCAGAGACAATTTTTTCTGGTAGGGTAACTTCATCCAGATCACCGCTTGCATCTGCTTGCAGAACCAACATTGTGGAATTGTCCCGCAATATGACTAGATATGGGTCAGCGAAGCTTGCAGCCACAACTACAAGTTCATCACTGGTATCCTCATCCCAGACAGGATAAATTTGGGCCAATCCAAGGTCTAATCAACTAATATTAGTGATCAGGGAGCACGGTAAAAAGTGGCGGACTACTTACTTGTATCATAGCTCCTGACCTCGCTTCTCAGCACTTGAACGACTCGCGTCCCACTTGCTAACGTGCCTACATCGATTGTGAAATCTTCATTTGGGTTGAACTCAGGAGCCTTGTAAGGTTCAAGATTGGTGCCACTTAAAGCATATACTAGCGATTGCTCTTTCTCGCTAGATTCTGCCTTTGAGAGAATCACATAGCGACTTACTCCATCCTCCGCCAGCTGATTCACATTATTAGAAGTTGTCCCATGGGCATTCACCGTCACCGACCATAGACATTCAGTGTGATTGATTTCAAAAGAACCGATTATGTGAGGGTCAATCTCACGTTTCAGGACAACAAGACCGCTGCTTCTGCCTGAACCAAAAGAAGCCACTAGCTCTAGTTCTGCCAACGGAACACAGTCATCAGGCGTGTTCCCGCTGCATGCTGATTGTGGTTTTCCTAACGCCACATCTCTCAGGGGGCCAATGTTGGGAAGCTTATCATGAAGCCGAAAAGTATATGCCCCGACAAACGAACTCTCTTGTGCTGACTGGAGGTCCTGCAAGGATCCGCCAGGAGCTGTGGAATATAGATCATCCTCATAAGAGTAATCTCCTTCTTCATCGTCCGGATCTGAGATCTCGGCTGAGTCATCAGTGCTTTGTCTCTTGTGTATGCGCGACTTCGCGGAGGATGCATTAGCCCAGCTTAGAAGTATCGAGTCAGAATCTTCACTTCCAAGAAATATTCTGTTATGGTTGAGAGTTGCTGAGCACGATGGAGCAGCTTCGAGAATACTGCCTCCAACATTAGGCGAAATCGGACGAACTGATAGGCCGGATACTGATCTTCCGTCGAGTTTAAAACTCAAAAGAACCATATCACCGGTAGAGAGCACTAGAACAAGATCACCCTTGGCCATATCTAACTGCTCAACGTGGCAACCTTCCAAACGAAGAGCTAGATCCGACTGATCTGCCATTGAAAATGTCGACACTTGTCTTGAGAATTCATTGACTCCAACAGCATTAGTTTTCCCGGCTTGGTCAACGTGTATAAGTTCGTTTGATCCGATGAGCAATGCTCCACCAACAGGAGAGGGGAGGGCGATCACTTTGAACAAGTCGCTGGGAAGTCGAGCAACCGAAAGCAGAGTTGTAGAGGCGCGCTGTTCTAGATCAAGCGTGAAAACAGCGTAGAAGACAGCATCTCTTCGTTCATGCAACAGTGCATTAGAAGTAGCCACTTGCGAATATAATATTCCAAATGTAGGCTCTCTGTACTCATACAGAAATGCCAGACTAATAGGGTGGAGCAGAGACGGCTCCAATGCAGTGAGAGGCAAAACAAAGGATGGCCCGTACGGAGTCCGGTATATTTGTGGCTCCTTGTTTCCAATCTCTGAGGCATCTGCCATCTCTTGTTCGCCATCAAGACTAGGATCATAGTCATCCATCACTAGATCATCACCGGGCTGGTGGAACGGTACGATAGCCAAGTTACGAATGCCGAAGTTCAAAATCGCACATCTGCTAGTAGGATCCACGGTGAGGTGGCTTTCACAACTGCTCAAATCCGGCACCCAAGGGCTACGGGTCAGATCCTCCTTCTCATAATAGTGAATGGAGATAGTAGAAATTCCATGGCGTTCAGGATCCCACTCAATCAAACTCAGTTTCGCATTTCGGAAAGCAATCAGTATTGCTTCTCCTCCACTCTTCGGGTTGAGAATCTTCACGCGACTCATATCGGTTACTGTTCCAGATAGAGGGTACTCGGCCACCAATACCAGCTTCGCATTCTGAAGCCGGTCTGACCGACGTGTCTTATCCTCTGCCTTCCCATTCTCCCCAGAGACAGCATCAACCAAGGAAAATACTTGCAGCAGCGAGGTCTTCACCACTACCAGATTGTTGGCGGTAGCTGAGAGAAATGGAACCGATAGAGCATGAGTGACCCCGGAAGGGGGTAATAACTCTGTATAACACTGCATTCTTCTGAGTTATTGCAGATCTGATCAGTACTCCAGATCCCAAATTGGCTATTTACCAATCATATAATGAGAGACATTGCGAAGAGTGTAGCTGGAATTGGGAATGATTCCGGAGACCTCCAAGCCCAGTCAGTGTTCCTGAGGACAAACCTTCGGAGCTTCAAAGCTCGCTGGCCCACAACAACGGGTCTGAGCTTCAGCGCCTGACAAATTCCAGGCCAAAAATGGAATAGCGCCCGAGGATAGCACATGTGTCACGTGGTTATCCAGCTGTCTCTACGCGGATCGTGACGCGATGACGACTGACAAAAGATAGGAGATGCCTGGGTAACTACGCAAGGATCAGATCAATACCCTTGAGAATAGCTACATGATGCCGCATGTGATATGACTATTGTATTCATACCTTTGTTTTAGAGATTAGCTCAATCCTTGCTGTATAATTCGTCAGTCTTTCTCATTTGGTGCTAAATCCCATATGATGCCCGTTTAGCAGGCAGCTAAAGACATGGCACTCCTTCAGTCTTCTCTAATTTGGATAGGATATGCGATTGTCATATCTATCCTTATTGCAGCAGTTTCTGTCTTCATCTATGTCTATCAATCTCCTAGAGATCGTTCCCCATCCGTCACAGTGGTCTGCATTTTCACGATCACAGCCCTGCTTGCAACTGTTCTGCTATTGCCAGTCGACGTCGCCTTAGTGTCCTCAACAACATCTTCTAAGTATGGACAACGAAAAGACTGGGCTACCCAGGATGAGGTTGACAAGATCACCTTCTCCTTAACAATTATCTATTACTTGCTCTATTCCTTGGATCTTCTTCTCTGCCTGCTCGTGGTTCCCTTTACATATTTCTGGTACGAGGAATACGACGAGGTCGCCACCTTAGAGGGTGAACAAACCTTTGGACAGCGCTTTTGGGGTGCTTTGAAGTATACGACCGCGTTTATCATTGTGGTTATCGTGCTCTTACTCGTCGGATTCTTCGTTCCTATCTCAAGGGAGAATGGCGGTCATGATCTCGACTTCCTTCGAAAATTGTTACTTGAGAATCGTAAGTGCATCCCATAAAAGTAGTTTCAGGCATGTGTAACGGAATTCACTGATCATGTATAATACTACAGATGGTGAGCGGGCCCTCATGTTCGCTCTTGGCGCACTAACCACTGTCGGGATATTTATCTATGTCCTTTACACCTCTTCGGGCCTTGCTTTTCTTCCAATATCCCTTATAAAGACCGCGCCGTCAATATCTAGCCCTTCATTTAGAGCAAGTACGATATCACAACTGGAAATGAACCGTGAGCGCCAGCGTCAGCTAGAGGGCCGCTGCGCGGGCAATCCTGACAACCTAGCCTCCAAGGACCGTAGGGAGCTTGACTCTCTGGTCCGAGAAGAGAGGACGCTTATACGGCGCCAGCGCCTCATTGATGAAGCTCAAGGAGCCGGTAAGAGCTGGATTATGCGGGTGTGGTTCAATATCGAAACAGTTCTCAGACCTTTCAAGCTTCTCGGAGGAATAATCCTTCTTCTCATTGCATTGTTGACATGGGTATCCATGCTTCTTACCGCAATTGATAAGGCCAAGAACTCTTTTTGCAAGCAGCGATGTGGATACATTCTTGGTAACGTGAACATCTTCAATCCGATCAACTGGATCTTCGTTGAGACTGCGAAAGTATTCCCTGTCGACTATGTCATTTTTTCTATCCTTGTATTACTCTTCTTCAGCAGTTCTGTTGTCGGAATCGCTACTATTGGTATCCGATTTCTGTGGATCAGAATTTTCCAGATCCGAAGGGGTCATACATCCCCGCAGGCTCTCCTTATCAGCACGATGATGTTGACGTTGATAACGCTTGCTCTCAACTATTCTATTACAATGATCGTTGCGCCTCAATATGCGACATTTGGTCCGCAAACATTCTGTGATCGCGCTTTGGGGTATCTCGGAGGACAACCTGACTGCAAAGACAGCAAGCATTTGATCAAGCCTTGTTCTGAGATAGCAGAAAACCCATCTGCGAAAGCTGTCTGTACGCCTAGTGTAGTCAGCACTATTTTCAATCGCGTGACAACTAATTTCCCTTTCTTTGGAGCCGTCTTTTTTTGGGCTCAATTTGTTTTCCTTGGTAAGTCTTTCACTTGTTTTTTCCTTCTTAATGAACCCTTGATCGGTAAAAGTGAGATTAATTGTGACATTTCTAGGAATCTATCTGATCGTCTTCATCACTACGCTCTTCCGTTCACCGAGGTTGTCCGAAGACCAAATTGATGAGGATGCTCAGGAAGCAG
The DNA here is from genome assembly GCA_029606265.1 of Paecilomyces dactylethromorphus. NCBI lineage: Eukaryota > Fungi > Ascomycota > Eurotiomycetes > Eurotiales > Thermoascaceae > Paecilomyces > Paecilomyces dactylethromorphus. The sequence continues at coordinate 446,220 of JAPVCE010000009.1, forward strand.
AAGAGGAAGGACTATTATCCCGGACTGGAAGACGTTCAAATCAAACCTTTTGAAAGGCGAAGAGTGCACGAGAGAAGCTAAATCAATTTCTTTGGTATAAATCACTAAATACCTACTCGACTCAACTCGACTGAAAGGGAAGGGGGAAGGGGAAAGATAGTGGATAACATAACGCATGTTTAGATGCTTACGTTCTGTGTGAATTCTGCAATCCCAGCCTGGGATACCATCCCTACTTCTTATCTATCTGCCGATATTTCTCAAACATACCATCTTGCCTCGATTCCATATGTATCTAGGGACAACTTCCCATCAGTAACGACTAGTGCCATCCAGTGAAATGAAGATTAAATCGATACACAACGACATGCGCATCATTTTCTATGGGTTGCCAACATGGTCTGCGGCTTGTCAAAGCTATTGTACCTGGTTGAGAGAAGGCACGTGAATCCAGAGATGCATGTACGGGGCAGAATTTGAAATCTTTTGGCTCTAGGTAGTAAATTTATGTATGCATCAGAGGACTTAACATTAATGACCTAGACTGACGAGGAGAAATTACCATGCCATTGTTGCTCCCTCCAGAAGGATAAGGTATATTCGAGCTTCGCGTGAGTTTGACATAATAAGATCCTATATCTCTAAACGGACTCTTCTAGATCTGATCCGCTAACACGAAGCCCATCAACTCCCTGCGTTAGTCATTCTCAGTAACGCCGATATCTCCAAGTTCTAAATACGACTCTTGGAGACGAATTGTCAACGTACTTGTAACTAAACATATCTGATGTCTCTAGATAGAGACGGTATTTTTCAACAATCAACACAGTAATGTTGGCGCTGAAAGAGCAGACATGAGAGAAATAGGCTATGATTGTAAGACATTCAAAGCTCGGTATCATCAAGTCCTCAACATCATAAATTCGTTGTTGACCTTCAGGATTGTTAAGAAAAGGATATGTCTCCTGCGTTCACCTCATCCTTCAAGTAGAGCAAGGGCACTTTCAAATGCCTTAACGACGTTTGCATCTATATTAGTGTCATCAGTATAAGATATCATCTATGATAGTCAGATGCTGCCCTTACAATGCTTTTTCTTTTCTTCTAGCTTTGTTTCAGAGTTTTGCACGTGCTGCATACGTGTCTTGAACCTGTTATATGTGTTAGCCACTAGGCTCGCTTTTAAAATAAATGGGCGTGTATATCAGACCTCTTAAAGGCCCGGTCTTCATCATTGGAGACTGCTACCTGTGACCATATCATGAATACCTAATTTTTATGTCAGAAGATAAGAATATTCCATTTATTATTCTTTCCTTTGAAGATGGGTTGTTTTGTATACCTCGAGCAGCTTCGCTGTTTGGTCCCGTAATGCTTGCTCGGTTTGGGCATGTGTCTTCATTGTATCCGAAAACTTTTCCTGGAGACTCTCCCAACTATATTCATGAAGATTTTCAATGGTATCTGCTAGTACAGAACATTCTTTCTGTATATCGGTAGCGGTTTCTGTGACAGTCTTGGAGGCGTTTTTCAGTGATGAGAGCTCGGAAATATCATCTTGAGGAGAAACTGGCTCCTCCTCCTCATGGCCACTAAAGCCTTCACTTTGCTCTACCGTTGCCCTTTGCATCATGACAATGTGTGCAGACCTAGCACCTACTGAGTGGACTGCATAGAGAGAATCTTAAGAAGGAATTAAGTTTGGTGCTGGTCGCGAGAGCTTGGCAAAATAGCTTCTCATTCCTGAACTGGCCGCTCAAGACGATCCGCACGAACTAGTACAGTGAAATGCTATGACAACCTGAATCTCAACACTGGCCCGATTCAGTGTGAGTTCTCCAGACTTCTGAAAGTAGAAGTAGGTACAGGAGAGTCATGTCGGCCTGTCAGGTGATGTTATCAGCAAACATTATGGTCTTTCTTATCTAATCAATTCTTAGTCAGCATATACTAACGTGTTTCCCGCCCGAGTCGATCACCCCACCTGAGTCGATCGGCGCTGTATTCCATACAAAATAATTATTTTTTAAATCTAAATATCTCAACAACTAAGCATTTAAGGCGGCTAATATTGTTTTAAGTATTTAGCGGTTGGGATATTCTGATTTTTTTTTAAAAAAAAGGGGTTATTTTGTATGGAACACAGCGCTGATCGACTCGGGCGAGAAACACGTTAATGTGTTCAACCATCGAGCCGATCACACCCCCGAGTCGATCGCCGCTGTATTTCACTAGCTTTTTCACATATAGATCTCTTCAAATAAAATAAATTACAACTGTATTTTTTGGTATTCGTATTTAAAGATAGAGATGCCTTTTTAAAGAAGTAAAAATAAAAGAATAGCAATTTACGGTATCCACTATATCCTTCATTTAATTCATATTGTTTCATCTATAATAGTAGTTAAGAAACTGGTGTCGTAAATAGTGCTATTTCCTACGGAATACGGAGGTGATCGACTCGGGGGTGTGATCGGCTCGATGGTCGAACGCGTTGTAACATAATCCAGTCGTAGAGCTGCTCGCAATGTGACGGTGCATCAGCCAGGTACCTGGGTTATCACTACGAAAAAGAAAGAGCCATCCAACGGTTGCCACTGGACTTTTGGTAGTAGACTTATAAGTTTAATTCAGGCTTTACAAAATTGATAACTGTTAACTAAACCGCAGCTTCTTTTAATTGTGGAGCAAGTCAGGGAATTTTGGCCGAGTCGGGGCCAATCACCAGACGGAATGCCGCCTTGCTTCCAGCGGATGAAGAAAAACAGACAGCAAACAATATACTGCTCAATGACGATAAAGCTCATGGTTGCACTGATTATTATTTTATCGGAGTTAGTACCCTGTCTTCCAAACGGAGAAAAGCACAGCGGAGAGATGTGGGGCATTGGAGGATCTACTCCGAAATTAAGAGACAAGACGCCGATACCGATGTATAAGTAAATTGATAGCTGAGACCTCCCGTCTCTAACCCAGAATCTAGAGACAATTATTTCGTTGATGTCAATTCTTTTGTATCTTCAATATGAGACCCCCGAAACTCTCACAGTACCAATGGATGGTGCTAGTTCTCCTAGGTACTGTTACCGCTACTGCATCAAAGATAAATGAGGGCGGTCTTGTTTACGGCTCACCAGAGTCAGTGGGCATGGCTGCTGATCCATTGAACCAAATGGTTCAAAACCTCACTGCATACACACATGCTGCTAATTACGGCCGCTTTTCTTACGATGATATTCACCCGATCGAGCCCGGATCAGCAAATCTTGTCGCCCGTGACGGTGTTATCGTAAGTTATTTTGCCGTCGGAAAAAGGAATCTCTACGCAGATGTCAATGGAACGAAGTTAGCCAATAACCTGCAAGAAGATGCGACAGTTGATACCATCTACGACATGGCCAGTCTTACCAAGCTCTTTACCACTGTAGCTGCACTTCGGGAGTTGGATAGCGGGAAAATAAGTCTCAATGCTACTGTTACATCATATGTGCCAGGATTTGCAGCCAATGGGAAAGAAAATATCACAATCCTGGAACTTCTCACGCACACGAGTGGATTTGACTCCGATCCATCGCCGCCACTTTTCTCATCTAATTATACAACATATCAGGAAAGGATCAACGCGATTCTGACACAGAAGATCATCAACACTCCTGGCAGCACATATCTTTACTCAGACCTGAACTTCATGTCAATGATGATTGTTTTGGAGACTGTCACAGGTCGAGCTCTGGACGAACTCATCTACGACTTTACTAAACAACTGGGGATGAGTTCAACGTTTTTCAATCGCGGGAACTACGAAGGTCTCACGCATAAAACACCTTTTTACAATCGAACAGCGACTCAAGAATTTCAGATAGCTGTGCTTGGTCCCTTGGAGCCGCAACGTCCACAACCGGTGCGTGGAACGGTTCATGACGAGAATGCATGGGCATTGAACGGCGTATCTGGTCACGCAGGGCTATTCTCAACCGTACGCGATACAGCAGCTCTGTGTCAGATGATCCTGAACAATGGAACGTACTTGGGGAACCGGATTCTATCCGAAAAAGCTGTAAACCTGATCTTCACAAATTTCAATGCCCGCTTTCCGGGTGATGCTCACGGCATTGGCTTTGAGCTAGACCAATACTACACTGCCGGGCCACTGGCTAGTATCCTGACTGCCAGTCACACTGGGTTTACGGGTACGACATTAGTGATTGATCGTGGTTATAATGCCTTCTGGCTGCATTTCAGTAATCGTGTTCATCCATCACGAGAGTGGTCGAGCAATAACATTGTGCGCGAAGCAATGGGTTATTGGATTGGTAAGAGTTTGGGATTAGACGTTACTTTTCCTCCTCTATAAAATATTTGGTGGCAGTCTCTATGTGAAACCAGCCGTTATATAGCATAGCAATAGTGCGTTGTTTCCATGTCCTTGCTCGGATGTTAAGAATGAAGAACCGGTTTACAGTCGCCTCGACAAGTCCGAGAGATATTTTGCTGATAGAAAATTGTTCGCATGAGTTCGCTGAACTGCAATAACTCGACTTTCAGAATCGCTGACGAAAGACTCGAATCGATGGCTAGTAAGGCATGTTATCATCAAGTCTTGTGAGTGACCCACGGTCTGGCAAACCGATCCTTTGAAATAATCAGTAATCATAATAACATCTGTAACAAAAGCTAAAACGAACCAAGAGTCTACTCCTAAACCCAAGTAATCGGAATACATCCAGTTAGGGGATAGAGCTCCGCTTGATATGTCAAGTGAGTTTTCTGACTGATTGGCACTCGACGGTTGAAGAATTGTGTCCATTGCGGATTGTAGTGCACTCTTGGCTTGACAAAACAGCTGATAGTTACCGTCTCCAGGATCATGCAGGATTCCCATGTGGGCGATTAGCACTGAAAGGTTCTCAATACTATGTCGCCGAGAGGATGGATCGAGCCGTTCGAATCCCACGCGGGATGATGGCTGCAAGAGATACCAGGCAAGAGCTCCAGCAGCTGGTAGGGCGCATGAAGCAACCTTCATTGATTTTCCAGATAATCAGTAAGAGGGTTTCATGATAGCTTATGGTACCAGAACATACCCTCCATGCCAAAGAGACAAGGCCGATACTCGACAGTTGTTCACGCCGGACTAGAGCATCGTTGACCCATTCAAGAAGCTCGCTTGCATTGGTAAAAAGTCTGCTCGTATTATCGAGACCATGTCTTGAAGCTGCCCATTCTATTAAGAACGTGGTGTGGAGATAGAATAACCTGATCTGATGAAGAGTATCAACTTCGTGGCAAGATCGTCCCTTTTGCCACAAATTCTGTGTCGGTATCGTAAGAAAAGAAGGAAGATCGTTCCATGCTTGGTTAATTTTGGAACGAAGCTCACTACAAACCCCGAGTATGAGCCTTGACAAAAGAAAGGCTAGGGTTGTCGCGGACGTACATGATTCTTTGTGGTATGTCAGAAAGATTTCGTCCGAGTAATGTCTCTAATGCGTCTTCCCGTATCATAGACGTTATCATGGACCAACGAATGACGGCGCTTCTCCTTATCTGGCCTAATGTATTCCAGCCAGCTCGGTCCAAATGGTGTAACTTCTGATCTAAATCATTTCCAACTAGATGATATGCATCTATATCTACATCAAGAGGCATATTGGTAAAGCAAAACCGCTTGCTCACTCGTGGCGGTCGTCCTAAAAACACGGCGAAGCTGATATCAGATCCATATATTCTTGCGAAAATTTGCTGGCGGAGATGGACAATAAAAAATGGCAGGTGCTGTCTTTCCTTAACTGTCTCATGAAGCCCATCCGCAAAGAGAGCACTAGATGCATGATTCAGCCGTCTCCAAGCCTTGAAGCCTATCAAACGTCAATTGACATGCTTAAAAAAAATTCGCGAAAACTTACTTTGATCGCCGTAGAATACAGAAGCAAGAAGAAAACTCTCATATAGAAATATCATTGTGACATCATTCAATGTATCAAGAGAGTCGCAGAAGGCCACGCATTTGTTACTTAGATGGACGAGTGTTGTCCGTAAGAGCTGCCGCTCTTCCTCAGTTTTGCACACGGCGTGTGGTACGTGGATTTCAGTCGAGGCTATCCTACACTTTGTGTTAGAAGGTGGTTTTATTAGAAAGATATTAAGTTTTACCCTGCCAATGTGATAATAAGTCCTACCGTTTCCCAGCGTAGATTAGGCCCAGTATACTGAGAGGCAAAGTCATGCAGGGCCATAGACTCGTGGATTTCCACCTGCTGATTAGCATTTTCAAACAGACGCTGCGATAGAGTATATAAGCTATCTTGTCGATTCTGTGACAGCTTCAGTAGTTCAACTTCGTTTGTGAGGCTGTCGAGGAAAGACCCAAGAAGAGAAAATCCCAAGTGAGATTCCAGGCCGCTCACTTTTGTTTCAGAGAAAGTGGTCCGAAATGGTTCACGGGAGAGATAGTCAAGAAAAGTATCAAGAAGCTGCACACCTTCTTCTACCATCTTACAGCTATCGGCACGCAACACGGCGTCTCGTGACGAATGTTGGGTGCTGAATATTGAACGAGAAGTCTCAAAACCAACAGCTAGATTGTCTCCCAAATTTTCGAGTACTGTTTTAAGAGATGAAGATCCCTGGAAGCCGGGGTTGGGATACGGTTTCATCTGGAAGGTTGGCAGTGGCCGCTCCTGTTGGGAGCAATTTGCAGATCTTGCTTGTAGTCTACAGGATGTTAACGTTCTAAAAATATCAATAGGATAAGGTACTTGTTGAACACGCACACCTCATGGTCCACGACAGCTGCAATGGGCTTATTTCTTTTGAATGGGTTTTTTCGATAAACGCACCGAGCCACGATTTGGCGATTAATGCAGCGCGAACAAGCCGGGCGTCGGTGGTCGCAAGCCAGTTTGGAGACACGGCATGGTTCGCACGAGGGCACGCGAATACGATCCTTGCCACCGCCTCTCTGAGAGTGACTAGATAAGTTCGACATTTGCCAATGCACTCCTCGATCGCCGCTTTGATGCGACAAGCGAGCCAACAATGAAGAGAGACACTGGAGGATGGCCAGTCAGTCGCGCTGGGAGGGCAGTCAATCCTTGACTATCTCGGATCGCTGCTACTGTATGCTGATAAGCTACCGCTAATTAGGCCCTTTTGAACTATATAAGACTAAGATAAACTAAGACCTTTAAGGGCGAACTCTTTTTTGGTCAAGCGGTTCAAAGGTCTAACAGCCCGTGACGAACCTCGGCATTTTCCCACTTGCTCTATTGGTAATCACTATCAGTCTTGGTATATAAGGAACAGCATCGGTTGCCGCTAAAAATGTGCTGCAATTATTAGACCAGTCTAAAATTATAATTAGTCCTTTCAACAGATAAATTCATATTAAACACGTGAATTCTGTACGATTTTTTCTCTTCTATATTATAGCTATGATCAAGCAAAGTATATATATATAAAAGTCTAGAACCAAAAGCTGAACCTGGAAGAGACCGGAAAATATGGAACTACATGTGCTAATACCAAGTTGATATTAATTGCAGTTATCAAACTCGCAATTTATATATTGCATATACGATAAGTCTGAATGTTTTGTACCATCCAGGCACCAGACCTTCATTCTTTGCAAAATGTTGCTAGGGGCACAACTCCAGTTTAGTACAACATATAGACCTCGCGTCTTTTCTTAAATTTCTGCAGATCTTGCTCCCAATGAGCGCGAATCTCAGTTGGAGTGAGCCCGGATTCAATCCCTTCCCTAATCAACGTCCCACCACTCAAAAAATCCACGTCGTACAAATTTTCATCTGCGCTATTAAAAAGCCAGTGGAAGCTTCCGGTTGTGTTTGCGAATCCTGAATCATTACCAGCGAGTGTATACAAATGTTTCGCACTCCATAAGAGAGAGACACCCAAGTACACAGGATCAAAATTCTCGTAATCATAAACCCCATTAAGAGAAATATAACTCTGTAAGCCACAGACCGTCTGGGACTCGAATTTGGATGTGGTGGGACTAAAGCACGCAGACCGGAAGTTCACATATGGTATATCCAGCGCCCGCATTGTCGTAGCCCAAGAATCGTTTGTAAACGAGCCTCCAAGTAGCTACAGTATATTAGTTTTGAATACTAAACAATTTATGTCCAGTATGTGGGTAAGTTTAGTTACCTCAAATGGACGAGTAGTTCCTCGCCCTTCGGAGACACTCGTCCCCTCGAACACACAAGTTCCCGGGTATATCAACGCTGTATCTGTAGTAGGCATATCTGTACGTACTCCTTATCAACAACCACATTTGGGAATCAAATATTTAAGTAACAGAATTGACTCACTAGGGCTAGGCAGGACCCATGGTAAACCAGTGTCCTTCCATGCCATCCACCTCTGCCACCCGTGCATCTTGATGACTTCCAATCTGAGTTCCGAACCATTCGCAGCTTGTTGGATCCATCTTTCTCCGACGAACATGCTCGCCAATTCTCCCGAAGTCATCCCGTGTGCCTGTGCTATTGGACGGCGTCCGACATATGATGCATAGCTTTCATTAAGGACTGGTCCAAATGCGTTCATTCCTGTTATAGGATTAGGACGATCGAGAACGACAAACGACGTATCTGTAAGGGCAGCTGCAACCATAGTATCGTACATGGCCCATGTGTCTATATCGTGTAAGCTAAAGGGCTGGACCTCATCCATGCTTTAACGCATATCTCATACATGTATAGAACCGTGCGCCAACATCTTGAATATCAAAAACTACCGTATCAGCCCCCGAGTCAGTGATGTAGCGTACAAGAGTAGTTGTGTTAACATTGTAGGCATCCTGCGAGCATAGATATAAGCAACAAAGTCCACTAACTGTCCCTTTAAAAATAGGAAAACTCACATAAACGGTCAAACCTGTCTCAGGGTCTATAAAGGTACCCTCAGAACCGCCGGCTTGTGCTGTGCCTCGAAACCCATGTTCAGGGCCCATTACACCGACAAGCTCAACGGCACCCGACTGGAACATGACATCCACACCCAGGTCTAGTTCAGGTGTAACACCGGTTGGGTTGCTGAGCACAATGACTTTTCGACCAGCTAGTTGTGAGTAATTCTGGGCTCGAAGTACATCTAGCCCAGTTTGAACGACTGGTTTGGTCCATCCTGCCGTCGACAATGCGAGTAATAAAATGGCTTTCTTCATAGTATGAAATACTGGATTATTCATGGAGTATTAAGAATGTTAGACAACACTATCAATCATTTCTGATGAATGTATAGACTAGACTCAACCTAGGGAATTCAATTCAATTTAAGCCAATACATATCATCGTAATCTAAACACAGGGTAATAAATTGAGTGGTATTTCCTGGTACCTTTTCGGTTATTATGGGCATAGTATCCACAGAGGCTACGGTGTTCATGACTCGCCATTGGCGGCTGCTTATCAGCAAGTGCGGAGAAAGGGAAGCTTGAGTTTGTCGGAGAGAGCGCTCGGAGTAAACGCAAAGTATCGTAACGGCTTATCATTCATAGTACGACATGTTGTTTTATATGCTATTCAATTTTAGTGTCCTTATGCAACTCTATATCTCAGGTTTTGTGCATTCAAATTCTATATCTATTTATCCATCCACATCATGAGCGAGTGGGTTTATTAACTCTTCTTTCAGTTTGTTGCATTTGATTGTTGATTCTCCAGGAGAAATTCAACACCCGCTGACGCCGCATCACTAATGGTTTCAACGTAAGCAAATTGGATGGACTTTTCAGCCAGACGGGCATGGAAAACATCTTGGTATGCCTTATGAAGCATGGCGCCACCGGCGAGAATCAGGCCACATCGTGAAGGATCAACATATCCGTGAGACTGAGGGATAAGGAGACGGGATAGGGTTCTGTCAATGAGCGCCGAGACCTGGATAGAGACAATATTAGACGCTTCTTCATCTCCTTTTCCGGCTGCATCTAAAACAGTTTGTGTGACTCCAGCGATGCGTGTCTTTGTAAGTTGATCATCGCCTCCTCTAAGTACCTTACTCAATAAGTCGACGGCAACTGACTTTTCTTTTGGTGATGGCGACGTTTCATCGAAGATGGAGATAATTCTTTTCGCAAGGGAAGTGAGAGGCGTCTTCTGTAGACCCAACTGGAACCCCTCAATTGACCATAATGTTTGTCGGATAGCTTCTCGTCCGATCGCATATCCAGCTCCCTCATCTCCCAGTAAATGACCCCAACCACCAGAACGAGCGACACGTTTTGGAACCGGAATTTGAGAATCGATCGCATACCGAATAGCAATACTACCAGTACCGGCTATGAGAACAATACTGGAAGATATTTCAGGATGCTGTACCATTGCCGCAGCAAGGAGGTCGACATCATTAGTAATTCGGATATTTGTCGATTGGTTGAGTCCTAACATTGGGGATAGTGTAGCCTTAACACGTTCTTGCATTCCTGGTCGATCCATGCCCGCTGTGGCTATCCAGACCGAGGAGAATGGCCAGTGGCCTTTTGATATTTGTGATGAATTGAATTCTTCCATTGTGTACTTGGCGTTTTCATCATTCAGATTTCTTCGGAGATCTTTGAGAGAGTGACTGATTGCAGTGATTATTGAATTTATGGTCAAATCAAATTTGCCATCCGTTCTAAAGTTATGCCATGGCAGTTAATGATCCGAACAATTTGAAGGAGGTCGGTAACATACAAATTGCAAGGTCCCGATATGCCTTTACCCTTTATGTTGTCTGATATTCCTGTCACTGCTGCACATTTAGAACCCCCACCATCGATGCATAGCACCGGAAAGCGCGGTTCAAAGTCATTAGTAACCGACCCCTGTACATAAAAATCCTTTTCCAGAGCAAGTGCCCTAGCAAGGACACCGTCTGCATCTTTTAATCGCTGCCGGCCTTGTTCAACTGTAAGCCCATTTTCCACGACAACCAATGCTAATTTGACGCTGCGGTCACATTCAGCGAGTAAATCGTCTAGAGATTGCTCAGACATCGACGAGCAATGCGTGCTTAAATTTCGGAGGATATTGCGTGATCTCTGTGCAAGTTTTTCGTTTGATGCGATTAAATCGACCATCTACAGTCTTGATTAGAGAGTACCGTGTTGAGGTTGATTAATGCATTTTCCTACCATATTTCCGAACGTTTTGCCAGCCTTGATCATCGTCCCCGTGCTGAGCATGTTCAAGACCAGCTTCGTAGCAGTGCCTGCCTTGAGCCGTGTGCTTCCAGTTATAATTTCCGGGCCAGGCAAAGGCGATATCATGACATCCACAGTTCCCGCATCATTCATGGCCGAGGGAGAGACACATGCCACTCCTATAGTAAGAGCACCTACACTTTTAGCATATTCAAGGGCACCTAACACGTAAGGGGTGCGCCCCGAAGCCGCAATTGCAATAACACTATCTCGTTCAGAATCGAGTCCCAACCCGGCCAGGTCATTCTTCCCTGCGACAAAGCTATCTTCTGCTCCTTCTTGGGCCATACGAATTGCCGCATCTCCCCCGGCAATCAAACCAACAAACTGTGTCGGTGGTGCTGCGAAAGTGGGAAATATCTCGGAGCTATCTAATATTCCTAGCCTGGACGTGTCGATGGTAAGATTGAAGTTTTTAACATGCAACGAAACGGTAAACAGTTGTTCGATCTCACCTGCCACTAGTTCCCGCGCCAATGTAGATAACTCTGCCATCACGGCGTACTCGCGGAAGCAGTAAGTCGATAGCCCGCGCAATATCATTGAGGCATGGGGTCACGCTGGCAGCCACTTTCAAGTCTTCGTTGTTTATCATGGCACACATGTCAGGCGTCGAAACACTGTCAATGTGACTCGTGCAGCCGTTGATCGCCTCTGTCTGAAGACCTGACAGGTCAAGATCACGAGCCATCATGACATCAACTGGTGATACCGCTTATGATGAGCATCTGAAATACTTTCTAGTTGGTGATAATCTTGACCAAGGAGCAAATCCCAATGTAAATTATAGTCTGCGTGAAAAATTAGTCATCACTTGTCACAATTTACCACTAATTTTCTTTTTCTGTTTCTTCCTCTTTCTCCGGTTTCCTTGTTTCCTGCTTATTTTTCACAGCGGTTGCATAGGGTAAAGTTAGTACACGTTCTCCGACTGACACCGATAAATACCGACAGCCCATTCTGAAAGTCTCGAAGCATATTCTTTACTCCGACCAAGCCTAGCCCGGAGAGTGATAGGAGAAAACTAGAATCCAAGGAGCTAAGTAAACCGTTATCTAGAAGTTCACCTGCGGAGTTCACGCCGACGTGCAAAAGACCCAATTGTATGATGAGTCTTCGCCGAAGGCCCCACCTCACTCCGAATATTCCTTTATCTTTGCTTAGATCTCGTTCTCCTTCTGTCCTCATGCCTATCTCTATCTCCAGATTGCCTCCATTCGTGTCTGGGGCAAGCAGTGTTACATTTGGCTGGGGTTGGATCAACATGGGGCTTAACTATAATAATCCACAGACTGACCATGCTTGTCGTAGCTATAATTTGGAAATTTCTCAATAAATATAAAAAAAATCTTTCAGGTCTACACGTTGTTTTACCAAGACAATCTGGTTCAGCCCTTCGGTCTTTTTCTCTATATCCACGGAATGCCTACTGTAACAGTCGACAGGGTCTTGTCGCCCATCAGGAGTGTGTATACCCATTCGTGGTTCCAAATTCTCCTAATCAGCTTCATTTGTTTTTGCTGCCCTGGTGTAAGTTTCTTGCCCACGCTGCTTCTAGCTCGAAGCTCCTAGGCTGACAAGGGTTTGTCGAGATGTACAATGCACTCTCGGGTCTCGGTGGATCCGGTCAGGTCGATCAAACAGTAGCTGCCAATGCAACAGTGGCTCTATTAGCTGCAACCGCCGGCACTGCACTTTTCATTGTTGGCCCGATTTTCGAGCGTGTCGGGCCACGCGTGTGTCTCCTAATCGGTGGATGGACATATGCATTGTATTCTGGAAGCTTACTTAGCTTTAATCGTATGCCGCTAAAATTTCTTTGCTAGCCCTCAGAGGGGAAGGCTGACCGACCTGATCACAACAGATAACCAGAATGGCGCCTTCGTCATTGCTTCCGGCGCCATATTAGGTATTGGTGCATCCTTCTTGTGGGTTTCACAAGGTGCAATCATGACCACTTACGTCCCAGAAAGCCAGAAGGGTCGAGCTATCGCTGTCTTCTGGATTATCTTCAATTTTGGCGGTGCCATAGGCTCATTGGCTAGCTTTGGTCTGAATTTCCACTCCAAGAGTGGAACGGTATCCAATTCCACTTATATCGCGCTTCTAGTGATAATGTTAATTGGGTGGGCTGTGTCTGCTTTTGTCTGCAGCCCATCGGTCGTTCGAATTAAAGGTGCTAACACTGTTTCTAATGAAGGCCTGAGCCGGCGCCAGATATTGCGTCTTGCTATCAGTACAGTTGGTGATTGGCGTGTGCTATGTATGTTTCCGCTCTTTTTCTGTGCCAATGTCTTCTACTCCTATCAACAGAATGATGTAAATGGCCTTACTTTCAATATCCGAACGCGATCACTCAACGGCGCCTTATACTGGATCGCGCAAATGTTCGGAGGTCTTATTATGGGATTTCTGCTCGATATGCCCTGGCTAAGTCGTCGTTGGCGAGCTGTTGTCGGCTGGGTCACTCTTTTCACCACGGGAATGGCCATATGGGGAGGCGGTTATGCTTTTCAACTGTGGTCGGACCGACGCCAGGCCAAGGGTCTCAAACAGGACATTGACTACACCAATGGACATATCTCGGCCGGTCCGATAATACTCTATTTCTGCTACGGTGGATATGATGCACTGTGGCAATCATTTTGCTACTGGCTGATTGGTGCGCGATCCAACTCTCCTGCCACAACGGCCATCTTAGTGGGCGGGTACAAGACATTCCAGTCGACAGGAGGAGCAATGGCGTGGAGAATCAACGCGTTAAAGAAATCAGCCATGACTCAATTTGCGATGGATTGGGGCCTTTGCATGGGATCTTTGGTTGTTGTAATCCCGACCGTGTTGAGCATTACCTCAACAAATGTACTTATAGATTCGGAAGTGGCTGCCGCAGTGGCTAAGGAGAATCAGGAGGACTCGAAACACTCCGTAGCCTGACTTTCATGATATATTAGTGTCTATAATGTCCCAAACCATTTTTGACGATTTCAAAGCCTTTAGAAGCACTATGCATCAATTGTCAACATTATATTCTCTGATGCTTGATGGTGGCAATTGAAAAAGAAAATATCCGATACGTCAATCATTAAAGCCAATGTAACGCATAACTGTTGTACACGGATTTACCGACGGGGTAGGCTACCCTACCCCTAACTATGCACTACCGTGAATCGTGATATCTCTTTAAACATGATTTAAGAGTTCATATCACTCTCTAATCTCTTGCTTTAAAATCGTATTTAGAAAACGACGGCTCGCAAAACCGTAGTCTGCACGCTTCTTGGAACAGGGTAGGAACACTCCTGGCCATTTGGCTGAACATAATCAACCACCGAGTCGGTCACCCTCTGTACTGCATAAAACATGGTATTATTTAAGACCTTGGTATCTCAGCAACGCGGTATTTAGAAAGCTTCAGATTGAGTCGACAGTATAATATAGTATTAAATTATATATTAAACCTATGATTTTTTTCTGGTAATCTTCTTATGATCAAATAAATTATAAGCATATTCTTTTGTGATTTATATTCTTTTGGTATTTAGAGCTAGAGAAACATTTTAAAAGATTAAAACCCTAGAGAGGAATGTTTTAAAATATCTACTTTAGTACCTTTACATTTTGCATACAGTACGGCGGGTGACCGACTCGGTGGTGTGGCTCGCTCGGCGGTTGATTACGTTACCGCAGGTGACAGTCCGGCGGTCCCTCGAAACAGGTCGTCACGATAGTGATATGGTAGACACCTTCCACGGGCTTCTTACAGACACATAAGTGTGCTAGACAATAATCACTGGAATGAACAGCACATCCTGCCATAATTCAAGCCATGAAGGCTCTCCGCAGTTCCTTAAATCATCTCGCTGAGCTGTATGGTTCTTCCAACCGACAGCTTCAACCTTCATCGAACGACTACGAAGTGATCATGGGATGGCAGCACCATTCTCTAGCGACCTCATCAACTCCATATCCAAGCGACCAGATATGAGCTACCACGTCTGCAACGTGTGCTCTCGCTCCCCAAGCTCGCGGCGCCCTTTCTACTGCTCCACATGCGCTCGTAACCAGCTCTATCAGCTACGGGTGGAAAATGCACAGATACTGCTAGAAAAGGAATCTGTCAGACGCCAGATAGAAGCTATAGTTATTGGTGGAAGTGGGTACGCTGAAGAAGGACGAGAAGACATTACAGGTCCAGCTCTACAAGAAGGCTCTCGTCGCTGGTCCATCCATGCTACGCATAACAAGGAGTCTCAATCATCAGCGAGGAGAAAGGCGATCATTGATTGTATCGAGTCCCTAAAGGCGGGAATCCGAGAGAAACGCAGCGATATTGTCCGACGTAAAGCAGCTCTAGCCCAGCGCCACTCGGATGCTGAATCTGCAAACTATCAGTTCACAGAGCGCCGGACTGCGATGCTGACTGGCATTCAGAACAACATTAAAAGAACAGAACATCTTTGGCACGCTTTGCATAATAAGACAGCCGAGTCCCGTATATTCCTTTGTCGAGAAGCTGCCAGTCTCTATGGATTGAGACAGAAACTTAGACAAAGAAATGGCGAACTCAAAGAGAGCTACACGATAGGTGGGGTGGCCATCGTGGACCTTCGAGATATGAATGGCACGTCGTCTTTGATCTCTTTCGCGATGTCCTGCGTGTTACTAATGCTGATATAGGTGCTTCTCCGACACAGTTATCCACCGCTTTCTGTAATGTCGCTCATCTTCTTGTACTGGTCTCGCACTATCTCTCCCTAAGACTCCCCGCCGAAATTACGCTTCCGCATCGAAACTATCCTGCACCTACCATATTCTCGCCTGCTGCCTCGTATCTATCGCGGGATGTAGCTTTCCCGGGTTCATCCCCTTCGCACTCGTCATCCACTAGTCCTACAGCATCAAGGACGATGGACATACGTCCTGCAGCTCGACCCCGACCTCTCTATACAGAGAAAACGCTCCCAAAACTGATCAAGGAGGATCCTGTTTCTTACGCTCTTTTCTTGGAGGGTGCCTGTCTGTTGGCCTGGAATGTATCTTGGCTATGTCGAACTCAGGGGATCAATGTTGGGTCAGATTCGTGGGAGAGTGTCTGTGATATCGGGAAAAACATGTGGAATCTACTAGTTGCACCCACTACTCAAGCTTCCACAGTTATGAGGGTTCTCTCTGGCACGGATGTTCAGTCAAAACTGAAGTCCTTCAGGGATGCCCCAAAGACTAGTATTCAAAGAACAAAGTCTTTCCCCATGCTTGGCCATTTTTCCCACGGAACATCTCATTCTTTTCTCTGTGCTGTGGATGGCACGGAGTTCATGCGAACATGGAAATTACCGACGCCGGTAAAGATTTTCGATAGACTAAAATCAGTTCTACTGGGTGAGATGGCAAGCGCGGAGTGGGAGCTTCTGGAGAAAGATTGGGATGATGCAGCAGAGGATCAGCCTCAGCCTACCATCCAGGAGCCTCGTGTCGGCCAAAGCAACAATAATACGGGGCTGTCAGGTGAAACTGACATCAAGTCACATCCCGAAAGTATGACTACGACGACGGAACACATTAATGCACCAGCGGAACCTGATCGAGCGAAAGGCACTAGTGGCTGGACAAAGGTGAAGAGCAGATAGGGAAAACTTTATAGACTACAATGTACTATGTCATCTGAGGGCTGTTTGGTTGAATATATTATTATGTACCTGCATAGTTGATGTTCGTTGGCGAACTACGGTGGCGCTCATTGGCTTGGAAGAATGACTTCTTCATTTCGAAAATATGCAGAAAATAGAAGAATTCCAACATATTATATATATATGATGCGTGTAAATTGTATACCGTCATAGGTCTATAATGGTTATTGCACATAGATTAAATCCGGAATGAAGCTTGGGAGTTTAACTAGAAGCCCTCTCCTATCAACATTCACGTTTTCGATATAACTATGCGTATTCCATGGTAATTTGTCTAATTCATTTTCATTTTCATTTTATTCTCATTTTCCGACCTCGCAACTCACATAACCTCCGAAAGCCCTTTTTAAGACCTTGTCTCTTTTGGCGTAGTCCGCCGCCCGCTGTGGTTCCGGCGGATCCTCGCACGGCCCACTCTTCGTGTCCGGAAGAACAGCATACTTGAGTTAGTGACCTCCGCGTATCGGGGTCGATAGAGCTTCAACGGTCACAGACATTGCGCTGTGGACAAGCTGTATGCTTTGCATCTTCTCCAGGGCCATGGATGTGATGACAAAGCGATACGACTCAATATCACTTCAAAAATGGACGCGGCTCACATAGGATCCGATGGTGTCTCCGGAGACTTCGGTAAGTATCCTGGCCTATCCCAGAATAATCTGTCTTACGTTGTGTACAACTGGATCCCAAGGATTGCTTAGTCGCAGTGCGCCCTGGGAGCTTTGGATTGTTCGGTCATGAGCTTTAAAAAAATCAATTATCCAAGTCTTACTGACTCTTGTACCATCGTCAGGGCCCGAGAAGCATATCCAGTCATTAACAGATCTTCCGATTGCCCTTCTGAGAGCCGAGCTCGCGCGCCGGGCTGACAACGAAATTATCGGTAGAGACAGTGACGATGCCTCGACCTGTGGCAGGAGCAAGCAGGGCTTGTACAATACCCCGCTGCACGTAATAGCACTGTTTCTCATTCTTGGTTTGAGTACATTAGGTGAGGGAAACCCCTCCCGCAAGCATGGATCGCATATTAAGACTTTTACATTCAGCATGTTCATTTCCGGTCATTGCGCGACGATTCCCACGCCTCCCGATCCCCCATCGTTTCCTTTTCCTCTCGAGACATTTTGGAACAGGGGTGTTGATTGCTACAGCATTCGTCCACTTGCTTCCGACAGCATTCGTCTCTCTTACTGACTCATGTCTCCCTCGCTTCTGGAACAAAACTTATCCCGCTATGGCTGGCTTCGTGGCGATGATCGCTGTCTTTGTTGTTGTCACAGTAGAAATGATTTTTGCTATGAAAGGGGCAGGCCATGTACATGGGAGTGAGTACGATAACCTCATCAGCGACGTACGCTCTAGAGCTGCGGACGATTACCGAGATGCGGAAGAGGAATTCGTACCGTCGAATGATCAGGGTCGTCGTTCATCTATACGACTTGGGAATGTACGAGAACATCGGCGTCAAGAAAGCATCTTGAGAGATATAGACGAATCTTCCGAAAGACTTGTACTCACTCCTGATGGAGAACCCAGTGACGATATGGATGCAGACAAGAATAGTGAGGATCTCGACCTCGAGACGTCAGATCCATATAGTGATCAGAACACTTTCACTCATGAAGACAACAATGGCTTTGCACACAGACATTCTCGCTCTCAGTCCGGCAGTCGCAACGGCTTTCCGGGCTATGGCGGCCACAAGTCCGATATCCCTCTTCAGAATCCGCAGAAGCAATTACTTCAATGTCTTCTCCTCGAAGCTGGAATCCTTTTTCACAGCATATTCATCGGAATGGCTCTCAGTGTTGCGACGGGGACGTCTTTCATTGTGCTTCTAGTGGCCATCTCTTTTCACCAGACCTTCGAAGGCTTCGCCCTTGGCTCCCGCATTGCCTCTCTCATTCCTGATCTTTTCCCTCCATCTTCGGCGAGGCCATGGCTCATGTGCCTTGCATATGGGACTACGACTCCCATCGGACAGGCCATCGGCCTAGTTGTTCATAATCTGTACGATCCGACTAGCGCAACGGGCCTCTTGATGGTGGGTATGACGAACGCTGTGAGCAGTGGGCTTTTGCTGTTTGCGGGTCTTGTGGAACTACTAGCTGAGGACTTCCTCAGTGACTCGAGCTACAAGACACTCACCGGCAGGCGCCGGGTGGAAGCTTGCGTGGCTGTTGCCTGTGGAGCAATGCTGATGGCCTTCGTTGGTGCTTTTGCATGAAAATTGTTTGAAATTGGCCCATGTGTGACCTTTACCCCCCTTAGAGCTGGCTCTTTACGGAGCTGTCTTTTCGATCTTGTATATTCCCGAGGTTCTTGTCAAAATAGACTATGAATTTGGACTTGGTTTTGCATTCTGGAATCAAATCTTGCATATTTGTGTGTTTTCTGTTGTCGAAGTGAAGCCTGAACATCTGAATGTGACATGAAAAGAAAATTGCCGAAATAAATAAAGACTGGTTGCATGAATTAATCAAGGTAGATGACGTACGGTTGCTACTTAAGTATGTACGTCTGTACAGAAAAGAGTCATTATTGAGATAAGAAAGAAAGAAAGAAAAAATAACAGTTTTCTCCGAGGAACACATGAATAGTTTATTAGATCTAGTACTGGGGAATTTATGGCCTTAACATAGAGCCGTGCTGTATGTGTATTTCTGTTCTAGCTGCATCGCTCATGTCTCATAGTAGAGCAACAGCAAACCGGCGACATGCCGTAAAACCTAATTACAAATCATATCAATGTACCAGAATCGTATCCATCAATGCCTCTCTGGAGGCAGACTTCAAAAGATCATGAAGCACCCGAGAAGGTCATCTACTGCAGCGACTCGACAACAATGGCACTAGCACCGCCACCACCGTTGCAGATTCCAGCACAGCCAAGCTTTCCTTTCTTAGCCTTCAGGACACCCAGCAGCGTGGTGAGAATGCGGGCACCACTAGCACCGAGCGGATGGCCGATAGCGACAGCACCACCGTGGATATTGACCTTGTCCTCAGACAATCCAAGCAACTTAATGTTTGCAAGGGAAACAACGCTGAAAGCCTCGTTGATCTCGAAGGCATCAATATCATCCTGCGACACGCCGGCGTGCTTCAGAGCCTTGGGAATAGCCAGAGATGGGGCTGTGGTGAACTTGTTAGGTGCATGGGCAGCATCTCCCCAGCCAAGAATCTTAGCAATGGGCTTAAGGTTAAGCTCCTTCAGCTTAGCCTCCGAGACGAGAACCACAGCTGCAGCGCCATCATTGAGTGGCGACGAGTTGGGGGCCGTAACAGTGCCAGATCCAGGGATGAAGGCAGGCTTTATCGCCCGAAGCTTTTCGGGGTTAAGCTAGAGAAATGAAGTGTCAGCATACTAGAGATCCTATGGGAATGGAAATGTCTCACGTTCTTAGGCTCCTCATCTTGGGACACCGTCACACCTGGCTTTCCCCTGAAACCGGGCAGCTCAATAGATACAATCTCCTCATCAAAGAGACCAGCCTTCTGCGCAGCTTGAGCACGTTCATAGGTGCGGATAGCGTACTCATCCTGCTGATCACGGGTGAAACTATGGTCCTGGGCACACTCTTCAGCGGCAAGACCCATCAACTCCTTCTTTCCGTAGGCATCAGTCAAGCCGTCCTTCATGATACCGTCCACCAAGCTCTGATTGCCATATTTTGCGCCGGTGCGGAGATTGGGAAGATAGTGCGGTGCATTCGACATAGATTCCGCACCACCAGCGACCACGATGTCAGCAGTGCCGGTGATGATTGTCTGCGCTCCGAGGATGACGGCTTTCAGGGCGGACGCGCACACCTTATTGACTGTGGTGCACACAGTGGAGTCCAGAAGGCCTGCACCAATTGCACATTGCCTGGCAGGATTCTGTCCGACACTGTATAGATGATAAGCATCATCTAGCTAGGATTGGAGGGGCAAGATGCTCACTTCGCGGAGAGGACATTTCCGAAGAAGACCTCCTGAACATCCGATGGCTTAATTCCCGCGCGCTCAACAGCCGCTGTATGGCGACAGGTAATCTAAGTATACGTTTCCAACCAGTATATTGGTGAGGACTGTAGTACCTTTGATAGCGTGGGAACCCAACTGCGGGGCACTGAGGCTGGAGAGGGAGCTGGCAAGAGCAAGTTGTCAGCTAGGAACCCGTTACTGGGGGTGGGAAAAACATTTACCCTAGGAAAGATCCCACTGGCGTCCGGGCAGCAGAAACAATGTAGACAGGAGGAAGGGAAGACATGTTGTACGACTTCAGGCAGCAATAATCTGAGCTGTCCAGAGAGTAATGCGCTTCGGGAGGACTCGAGGAATGAACGAAATATAAGAGAGAGGAGGGAGTCAATGGCACGAAATGACTAGTGCTCAAGGAAATGCCAAATAAGCAAATCGTCGTCAGCAATCTAGAGAAGAGAAAGTTGTCCCAACGAAGTCGGGGTGCGACTGTCTCTTAAAGGAGGGACTGGCTGTGCTTTAGTGTACTAGTGGGGGGGCGGTCTGTCAGACTCCAAAAAATAATGCCCTGCAGAATCCATTACGGAATCGGAGAAGAGCTTGGGCCACCTCCGGTTCCCGGCCTCAAGAAACTTCACGCAGCTTAAACGCGACTGGCCTGTCCCCGCGTCCGACGATCGCATTGAAGCTGCGATTCCAACCCTGCGCCATGGATGACCTCTATGATGAGTATGCCATTGACTCTCTGAACCCTACACCTCGTGGTCTTTCAGTCAGCTAATATCTCAACCCCAGGTTTGGTAACTATATCGGCGAGGCCGAGGAATCGGACGAATCCCAGCATGGAGAAGTCAGACCTGCCCCCTTCACATATGAGGAAGAATCTGAGGAGGGCGAAGAAGAGACAGCTGAGGATCAGCAACTGATGGAAGTGGATGGTTAGTTTGCCGCTATAGATTCGACGTTAAGAGGCTGACGTTTGATTAGAAGGTCCGTCGAATGCGGTCATTCTCCATGAAGACAAACAATATTATCCTAGTGCGCAACAAGTGTACGGGGAGGAAGTCGAGACTCTAGTTCAAGAAGAAGATGCGCAACCGCTCTCACAACCCATAATAGCGCCTGTTCAGCAGAAAAAGTTCACAGTGGAAGAAGCCGACCTGCCACCCGTCTTCTACTCGCGCGATTTTATGACGGATCTTCTCAACTACCCGGAGCAGATTAGGAACGTGGTATTTGCAGGACATTTACATCATGGCAAGACCGCTTTCATGGATATGCTGGTAACGCAGACGCATGATTTGAACGAACGGTTGGAGAAGCGAACGGGCAGGCGAAGAGACGAGCAACTGCGCTATACCGATGTGCACATCCTAGAAAGAGAGCGCGGCCTCTCCATTAAATCAGCCCCGATGACTCTCGTTCTGCAGGGTACGAAAGGGAAATCTTACCTCTTTAACCTGCTCGACACCCCAGGACATGTGAATTTCGTGGATGAGGTGGCTGCATCCTTGCGGCTGGCTGATGGCGTTGTGCTTATTGTGGACGTGGTCGAAGGAGTCCAGGCGAACACGGAGCAGATCATCAAACATGCTGTTCTGGAGGATCTTCCTTTGACATTGGTAGTGAACAAGATGGACAGATTGATCCTTGAGCTAAAACTTCCGCCAAACGACGCGTATTTCAAATTGAAGCACGTGGTTGAAGAAGTCAATACTATCATTGAACGAAGCTTGCCAGGACAAGGTGAAAAAAGACGGTTAAGTCCCGAAAAAGGTAATGTCGCTTTCGCTTGTACCTCCATGGGCTGGTGTTTCACCTTAGAATCATTTGCCAAGATGTATTCTGAGACGTATCCCAAGGTTGATGCTGCCGAATTTGCGGCACGCCTATGGGGAGACATATTCTTCAACCCAAGGAGTCGGAAATTCACGCGAAAGGGAGTGGAGGAAGGCTCGAAACGAAGTTTTGTGAATTTCGTGTTGGAGCCCATCTACAAACTTTACTCCCACACTATCAGTGACAGTCCCGAAGATCTAAAGGAGACTCTTGCTACATTGGGCATCCAATTGAAACCATCACAGCTCAAATCTGATGCGAAGGTGCTTTTGAATCTTGTTTGCGGCCAATTTTTTGGGTTGGCCACCGGATTTGTGGACATGGTGGTCCAGCATGTTCCCTCTCCAGTAGAGGGGGCTCAGAAAAAACTGGAAAAATACTACACTGGTCCACTTGATACAAAGCTTGGTGCAGCCATGACCGCTTGTGACCAAGATGGACCTTTGGTTGTCCACATCACGAAGCTCTTTAACACCACTGATGCTTCAAGATTTAATGCATTTGGAAGAGTCATGAGCGGAATCGCTCGTCCAGGTCAACAAGTCCGTGTCCTAGGAGAAGGATACACGCTGGATGATGAGGAAGACATGGTCGTTGCAACTATCTCGGATACCTGGATTGCTGAGTCCCGTTACAATATTCCAACTAGCGGCGTACCCGCTGGAAATTGGGTTCTACTGGGCGGTATTGACAACTCTATCGTGAAGACGGCAACCTTGGTACCACTGACGCTAGAAGATGATGAAGATGTCTATATCTTCAAACCTATCCGACACATAACTGAGTCTGTTTTTAAGGTCTCAGTAGAGCCGATCAATCCGTCCGAATTACCCAAAATGCTTGAGGGTCTCCGGAAGATCAACAAGAGCTACCCTCTGATATCGACTAAGGTGGAAGAGTCCGGTGAACACGTCATTTTAGGAACCGGAGAGCTGTACATGGACTGTGTTCTTCACGATCTCCGCAGGCTCTATGCCGAAATGGAGCTGAAGGTATCAGATCCAGTGACACGGTTCTGCGAAACGGTTGTCGAGACGTCTGCAATCATGTGTTACGCTATCACACCTAACAAGAAAAATAAGATCACCATGATTGCGGAGCCGTTGGACGAGGGGATTGCCGAGGACATCGAGAGCGGCAGGGTCAGCATTAAGGATCCTATTCGCAAAGTTGCCCAGTTCTTCGAAGAAAGATATGACTGGGATAAGTTGGCTGCCAGGAGCATTTGGGCCTTTGGTCCAGATGAAATGGGTCCAAACATCCTTCAAGACGACACACTGCCGTCCCAGGTCGACAAAAAACTTCTGGGGACGGTAAGAGATTCCATTACGCAGGGATTCAGTTGGGGCACGAGAGAAGGTCCCCTATGTGAAGAACGTAAGTCTGATTTCATTTATTCCAATAAAGTACCAGAAGGATCTTAGCATCCTGCCAAGACGCGTGTCAGGCTTGCTAATTGATCTCTAGCTATCCGTAATACTAAATTCAAGCTCACGGATATCTCCCTCGCCGAGCAGGCCATTTTCAGAGGAGGAGGACAAATCATTCCCACAGCTCGTAGGGCCGTTTACTCTTCATTCCTCATGGCGTCTCCCCGTTTGATGGAGCCAATTTACCGCTGCGCCATGACTGGGCCCGCAGACGCTGTGGCGTCAATCTACACTGTTCTTTCACGCAGACGAGGCCATGTCCTTTCCGATGGACCTATCGCAGGAACCCCGCTTTACTCCGTTAGCGGTTTGGTTCCGGTGATCGATTCCTTCGGATTCGAGACCGACTTGAGAATCCACACGCAAGGTCAAGCGACTGTTAGCCTAGTGTTCGACAAATGGAGCGTTGTCCCAGGAGATCCTCTTGATCGCGAGGTGAAGCTCAAGCCGCTTGAGATGGCCCCTCCAATGTCCACTGCCAGAGATTTTGTACTGAAAACAAGAAGAAGAAAAGGCTTGGCAGAAGATGTAACGGTCAGCAAATTTTTGGAACCTGAACTCTGGAAGGGCCTGAAAGAAAGTGGAGTCCTGGAAGCATAGACAGTTCAGACTAAGATGTCTCAGCAGTCCATTGCCGTCATGAGTCATGGCCTCATTCGCATGTATTTATAATGAGTGGAAATGCCATGTCAAAAGAACCCCCGGCATGTATATCTTTCAAGGTCCATTTGGCTGGCCGCTCCAAGGTCAAGTAGGATTGAACAAATCTTCTCGATGGCACTGGGACAAATATGTCCACGTTTATCATATGGCTCCTTCCTATTTGATCCGGATCGTTCTGGTGCAGTTCTCGCATCAAGCGCAGCGAGGCTCGACGTTATGGGATATTAGATATGTCCTCTCTCCATCTACTCATGGAGGTTTCACTGGCAGGTCTCCAACATTTTCCGGATAACACCCATCAAGGTTCCATTTTCCAGAGCTGCAGCCACCCTTTCTTTGTCCGCCAACTGCTTGTTGACCTCCTCTGCTGTGCTATGTGTTCCCTCTTTGATGCGTACATCGATGCGGAATCTAGGAGGAAGAGATTGCTCCAGGCGAACCCGTACTCCAAGTCCGATCACTGTAGCCAAGCTGCAGTGCGTGATAGTCGGTGTTATGAGAACGGTGACAGTCCGGAGAAGTGAATCCGGATTTTCCGGTAAGGATGGCTTAATAGAAATGTCTGGAAGAGAAACCACGGCAAGAGAACCCAATGATATAGGATGCTCCGGGTCGGATATGGTAGAGACTAGATCTAAATGCTATGGTCAACATGGCTGCACTCCTTGTAATAGTTATAAAAAAAAAGTAATAGGCCCTTTTTCTTTGGACATGGCAGGGTGATGGATATGTAGTAATATAAACTAAATCATAGCATACCAAATATTTCCTGTTCATCGATCGGTTCTTCCATGAGGTCGCCATCCTCGCTTCCTGCATCCGATGAGGATTGAGAAACAACAGCGAAGGGATCACTCGAATCTGCTAGGTAAGGGAGATAGGAAGCAAAGATGCTGCCATCCTCTGATCCTGGCTTACGAACGCTAGCAGGTTGATGACGAGTCGGGAGATCTGCGATGCTTAAGATAGTGGGGTTCGAGTTCTGCATTTCTGCCATCGTATGATATGAAGCGCAATAAGATATGATCTGATGTGAGAATGTGGAAAATATCTAGAGCATGGTCATCTAAGGCGTTGTGTCGCAATAGCTATTGATGGATGGTAAGCTAGGATTTCTTGTGTCAATCCCGAAATCGGATCTGACCCCTCTCCAGGTCTTGGCCCAGCTAAATACGCCACAAGACTACTGCGAATATGCTCAGTTAAGCTATTCGTGCAGCAAGACAAAAGGCCGAATGTATGAGACGGCGACCAAGACATAAAGCTAAAACTTACCTCGCAGTCCACAGGACTTGAGTTGAGACATACCTTCCAAAGTCTTCCTTGAACATCGAGGACTGTGCCATGAACATAGCTCCCAAAGATTTTCGCCCGTACTTATCAGGGTACCTGGCGGAGTACTATGCTTGGCACCTTGCTACTGGTAGACCTTACCGCCTAAGGTGTACCACCTTTATATACACAACAGGCTAGAACACACCAAGTTCAGGTGAATTGTCACTATGTCTGCCCGATCCCTTTGTCAGTCTTGCCTGGCATTTCGTAAAGCCCTCGTCCCCTCCGCAGACTACGTGAACACGCGACTCCCGGCCTTCATCCAGCTTCGACAAAACTTCGTCTCTAAAATTCCATTTGGCTACTTTCCCATTGAGCACCAACAACGAAGTCTCAGACGTCCAAATGCTGTTTCCGGTGGTCTACGCTCATTCCACAGCTCCCCTGTCTTGAAAAAGAAAAAAGAAAAACCCAAGAAGGGAGGCGACCCTGTCGATAGTGAACCTTCGAAAGCGGACGCAGCGAACATCGACGCCTTTGACCTTTCACAGCTACACGATGGCATCCATGATGCCGTGAGTCGGCTAAAAGCGGACCTTTCCAAGCTGCGTTCAGGGGGAAGATTCAATTCGGAGGCTATCGAAAACCTTCGCGTCCAACTCGTGAAAGGGGCCAAGGAAACAGTCAAACTGGGCCAGTTGGCACAAGTTGTCCCGAAAGGAGCTCGAATTGTGACAATACTTGTGGGCGAGGAAGACGTGAGTTAACTTGCCCTTAGATCTAGTTCTATCAAGTTTATCTGGATATTTAAATAGATCTATATGCAATACCGATGAAGGGTGTGCTAACATGAGTTCCTTCCTGTTGCAGCATGTGAAACCAACAATGTCGGCCATCATAGCATCTGATCTCTCGCTGACGCCACAGCAAGATTCTCGTAATCCTCTGCAGCTCAATATTACCGTACCCCCGCCAACGAAGGAATCCCGTGAGCAGACCGTGCAGGTCGCAAAATCTGCGACAGACAAGGCGGCCAATGCGATCCGCAACGCAAGAGGCGCAGTCCATAAGCGGTTACAGGACCTGCAGAAGAAGAAGCTCGCCAGACCTGATGATATCCGAAAGGCACATGATGAAATGGAAAAGGTAGCAGAGAAGGGTCAAAAGGAGGTCAAGGAGATTTTCGAGGTAACAAAGAGGTCGCTCGAACAAGCGTAAAAACAAGAATCAATCAACGTCCTCATTTATGCATGTGTATGGCAACAAGCGTCGATGAGCATTCTCCTTTTCCCCTTTGGTACCGCTCTAAAATCGACATCGCAATCATATTCCTCAGATATTTATGGAAGCGGCCTAAGAGCCACGGGATCATTTTCTGATATCTATGGACTATGCAAGCTGTGTAAATAGTAGTAGTACATTGAATGTGACAATTATTTCCGCTCCAGCTAATAATCTCCAATTTGAGCACCTACCGAAATCTACGCTCGCTTCGTACGCCGGCCAGAAGCAAGGATAGATTCGAATTTGGCCAGAAACTGTGCAGTCTTACCGACTGTATGGTATGTCCCGTTATTTTGAAGATTCCTGAGCGCATCGGCAACGACGGGCTTTTCATCCGCGCGAGAGTCGAGAGATGGATACTTGCCTCTGACAAGCTCCTCCAACATTACTTTGCGTTCCTCCGCACCAATTGGAACAAAGGTTGTGTCCTCAGGTTCAACCATGTCTCCTTTACGCTGTGTCAACTTATCCGCACGATCCTGCGCCAGCTTCTTGACCTCCTCCATGGCCAATTTTTTCTCAATTTCGCTAGAGAAAATGACATGTTGACCCTCGAAAAATTTCCGTGCCAATTCGTAAGGAGGCTCGTATCCATTAGGGTAGCGCCCGCTTACCCAAGATACCTTCTCCAATATACTACCACTGCGGGCTGTTTCACCAATCGGAAGGGATGGCCACGTTTCTCTCAGAAGGGACATATCATACTCTTTCGGAGGGTCATAACGGATAGGTTTCGGTAGTTCCTTCTCAGCCTGCTCGCGATAAAATTCCTCTATTTGGGCAGCGCGAGCACTATCACCCTCTTCTTCTTCCGAAGACTGTCTCCTCTGCCGCCTAGGCCGATCTGTACGACTAGCTGAACGACCTCTTGCAGTGACTCCGAGCCTTGGAGCCCCGGGCCGACGTCCACGCACGTTATCTCCACTCCGAAACTTTTGAAGCCTAGAAACCCGGAGTATATTCGCAGGTGCACCGCCTGCTTGAGGTGCTGCAAGTGACCTTGCATCAATCACGCGGTTTGGGCGCACATATTCCGCATTAGGAGCTTTGGCATTTGAGGCAACCCATGCG
Organism: Paecilomyces dactylethromorphus; assembly: GCA_029606265.1. NCBI lineage: Eukaryota > Fungi > Ascomycota > Eurotiomycetes > Eurotiales > Thermoascaceae > Paecilomyces > Paecilomyces dactylethromorphus. Next base: position 474,653 of record JAPVCE010000009.1, read on the forward strand.
ATTTTGTTCCTGTTGTCAGAACGACGAGGGCTGGAGGCACCTCGGTCTTGCCTCTTTGACGAGGACCGGGACGGACCTGTGCCTTCCAACGTCAGTATTATTTCTGGATATATGTACCGTTATTTGCAGATAATGCGGGGTCTATTTCCATGGAACTATGAACTTCTTGCATACCGGATGGTTTATTCTTGCCTTCGTCTCCTCCGGCAGGCAAGGAGATCTGTCGGAATGATACCAGAACGCCTTCCCTCAACCTTGTATAATCGGTATTTTTCAAGAACTGGCGTATGCCAGGGCGCCGTGGTCGAAGCATTTTGCGGCGCGGCTAGGCTGAAGATGAGATTGGGGATTGTTAAAGAATTGCGTTGCTCATGAAATGGGAAACAATGTTCAACTTTATTGCAGGCTCGGGCGCAGTAACTTCGATCACGTGCCGGAAGCCGGAAGCCGGGCCCTTCAGGTTGAGAACCGTAAGTATATTTCAAATACATAACAAAAATGGATAGGACAGATTACTCGGGTATTAGAAAAACTGTTCACTTTATGTTCTACATCATATAATAATACTGTCTCCTCTCTCTCTCTCAGTTTCCTTCTAGTGTGACTGAACGTCTTCTTTCTTGATCCTTCTCGCCATCATGCTGCGCCGGAAACCGACCGCATTGACCATAACATCGGAGGATCTTGTTTCGTTCGAGGAGACTCGGCGGCAGAAGCTTCAGGAGAGTAACAATAATGATGCCACCGCTATAGCACAAAAGGGTTCCGGTCATTCCTTCGACCCCAATGATGAACTGAAACCCTTGCCTGGTGACAAGGCAAGGATTGTACGCTCTCGCGAGGAGAGAATCGGAGTTACGCGGCGCGGTTGAGAATGGAGCAGAGCACAGCGATCTGCTATATGAGCCAGAGCGGAACATTTCCCTCCCAAGGACTCCATCTTATGCTACTCTTTCAATTATACCAATTTCTGGAACCTACTTCATGGCGGAATGCAGTGCTGCTATCCTCATGTTAATTCCCATGATATCAACTGAATTATTCTTTCTATGTCTTATTCTAGTCCAAGCTTTGGACACATATCTGATCACTATCTGGGATATTTGATGAGGGGAATCATCTATTTCCCAGTACTTTCGAAGTATGGGCCTGCTGTAATTCCTGGTGGCTTGTCTTCCACATGCTTATGTACAATACTGGCTTTTACGGAATCTCTTGGTGTAAAGGAACAGATTACTCGCTAGGTTCAGGCTAGATTGTCATGTCTAGAAGCTTAGTGTGCAAAATATTTAGACTTGTGCAAGTCCATGTTATTAAGAAGATGATAACAAAAATGGTCAGATAATGTCTTGGGCACTAATGTACAAACCCCTATGCCAATTCTTCTAGTGTAAACCATAGCCCGTCCTTAAAGCGACGGTATCTTCCATATCCATTCCAGAACAACCGTGACTGGCCAATGTATGCCAAGAGAAAAGAAAATAGGGTCCAAGATAGACAATCCGCCGCAGGGAGCTATTGGCTCATTGTCATCGTGCTGCACTCCAGAACAGATCTTATTTTCAGAGGACCCGATGAACTCACAAGAGAGAGGGGAAGAAAGAAAACTAAATATTGAACATCACCGTCAAGGCGAGGTATATCATAAAGCATATGTAACACAGACAAGGTATAAGGTCATGAACATGCCGTTGGGTCACAGACACCTCAAACGATTTTATCATCAAAAGAATATCACACCTTTCCCTGATGTGGCGAAGATGCTCGACTGGCATTTTCTTCTTGTTTTACTTTCTTTATCGTGGTCTTTTCGATGTATCTTCCGACCCAAGATCGGCCGAGTAATTCCATCTCCTTTTTAGGCCCTGGGGATCGAACACACTGGCTACACTCTGTTGCCAGTCTCTTGCTGTAATTACTACAGGCTGTGGACCATATGCAGCCTGGCTTGGCGTAACAGATGCTACCTTCCCGGCCTGTGCATATTGCATTGGGTAATGGTTGGACATGGAAGTTGCAGCGCCGATTACTGGGTTGTTCATCGACATTGGGGGAGAATTCGTGCTAGAAGTTGAAGGGGCAACCGAGAAGGCCATATCCCATTGGCTGTGTAGTATGTTAGCAGCTGCACGAAGAATTCGCATCTTGGGGTCCGTACTTAATAATCCGGGTAGGATCCCAACTATTTTCGTCGACTAAAGGAACCCCGAGAGGGGGGTTCGAGGTCTGACTGTCTGCTATCATACCCAGCGACTGAAGATGAGGGGAATCGGGCTTAGAATCTTCAGTTCCAGCAGAAATTGGCGGTGTGATGGGATGTGCACCATATCCCAGCCTGTTACGAGTAGGAGCCGGAACCGAGTGATACTGAGGTTGGTATTGTGAGTCCATTGGCGGACTTGGCTGATAAGAATCGGAGGGGCTCCCATAAGGGAATGAGGGCTTCAGCTCGAAAGGACGATTTATGTCGGCAGAGAAGGCTAGCCGCAAGGAGTCAATCTGTGCCTGTATCTCTGGCATTGGCCAGTGTGATGAGCACTGTTCCAGGATTCGCATGTGACGGGTAAAGTATTCGCGAGCATCTGTATGAAAATCGGGATCTGGCGACGTGATAGCAATCTGTTAAGGTATTAGGAAAATGCTCGTCCATGTCCACATTTGGAATCTTGGGAGTCTCACAAGGTGAAGCATAGTACACGTCAATATGCAATATATAGTAAAGTTGATTCCACGTTGCATGTATAGCAAACCAGAGAGACCAAACCGGGCTAGTATTGCTTCTTGTAACCGGCACATACTTTTGGCAGATGAATAACACAATGCCATGTGTGTTTTCCAGCTCCCACCTGCAGCGAATGATTTCGAGGCAAGAAGTTGAGGACGGTGAAGCATTATGATCCCTAGGTGGCAATGGGAATGCATATTTCCCACAAAATGAGAGGGCAGCCAGGGAGGAGAGCCGTCCACGGGGTAATTCACCTGCAAGTCTTGGGGAAGATTTCTAAGCCAGTCACTAAACAAAGGATTGTTCTCCACAAGACGAGGATCTGCACCCCAGTCCTTTTGTCTCTTAATCTTATGATAAGTCTCGGCAATCAACCGAATGTGATGTGCGTTTCGAACAAAATATGAGAATTGCCTTGAACGATCAATCTCGAATTGATCCATGTCCGATACGTCTAGCATTGGCCGCATATCAACCGTCTCTGGATCGACTCCATAATCGGAACGCCCTGCAGAGAAACCCATACATTAGTTATTCCGTATCAGTTTGGACATACACGCGATACATACCTTGTGGTGCGCCAACCATTACTTCCACCACTAAAAGGGTTTGCCAGATGCGCGTTTGGACTAGACACTCCACAGGATCGAGTTCGCAGGGCCTTCCTTCTACATGGGTGCCGTAATGTTCATGTAGCTCAAGATCCTTCGCCATTGACACAATCGTCTTAACCGTCTGCCATGATCGGTAGTAATACCCTTTTTTAGGAGCAGACTCTCTGGCCTTTAATAGTAGCAAAAGTGCTTGGATGGTACTTAAGCGAGGTACATCCATAAAGCTCAGCTCATGTCCTTATACAGGAATCCATTAGCAGGCGGTCTGAATTGGAACTTCATAGGTATGGAATGCTGGAAGAATAGGCCACAGCGGAATAACAAGAGACTCACTATTAGCCATTGCAAGCCATTGCCGACCCTGAGCAGGATCATCAGACATCCTAGCAGCGCAGGCAAATATAGCTTCAAGAAGGAGGGGCGATATAGCAGAGCGCTCCTGTCGCCACTGGCGATATAGATTAGAACGATGCACCACTGGCACATAAGGATGTATATCTGAAAAGTATATCTCAAAATATCTTAGAGCTTCTTCATCCGTAGGCATGAGCTCCGGAGGAATGCGGATTACTGAACCAGCGCCGGTACTGAGAGGTGGCAATTTTTCATCGCTTTCGTCGTCAACTGGAGCTTCTGGTTCGCTCATGCCTTTTCTTTGCTGCCTAATATAGGGTGCTTTGAGATGATTAGTGTCATTTCCCTCAAAAGAATAAAATCGGCGTTGAACTTGAAACACTCACCAATTCCAGTCTCGTCGATCTTGAGCTCGCCGAGAGCTTCGCTAAGATCTTCTGCAGTTGATTGATCGTCGAGAAAGACACCACTCTCTGCATTTGGAAGTGGCTGAGAGGGGGTCGTTGGGAACACGGGCTGTTGGTGATACGGATGTGATACTGCAAGCTGCGGGTGAACTTCGCTATAAATGGGATGTTGGTTTTGAGTTGACGGAACATATGGCGAGTAGATTCCTAAAGCACTATTGTACGGCGCGATAGCTCCAACTTGATTCGAGCTGTTGTTCCCAAGATTTTGTTGCATAGGAAGGCCATGGCTGGGGGTATTTACAGAACGAGATGCGCCCACGCTAGGGGGATCTTGTTCAAGCCCCTGTCCAGTTGCAAGGAAATCGCCATCTTGCGCAATGGTTGGTGGTACGCAAACCAATTTTAATCGCGTACATGCAGAACAAGGCCAAGTATTCGTGGTGGCAGCATCGCATTTGATTTTCCTTTTCCGACAACCGTTACAAGCTCTCATCACTGAGATGTGGAAGTCAGCAGGTAGCAAGAAAGAAGATATCAAGTCCCAACTACATACCTTTGAGCCTCTTATGTCGGTTGTGCTCGTCCACGAAGACATAATCTGTGATCATAATCAGCACTACATCGCTCAATCCACTATCCTGAAACTCTCTGTAGGAAAGTTCACGATCTGCACAGGGAAATCTTACTCTTTTGTCCTTCCCGCGGAGGCCCGCTTGCTGGTGCAAACGAATAATTCTGCATTATATAACCGGAAGTCTTCTATTATTTAAGCCCTGAGATGAGAAAAGCAATTATTGCGGAGATGAGCTTAGTTCCTGAAAAAAATGATGGTTTCCCCTGCGCTGCTCACGGGACCTGCCCTTTGAAAAGGCCAAAGGCCGGTTCGACCTTTAACAGTCAAACACTAGATTGGCTCTGGTACCGCTCTGATCACACTCAGAGCAACGTGGATAATGATATGCGCCGCCCAATGGATATAATATCAGTTGTCGCAGTTTCCATACGGAACCGTTCCCCTTTGTGCTGCACATACGGGTAGTCGAGGTTGATATCGACTTGATGTTTAAATGCCAATAGCGTCAGAGCGAATTCAAGTCAAGCTGCGGCCCACGCGGAAGATGTGTCGCGGCACCAAACTTGCGGTAGCTTCCCTGAAATTGGCGATATATGAGACGGGCTGACTCCTGCGGTTTGCACATGCGGGGGGAAATGCGCGGGCTGTCTTGATGAGCGACAATTAGTACCGTGTAATCAATCACTATTGGAGCGCGATATCATTGTACTGAAAGGGACTAGGTTGAAGACGAACAATTATGCCCAATCACGCAGGTATCACACTTGTTCCTCTCGAAGCTGATCTGATAGAAAGAGAACTGCCGGCCTACCCCGGTGACAGTAGTCAATGCAAAAGTGCCAAGAATGATCTCCCGGGCTTGACTCTCCAGGATTGAAATGTGGCAACCCTAGGACCGGTTCAGGTACATGTATAGGGTTTATGAAAGAATGCCAGACAGTGTTGACGATTGCCTGGACTGAACCGGGATTCTCTCAATGTGAGAGTGACGGGAATGCGACGACAAAAATAGACAGCTAGAGCCGTGGATGGTAATAATGACTGCACGCGCTGCTCGAAGATGGCGGTGATGGAGGATCGATCAGATCATCGGACGGGGACACTGCGGGACAGGCGAATGATAAGAAGGGAAGGGATCGCTCAAGAGAGTGAGGGGGAACTTGCTCTGCAGGCAGCCTCGGTGGCGCGCAAATAGCGTCAGTCAGCGCGCCCAGCCTGGAGAGTCCAAGGGCATTCGACTGTGCTAAATGCGAGGTAGCCGATGACGGAGGGGACGTCGAGAACGTTTGCGGCGCGAAATGAGCCGCTCCGTGGAGGGGATTGAGCCGGAGTCATTCGGCGGGTCGAAGATGGACTCAATTAATGATTCAGAGTTCAAACCAACTCACCAAAGTTTCTTGGTGTGGTTTAATCCGCCAAGTGGGTTCGGTCCCTTCAATAGCCCCAGGCGCCTTTCGGTCAGGGGTCCATCACATCCGATAATGCGGGAATCAGTGTACACGATGGGCAGTACTCCGCATAAATTGATGAGGACCCAGATAGAAACGATCTGAGACGGACTAATCTCTTATAAGTTCATAGGAAGTAAGCGCTTGTCCCACGCTGACTACCTTCTCTGTCAGCTTGCAATGCGCGCGAACGATACATCTGAAACCCACTAATCGTACAGGCCGGCTCACCAATTGCACCCAAGAGTAGATCGCCTTGGATTGCATCGAGGTGGCATTTATTAGGCGTATCAACAACTAGAGAAAGAATATACTCTGGTCCTTTTAATGTTATCTGTCTAGGTGCCATTGACGTAGGTCTAGGCACATATGGCTGGTCCTAAGACGACATCCTCTCATCCTTTGTCCTACATCTCTGCATTGCCCAATCACATCCTTAATTAGCCTGGTTAGATATTGAATGGTGCGCTTTTTCCTTCCACGTATACCAAAAATATAACAATTCCAGACGTTGAGTGACTCTCAAACTAGCTCGTTTGAGTTCATCATCTAGGAAGTAGTGGCTCAAACACATGGGATTGAAGACGTGAATATAATATGGAAGATTAATCTTGTGAAGCAGGCTCAATATACAATGTAGTGGGTTGAGCATGCTGGATGAGTGTCCGCTCCTAATGTTCCTTTTTAATTATTCGTTGTGGGAGTAAGCCCCGGAAATTGATTATCAATTCTAGTTGAAATACGCCTATAATAAGTTCATGGACCTGGTGCAGGTTTAGGCTAGATAAAATCTAAAATCAAACCAGATCTTCCGTACTCTGCTATGTTTGACATTCCAACAGGCCTCGAAATATTAGGAACACCTGACAAAGGTCAGCCTCCTTCCTTCTCTGCTCAACGAAGGACTTGCCTCCTAGCAGCATGTTATTTTCAGTACGGTTTAACTTGTGCCTAAGGTGTCTGTTATTCACCGAAGTGTTTCTCAACTTACAACAATCTCCTGCATGGTAACAGGCCCACCTTCAAAATCTATCCGATACTCGATCTGCCCATCTGGTCCCCAGGAATTTTTGACAGATATGCCAACATTAAAGCAATTGACGTGTCATATTGAATGGGCGCCATCAAACACTGCGTTCCGTGAGTATGGTGTCATCTATGGAGATGGGGTGGTGGAAAGCCACATCGCAATTCCTGATGGTTCTACACCCTTCACTATCAAGCTGGAATCGGACGGTTTTATAGCTCCTGGTCTAGCAATGTTTGTGTTCACAGATGGCGTCTATCAATGTAATCGTCACAGATGTGATCTCCAAATCAGTGATAAAGCTGAAGTGGATAACTTATCAACCATGGTTAACTTCCGGGTCCGTCAAAAGGAAGAATACCTTCCAGATGGAAGTTGGATAGGAAGACATTGGAGGTTCGAGCCCTTGAATGTTGGTAAGGTTAGCTGCTGACAGCGCGGTCTCTTTACAATACCTAACAACTGCTTTTTAGTTCATGCTTTAAATGATGCGACTTTATCAAGACATTTTGAGTACCTTGGGACAATTCAAGTCCTAGTACTACGTTGTTTACCTGACACTAGTATGCAAGATCATTCTAGCTACAATTCAGATCTAGACTGCCCAACATCACCTCAGTCTGCAACAGCAGTCATGGCCGATGACGAGAGTATTTTCTCCTGTACTTGAGCAAGAAGTTAGTGAAAAATCGCTGACACTAAACATCAGTTATACATTCGTCATATGGCCAGGCAAGAAGCGAGGGCCGACTAAATCTTCAACCATGGGCGGCCTTCGACGGCTCAAGTGACAGCCCATATCGTGAAGCCAGACAAAAAAGGTCATGCGAACTGCGTTGCCTGAATCCGTCTTCCACATGTCGTGGTGTGTCAAAATCATACCGAGAATCTAGAAACACTTGCAGAGGTGATTGGAACCCATATAGATATGATACAGATTCGAGGAATGCCTCTATTGATGAACATAAAAATGCAAGTAACCATGGGCGAGAGAAGATGAAAGCTGATAACAACTATCATATTTGGGGTTCATCAACATGTGACAGACGACATGGGACAAAAGATGCGAATTGTATGCTAGATCTCGATTCTTTCGATCCTATCATCCCTACCTCAAAGGATAGGCGCTCGGCTCAATCACAAAACACACTTGCTCCTAGTGGCACCCCAATAGTGGTAAATATCAATCCTATGCCATCAAGACCGCTTACTCCGAACTACGGCTATGGTCTGCGGGATGAAGGTTTGACAGGAACTGACTACATTGATCATGCATATCCGAACACAAAAAAGTGCGAGCATTATCGAGAGTACAATGGTTGGCAGCACTATGAGGGCTCCGGAAAGGATCAAGAATTCCAGGGCAGCCATAACTCGAGCTTGCACCATATAATGTCTACAAATCCTGGGGCCGCTTCATCCTCCGAAAGCCACCAGTTTAGGAATTATCGCCAAAATGATGGCCGCGATTCCGATAGTCACTGGGTCACTACTGAAGGACTTTGGGATAGTGGAGCTCCGGCCAAAGACCAGGGCTTTGACAGCAGTCAAACGTCCACTGGTTGGAAACCACATGGTGATGATGGTTTCCCATCGGAAAATAATGACTCTTGGGGTTCCGGTAGTCCTAAAATGGGGCAGCGCGAGAATCTGGAATGGGAACAGGGAAATGATAAAGTCGATGCAAGCCGAGTAGAAGTGGACAACGACTGGGCTCACATTGGCTCTAGTGCCAGTTCCTCCAGGAATGAAGACTGGCTTAAAGACCAGCCATGGGAAAATAATGTCAATGGAAACACTGGAGCTCATGAATGGGATGAAAAGAAACCCCTTGGCCAAGACAATATGTCTGAGAGACAATCCTATACCGATGACCATGACCCTGCTAGGGTAGATTCTTGGAACACAAGCAGTCCTAATAAGGGTTCGGACCCAGAAATCAATTCTCCAGCCAGCTCACATTGGTATTCCATCAGTCATGATACCAGCCACCATGAAATACCTAGTGGGTTTAACGTGCCAGTTCCAGGTAGCCAGGGTGTGCAAGAGCAGCAAGAAACACTCATGTCGTGGCGGGGAAATAAGCAAGCAACAGAAAATGGATCTTGTTCCTCAACAATTCAGTCAAGCAAACAAGCGTCATCTCAAAATCAAACGGTGCTTATATCCCCGCTTATTACGACGAGTGATGGGAATGAGCCGTCTCTTTACACTGTTCCCGCATCTATTGCCCAGTCTCGTTTATTGTCGCATCAAGTTCAACTAGGTAATGCCGCAGAGTATATTCACAAAGTCAAACAGCCAACATGCATTGACAGTTTAGAACATCCATACGCAAAGTTCATCTTTAAGTATCGAACGAAAGGTAATGAAATCCTTGGTTCTGATTGGCACGACTGACAACTTACGTGGTCCTCAGGAGCTATCGAACAGCTACTGGGAATCAAAATTGAGCGCAATATAGATGAAGAAAAGAGGAAATTAGAGGGTATCTCAAAAGAAGAACTCATTGCCCACATTTTACGCACCGAGGTAGTTAGATGATCCTAAGGATTATCATATGTACTGATGTTCTTTAATAGGGCTTCTCTGCTGAAAATCATAGTTCCCCCGGTAATAGCTATAAAGGGAATGCAATTCCTATATCAGGTTTCATGCAGCCTGGCACCTTTGACATCAGAAATCCGCCTTACACAGATATCGCTCGTGGGAAGGGTACCGAAGAGGGCCCTGTCGGTTCTAGAACATCTGCCTCGCTAAGAGACATATACCGCGAACCGCGTGATATGTCATTCTCGAACGGAAACTCTCCGATGAGCCTAACAGAGTATGGCCGTCCCATTTTTGAAACAACATATGGCGGGAAACTACGTACCGACAGCGGCTCCTGGTCTACAGAAGTAGATCAGAATATCAACTCGTCTAGCAAGAGTACAGAAAGCAACGATACTATGTCGGCACGCGAGTACTCGAAAAACGCTCAAGATCGCATTAAGTATCCTAGTCAGACTTCTTGGGAGACTGCAGAGCCAGCTAACTCATTCATTCATCGGGCGGGGTCTCTTACTTTCGCTGAAGGCAAAGAGCCCCGAAGCGAAACCAACTCTTTCCAGGGAGAAGTCCCGCATAACCCTTCGTCCAACAGTTATTCGGGCAGAGTTTCCCAGCAGTTTAGTAACGAAACTAGTCAATCGCAGAACAGCAGTATGGATGATCAGGGTGAAAGTGTGAGCTGGTAACTAATCTCTAGCATCTATATGTTCAGGGTTGCGAATCAACTATGTTTAATGGTATAAAATTGAACTAGGAATTCACAATCTGGTCCTAAAATCCTATTATACTACCGCACTTCATGAAACGACCATTAGCACCTTATGATAGTCATGTAGCCAACAGCCAATATGCCCTAGTAGTATAGTTATTGGGGCCCGGAGAGTAGCAAGTAATATCACGGTAGGTCACAGGTATCTCACATTGTGACATCCTAGGGTGAGCGTTGGCATCAGTTCAAAAACAATATATATATATATATATATGAAGAATGTCTACAGTGGGAATTAATTAAAAGGGGGAAAAAAAAAAGGAGGCCAGCAGACTGTCTACGAGAGGGATCCTTGCAAGCATGAACCCGATCTGTAATTCCTTATCAGCTTCTGTAGTGCCTGAATGGTATCCGGGCCGTTGCGGTTGTGCTCGGCGGCGGTTTGCCCAAGCCACCCGCCCGGCAGCCGCGCCACACGGAGTTTTGCCCTCAAAGAACCCGCGGGCAACAAGTCGCGAACCTGAGCCGGAGGAAGTGAGCCCGCGACGAGGCACTCGAAGGCAGAGAACATTTGCGGCTATACCGGATTTCAAATCGAAGTGGCTCTCAATTGACCTGAATCCCAGTTTTCGCGCAGCAGAGTCCCTGATTGCCGTTTCCATGTGTCACTGATCACCCATTGTTTTATAGACTGTTCCCGAGAGTTGGTGAGTCGCGATCGCGTTGCGATCCTTCGGCGAGTCCTTCGAAGCTGGTAGGACCATGAGCACCAAACGACGCGTAGCTGCCGCAGCTTCTCCAGAGTTGTCCGTCCATGGACAAAAGCGGAGGAAGGTGTCCGTAAGTATACCTTCTTCTTCCTTAAAAGTTGGCCCCTCGGCTCAATTGGGGGGAGCTCCTGAACTGAGCGCAACGGAATCGCTCCGATAATATTTCTGCAGCCGCTGCTGCTTGCAACTTGCTGGTTTTGCTCCCGTCCTTGAACGCGAATCTATCACAGATCCCGCCGTCTGGCGCTTCCTATATGATAAACTGCAAAAAGAGCCGCGATGCCGCGCAAGATGGCAGCACGGGACTCCAGAGAGTTCTTAACTTCCAACAATAGCTCCCCTCATGGACGATGCTTGAACATCATTGCATTTGGTGCTTCTCTATTGAGACCATCCTCGGCGCTGACAAGATGGCATCGCATATCGATAGGATGATTCTTCCGCTGACGCTGAAACTCCGCAAACTACAACGGAAGCCGGCTTGAAATTGCTTGCACATATAAAACAATCAACAGATAAGAAGTATGTTTGCTCCCCATCCCTGTTGGGGTTCCCTCTATCACAAATTTCCAATGCTAACCATGCGACCTGTCCCTGTGAATAGTGGACGTCAAATTGCTACGAGTTTCCTTCATCTTCCCGATAGAGTACGTTTCTATTTTCCGATTGAGACTTTGAGGATAATACTGCATACATGAACGTCTGTCTAATGGGAGGTTAGAAAGAGAATCCAGATTATTACCGGGCCATTACCCTTCCGATCGCCATAGATACAGTCGAGGTAAGTGGAACCTATTTTGTTCATCCACCTGTGGGCAGACCCAGAACCGGGTGGTCTAATTTCACAAGCTACTACAATGATCACGGCATCGTAGCGTTGATTGAACGCTTATGGCCAGTAGCTCGGGTTATAGCATTTCATATTCTGACCCTGATCCGTATTAATTGTTATTAACATCGTCGGAAGGATAAATTGAAGCGCCACCAATACCCCACGGTTACTGCTCTCGAAAGCGATCTCAAGCGCATGATTAGCAATGCGAAGTTTTACAACCAAAAATCTTCTTTGGTATTTGCCGATGCCGAGAGAATACGCAAAATACTTTCCAACAATATGCCAAAGATCAACCCAGCGTACAAGGACCCAAAATACGTCGCATTCCCTACTCCGTTGCCAGAGGAGGCTTCTCCCGATTCCGAGGGGGAAGGAAAGAATCCTGCTAGTTCTAAGGCATCTCCAGATGAGCCGCAGAAATCAAGACTGCGATCCGGATCGCGATCTGCAGTTGAAAAGAATAATCACCCACCCATAAGTTTCGAAGGTGACAGTCTTCAGAGCGCGCAAGATAAAATCATTTCGGAGTTAATCAACCTAAAAGATCCAGAGTAAGCTGGCAGGCGCCCATCAAGACCCCTTCTATGCTCAGTAGATGTCTCCTAACAGACTCCCAGTGGCAAAGAAGTAGGGCTCCCCTTTGTTAATAAACCGGATCGCAACCTCTACAAGGATTATTATGAGATCATACAGCACCCGGTTTCATTGAGAGCTATACAGAAACAGGTCCGCGGCACAGACGGCAGAAAGGCCGGTGCAAGGACAACTGCTTTTCCAACTTGGCAATCATTCGAGGAAGAAACGGAGTATATATGGCGCAATGCGAGGGAGTTCAATGAAGACGGCAGTGAAGTTTTCGTCTTTGCCGGTATACTCGAGGTACCGCTCACAATTGCATAGCTTATTCTTCTTTTTGTTCTAAAAGATTTTTTTTCACAGGAATACTTCAAACGATGCATTGCTGAAGCCAGAAGAGTCGTACCTGATGAAGCGCAAGAAGATACGGACGGAAGCACTCCTCGTCTCAGGCTGAGAATGGCTGCCACAAAGACTCCAGAGCCGCCCTCGCAGAGACTAACGTTGAGGCTCCCTGGCCAAAAGTTGGATAACACATCGAAAGATGAAAAAACTCAACCTGGGATGACTGTAGATAGCGAGGCACTTAAGAGACAGCAAGAACTTGTCCGTGCTGGTTCAAACGGAAAAGAATTCGATGTTCGGTCGACGCCACTGACGAGGAGCCTCAGGAGAACAACTGGTAGTCCCAAGTTAGGCGTGGGGAAGTTCCAGATTCCGCAAGAGAATCGAGGGAGTAGCTCTGCGATCTCTCCTGCGCGCTCTACGACAGCAGCCGTTAAAAGTGAGACACAAGCCACTGTGTCACCGAAGCTAGCCGCCGTCCGCTCTCGTGAGGATAGTCAGGAATCTGTGCACCCAACGGCTGGACCAGCCGCAGTGCCTCCTTCTACTGGGCCCAGTGTGTCACTGCCTCTAGGTCTTACACCGTCCAATGTGAGTGGCAGCCCGGCTCACCATATCGGCCAGATTGTAGATCTTCACTTACCGCAAAATGTTTCTTTTGACAATAGTATATGGGGAAAGCAAGACAGAAGTATGTTACCTGATTTGAGTTGGCACATTGGTCCTCCAACTGATTATCTCAGGCTCTATCAATGCTCTTTTTAAAAACGTCAGCATATTCACTCATCCTACTCTGGACCTTCCCAAGGCTCTCCATCTTGATATATCGCCTTCTACGATCGCATTGCAACAGTCCATAACGATAAATCTTCCTTCGACTCATAATTATCTCCTGGTACGTCCTACTACTACAGAAGAAACACCTCAACGACACATTAAACTTGTTGCCTCCGTTGGGACTCAAAAGATCCCTTTACCAGTCCACACTGGTCTTCCTGAGTCCACCAGTCCAGTGTACGAACTTCGTCTCAACCGGGGTGTTACTCGTGTCGACCTGGAGATCATTGCCGGTCCCTCCAGAACTGTATCAAGGAGTGGACCGCCGGGTTCCGAGATAGAATATGAGCGTTTGACGATATTTTTCCATCTGATGCGACCATGAACCTGGGTTAGAAAATGTGCTCTAGATAATGGATAGATTTGAGGGCTGAATGCCCTGTGTCCACCGGTCAGCCAGACCTGCCCCGGATGGATCATACCCCGAAGGGTTACGACCGGGTATTTTCAGCGGATGCTTTCCAGGTCTTGGTTCCTAACGTTGTGCATGCTATACAGTCGCTAGACAGAGTATTTTGTTACATACCTTTGTGCTGAACTAGCATGGGTATTATTTTCATGAGTTGATTGCATTATTGATACTTCACATGAAATTTATCTTGCCTAGTCGTCTTGATTTGAACTGGCTCTGCCAAATAACGTCTTGAGTTCTTTCACTATCTATGTAGACTCAGTCAGACGCTATGCCACAGAGTCTGCATCCCAATCCTTTCAACAAATCTATGTCGACGAAAGGAGGCCTTTCATCGAGCCGCCACCAGTACTAGGACTGAGAATTGAGCCACCAGTAGGGTAAAGATCTGGAGGTCGCCTGAGTGGGGTCGTCTGATCCACTCAGAATCGCGACTTTTCAGGAAAGCTGGAGCCAAAACCTAGCGCACCGCATTGCTGGATGTGCGCCAATAGATTATCGGTTAAGCTGCTTAGCTAAGGCAAACATTTCCCCAAGGAACCGTGGGCTTGCATCTTTTGCACCCGAGACCTCGCCCGAACCCGAAGAAAAAAAAAATTTCGAGAGTGGGCTTTCTTTTCTCCTATAAAGCTGATCCGCTCCCGCCTCAACCGTCGGAGTGCTCATTATCAGCCTCTTCCCCCCCTCCCCCTTCCTATCCAAGAGTACCGTGCTCTCATAGTACTTGGATTTCTGCCTCTGTGCACTATTTTATAAAGATGTCTGACGAAGTGTACGAGGGTGCTATTGGCATTGACCTGGGTAAGATTATCGGTCCAGTGGTTCACAATACCAACGACTGACGTTTTTTACAGGTACTACCTACTCATGTGTCGCCAACTATGAGGGCACCAACGTGGAAATCAGTAAGCCTTCGAGAGTGTGAATCTATGGTGCTCTAGTTTTCCCTCTGACAAGTATTTGTGCCCAGTCGCGAACGAACAGGGTAGCTACACTACTCCTTCCTTCGTCTCGTTCACCGACAAGGAACGCTTGATTGGTGAGGCTGCCAAGAACCAGGCTGCCATGAACCCGAAGAACACCATCTTCGATATCAAGTAAGTCCTCTTGGTTCAATAAATTTCTTTGTTCACATGCAACATGTGCTAATGGACATGCAGGCGTCTTATTGGACGGAGATTTGATGACCCTATCGTGAAGAAGGACATTGAATCTTGGCCTTTCAAGGTTGTTGACCAGGGCGGCAATCCTTTTGTTGAAGTCGAATATCTGGGCGAGACCAAGACTTTCTCTCCTCAGGAGATCTCATCGATGGTCCTCATGAAGGTGCGAATTTGTGTATATTGCTGTTTGCCAGTGCTGTGTGCTAACATCTAC
This sequence comes from Paecilomyces dactylethromorphus, assembly GCA_029606265.1. Taxonomy (NCBI): domain Eukaryota; kingdom Fungi; phylum Ascomycota; class Eurotiomycetes; order Eurotiales; family Thermoascaceae; genus Paecilomyces; species Paecilomyces dactylethromorphus. The sequence goes on from JAPVCE010000009.1 coordinate 490,219, forward strand.
TTAGATGAAAGAAGTGGCTGAGACTAAGCTTGGAAAGAAAGTCTCTAAGGCCGTCATTACCGTTCCTGCGTATTTCAATGACAACCAGCGCCAGGCTACGAAGGATGCTGGTGCCATTGCGGGTCTGAACGTTCTCCGTATTATTAACGAGCCCACTGCTGCCGCCATCGCTTATGGCCTGGGCTCTGGTAAGTCTGACAAGGAGCGTAACGTCCTGATCTACGATCTCGGTGGTGGTACATTCGATGTCTCCCTGCTTAACATCCAGGGTGGTGTGTTCACCGTTAAGGCTACCGCTGGTGATACCCATCTGGGTGGACAGGACTTCGACACTAACCTTCTGGAGCACTTCAAGAAGGAGTTCCAGCGCAAAAGCAAGAAGGGTGAGGACTACCACTGTGCTGCTTGCAATCTTCCCTTCCTTTACTTGTCTAATTTTAATCAACACAAACAAGCCAAAAGGGCCACCTTGAGAGAACCAAATGCTAATTTAGATACGACAGACCTTTCCGGCGATCCACGTGCCTTGCGTCGTCTGCGCACTGCGTGTGAACGTGCCAAGCGCACCCTGTCAAACGCTACTCAGACCACCGTGGAGATCGACTCTCTGTTCGACGGTGAGGATTTCAACGCACAGATCACTCGTGCTCGTTTCGAGGATCTAAATGCCAAGGCTTTTGCCGGAACTCTGGAGCCCGTACAGCAGGTGTTGAAGGACTCTGGTCTGGACAAGGGCCAGGTGGACGAAATCGTTCTGGTCGGTGGTTCCACCCGTATTCCTCGCATTCAGAAGCTCCTCAGTGACTTCTTTGACGGCAAGAAGCTTGAGAAGGTAAGATCTCATCCTTTTTACGCTACTCATCTACAGATGAGATGCTGACCGTTCTGCGTAGAGCATCAACCCTGACGAGGCCGTCGCCTATGGTGCTGCTGTCCAAGCCGGTATTCTGTCCGGAAAGGCTACTTCTGCTGACACTCAGGACCTGTTGCTCCTTGATGTGGTTCCTCTCTCCCTGGGTGTGGCTATGGAAGGCAACATCTTCGCTCCTGTTGTCCCTCGTGGCCAGACTGTTCCTACCATCAAGAAGCGTACTTTCACTACTGTTGTCGATAACCAGCAGACCGTGCAGTTCCCTGTCTACCAGGGTGAACGCACCAACTGCGCTGACAACACCTCCTTGGGAGAATTCACTCTCGCTCCTATTCCTCCTATGAAGGCTGGAGAGGCAGCTCTCGAGGTTGTCTTCGAGGTCGATGTCAACGGTATCCTTAAGGTTACTGCTACTGAGAAGTCTTCAGGACGTACTGCAAACATTACCATCTCCAACGCCGTTGGTAAACTGTCAAGTAGCGATATCGAAAACATGATCAGCGGTAAGTCCTAATCCTCTTTTTTCAGTACGATCTGTTTTCTAATAACATATTCCTTAGATGCTGCCAAGTTCAAGTCGAGCGATGAGGCCTTCAGCAAGAGATTCGAGTCCCGTCAGCAGCTCGAGTCCTACATCTCTCGTGTGGAGGAGATGATCTCCGACCCTACGATGTCTCTGAAGCTCAAGCGTGGAAACAAGGAGAAGATCGAATCTGCCCTAAGCGACGCCATGGCTCAGCTGGAGATCGAAGACTCCACTCCTGAAGATCTGAAGAAGAAGGAACTTGCCCTCAAGAGGCTGATGACTAAGGCGATGGCCACCCGGTAATTATGATTCCTCGCCTTAAGCGACACGAAGGGGTCGCCTTCACGGAAGCATGATAACCGTTCTGGCCGTCCATCCGGCGGGAATCCGTTCTGTTTGGTCGCTTCTCTATTCCCAAAAGTTTCTTCTAAGGACCCGGTTACATACCTGTGCCTCTTTTTTGCATCAATGGAAAGATACAATAGGCTCAAAAATGTTATGGCATTGGCTGTTTTCATGAGTCATGTGATGGGCCTGGCATGCTGGCGGACCTGCTTTGTATTTGGTCTGGCTTTTGCCTTCTCCGCTGTTCTCTTTGTCTCTTCACTTATATCTTGCTATGGCCCCATAGAATAACGAGTTTCTGATCAATGATTATGCTTTATCTTCCTTTTAGGCCTTCACACAATAGAATTAAAGGTGTGATATATAACTAATTGTCAAAAAGAAATGAAGATTGTAATTCAGACATCTTATATTCTACCATGCTTTGACCCTTTGAAGAAAAAGAAATAGAAGTGGTGGTGGTAGTAGATCCACCGACAGCTCCCTGGAACTCTAGGCTCCTAGCTCCAGAAATAAAGCGGGTAAAGTCACATTATCCGCTAATGGATACGTGAATAGAGTACTCTAATCACAGCATCCCCCACCCACTGCTATTGCCACTCCTTTTTAGGACCGAACGAAGTAAATCTAGCAGGAGGGTTTGTCTCAGACCTCTTGGGCACCACAGCATATTGCAACTCTCAATCATTGTGCAAAACACGTCCGACGCCTGCCTCTCGCCACTACCTCGGAACCTGCTGGCGATAGTCTGGCATTTCTGGAAAGACCGCTGACTGTGGAATAATGAGCCCGGCTGACGTTTCGAAAAGTGCTCAAAAGACGGCAAAGCGCAAGTTTGGGGAACAAGACGGAGGCCACTGCAATACTAGCACAGCTGCAGAGGAAGCTGGGAAGCGTCCAAGAACGATAGGACCATCATTACCATCGTTGCCTATCGAAGAAACTGCTAGTGATAATGACAGTGACAGTGAGAGCAGTGGAGATAGCGATATAGGGCCAAGCTTACCACCTGGTGACAATGTTCAACTTGGAGTTGTCGGCCCTAGTCGTGATATTGGCAACCCTGCAGACGATTATGCGATCAACCGACAAGCTACGTCGAAGCCGAGTGCACCAGTCTCCAGTCGAAATAAACGTGATGAATGGATGCTCGCCCCCCCAGATGATGCCGACTGGACCTCGCGCGTCGACCCGACGAAGCTGCGTAACCGCAAGTTCAATACAGGCAGAAGCACTAGGGACCCTCGCCCGTCTGGCAATGCGATAGCCACACCATGGACAGAGACCCCGGAGCAAAAGATGAGACGTTTGGAAAACGAGGTCATGGGTATCCAGCCTCCTATCTCGGGTGCCTCGAAGGAGCCAGCATCGGATAAAATCATGGAAAAGCGTCTACAATCGTACAATGTAGGTCATCAACTATGCTCGTATACTCTATGTACTGACGAAGCTATAGGATAAAACTCAGCGCAAGGCTCTTTATAAGGAACATCAACAGGCTTCTAATGGGTCAGAAAAGGAAGACGACCCAAGTGCACGCCCTTTCGATAGGGAAAAGGACATTGCCGGCCCCAGGACTATAACTGCTGCCCAGCGCCGAGAAATAATTAATAAATCATCAGATTATACTTCTCGGTTTACAAAAGGTAAATTTCTTTAAATATTATATAATAATAAATAAAATTCTTTAAGTAATTATAGCTATAGCTTTATTATATTTAAAATTAAAATAAACTATAGAAATAGAAGTTTAACTTTTATTTCTATAGTTTATAGTGTATAATTATAAATTTTTATTTAAATATTAGTAAAAGTGTAAATATTACTTTAATAAAATACTAATTTCTTTATATTTTATTTATATTATAAATTAACTAATATAATAGAAATAATAATAAATTATATAATAGTAATAAATTATATAATAATAAAAATAGCTATTTTAAAAAAGCTATTTTAAAAAGTAAAATATATTAGTGTAAATATATATATATATAAGCTTTTTATTAATTTTATTTTTATTAGCTATATTTTTAAGCTTAATTTTTATTTAAACTTTTTATTAATTTTATTTCTATTAACTATACTTTTAAGCTTAATTTTTATTTAAATTTTTTATTAATTTTATTTTTATTAGCTATATTTTTAAGCTTAATTTTTATTTAAATTTTTTATTAATTTTATTTCTATTAGCTATATTTTTAATTTTAATTTTTATTTAAACTTTTTATTAATTTTATTTTTATTAATTATATTTTTAAGGTAAAAAACTTATTATTATAATAAATATAAATATATTATTATATATTTTTATTATAAATAATACTAATATTAGCATTAATAATATTATAATTTTAATATTTAATTTAATTTTATATTTAACTTTAATAAAGATTTAACTTAATTTAAAACTTTTTTTTATATATATTTATTAATATTTATATTAATTAATATATTTTAATTAAAATAGAATTTTTTAAAAATTTTATTTTAAATTAAAATTAATAAAATTACTTTACTAATTTTAGCATTTTTATTTTTATTATTAAATATATTTTTTTATTTATTTAAACTTTTAAAATTTATAATTTTTATAATACTATTTTAAGCTAAGCTATATTATAAAATTAAATTAATATTTTTTTATAAATTATTATTGTTATTATTATTATTGTATTTTATACTCTAATATATATAAGCTTTAAAAGTTTAAGCTAAAAATATTAAGCTATTATTTTAAATCTAATTTATTATAACTTTTATTAATTATTAAAATAAAGCTCTACTCTATCTAAATATAAATATATATAATTATATAAATAAATGCCTAGTATATTAAAATTTATTTTTTTTAATTTTTTTTTAATTTTTTTATAATTAATTCTATTTTTTATAGTCTATTAAATTAACTAAATTATATAATATATTATTTTTTTATAGTTTTATATAGCTTTTATTTCTAGCTAAATTATTTAGTTAATTTTTAATAACTTTTATTTTTATTTTAGATTTTTCTTTTTAAAAGTAATATTTATTTAGTAAAATTTTATATTATTATTAATAATTACTAGTTTTTAAATAGTTTTATTATTATAAAGTATATTTATATTTTAAAATAAATTATATATTATTATTTTAATAAAATTTATTTTTACTTTTAGTTTTATAATAAAAAATTTATATAAAGTTTTTATAAGATTTAATAAAAAATATATTTATAAATAAAAAAAAATATAAAAAAACTAGTTAGCTTTTATATATAAAAACTTTAACTAAAATTTTATAAGAATTTTAATTTATTTTATTTATTAGTTAGTACTAAAATTTTAATAATTTTAAAATTTTTATTAAATAAAATAATAGCTTAAATTAAAGTAAAAACTAAATTATTTTTTTTATTTAATATTAATTTATTAAAAATTTTATTAAATTATAAAAAAGCTATAGATTAAGCCAAATATTATTTTAGAAATTATTATAAAGTATATAATTAAATAATATATAATATAATATTTAAAAAGTCTAGCTATATAAGCATTAAATAAATTTAAAAATTTTAATTTTAATTAAAAAAGCTTAAAGTCTAATCTTATTAATATAAAGTTAAATTAAAATATTACTTTCTATATAAATAAAATTTTAATAGAAATTTAAAAATTTAAATATAATTTTTAAAAGTTATTAATAAAATTATATATTATAAATAATACTTATTTAGCTTTTTTTTATTAATATTTAATAATAACTTTAATTTATTAGTCTACTATAGTATAAAAAAGAATTATAAAAGCTTTTACTATATTAGTATTAATAATATTAATAATATTAGTATTTAGAAAGCTAGACATAATATTATTATTTAAATTAAATTAAAGTGCTAAAAAAGTATATAATTTATAAATATATTAGTCTATAGCTTACTTAGTTATTTAATTTATAGCTTTATTATTAGAGACTTTAGTATAGAATAAAATTTAATAAAAATAAATTTCTATTTTAAAATTAGCTATCTGCTAGTTATTAAAAATATTAAAAAAACTTTAGACTATAACTGTTATAAACTAATAGAACTAAGCCTTATAGAAAAAAACAAAAAAAAATAAAACTAATACTATAAAGATATAGAAATAAAAAATTAAATAATAAAATAAAAAATAAAAAAAGAACTAATAAGTTATATAATATATTATATACTAACATATAGAACTAAGAAAGAGTATATATAAAAAAATTAATAACTAAAAAGAAAAGAATATATTTAAAAAATAATTTAAAAAAAATATATAAAGAGTATATAAAAACTAAATATATAAAAATATTTATTTCTATTTTATTATATATTTAGTTCTTTATACTTATTATATTTTTAAATAAAATTAGTTTATTATACTATTTATTATAAATTAATATAAATAGTAACTATTAAATATACTTTTAATATTTTATTTAATAGATTTTATTTCTAACTTAATTAATTTTTATAAATATTTATTAAAAAAATTTAATATTTATAATATTATTTTATATAATTTATTATATAAAGACTATTAATATTAGATATATTTAATACTTAAAATTTTTTTTAATTAATAGTAAGTAGTTATTTAGCTAAAAATAGATTTTAAAATATAATAAAATAAATATTTTTAACTTTAATTATTAAAGGTTTAAGTATATAATAATATAATATTATATTAATTTTAAAAAATATAAAAAAGTAACTAGTTATAGAATTAATAATTTTAATATAATTATTATTAATTATAATATTAAAAAATAATAATAAATTAAATAACTCTAACTTAATAATTAAAATTAGAAATTTATAATAAGCAATATATGCTAATTTTAATAACTTTATTTTAATATAAAAAATTAAGTAATTTTAAAAAATAATTATTTAATTTATAATAGTCTAAAGAATATAATAAATAATAATAATATATTTTAAACTACTAAAGCCTAAACTATTTAATAAATAATAATAATAATTATAAACATTTTTTATATAACTTAAATTATATTTTAAAATAATAGAAATTAAAAAAGATTAAAATAAAATTATATTAGCTATATTTTATATAAAAAAATTAATATTTAACTAGATTAATTCTATTATATAAAATAAAAAAAAGTTAGTTTATAATAAAAATAGCTAAAATAAAATTATTAAATAAATTTTTAATAAATATTTAAACTTTATTATTAAATTAAAAAAAGCTTTTAAAATAATTAATAAAAATAAATTAATAAAATAAAAATTATAGTAACTCTAATAAATTAAATTAATATAATAATATACTACTTAGTATTAATAAATTATATTATATTTAATATAAAAAAATAAAATATAAGTTATAAATTATAAATAAAAATTAAAAATTAAAAAAGAAAGTTTAAAATAAACTAATAAAAAATAAATCTATTATTAATATTAATAAGTTAATTAAATAATCTATATAAATTAATAATTAAATCTATAAAAAAAAACAAACTAAATAGCAAGCAAAATAGTAGAATAATAATATATTTATTTAAAAGCTATATTATTAAGTTAATAATAAATAATTTAAAAAACTTAAAGTAGATTCTTATAAATTAAAACTAATAAAATTAAATATTATAAAATAAAAAAATAAAAATAAGCATCTATAAAATAATTAATAAAGATAAAAGATTATATATTATAATTATTAAAAAAAAAATATATAGCTAAAAATTATAAATAATTTAAAAAAAAATATAATAATTTAATATAATAAGTATATAAGTTAATAATAATAACTTTCTAAATATTAATTTTAATAATAAATTAGAAAGCTAAAGCTAAGTATAATATAAAAAATTATAATATTTAAATTATAAAAAAAAAAATTAGAAACTAATTAAAATATCTAATAAATTAAAACTATAAGATATTATAATATAACTTAAAGATAAAATTAATAAAGTATTTTAAAAAGTGTTTAAAAAATTAGACTAAAATAATATTATAAAAAAAAAATTATAAAATATATAAAAATTAAAATAAATTTTCTAATTAAAACTAGCATTAAAGTAATATATATAATAAATATATAATTAAATAAAAATATAAATAATATTTTAAAAAATATTAAAGCAATTACAAACTAAATTATAAATATTAAAAAATATTAAAAAAAAGAAATATAATAATATTAAATATAAAAAAAAGTAAAAAAATAATATAAATAATATATAAATAGACTTTTAAAAGAGCTAAAATAAATTAATAATAAACTATTAAATAACTTAAAAAATAATAAA
>JAPVCE010000011.1:18961-31993 GCA_029606265.1 Paecilomyces dactylethromorphus
TCTGCGATCTCCCCGCGAGTGCTACCACGTGCATGTCAAGGGACCCTTAGTCTCGATAGAGTTCCGAGGACTGATAACGTGGTATTGGGACTAACTACACAATGGCCGAGCGACTTATAGAGGTGTTAATAAAGGCGCCATTGCTGCGAAGGAATAATGATTGACAGTGCTATCACGCCGCCTGCACGTCGCATCTTACTCGACAATTGACTTGTCACTAGCCCGCGGTTATGGTCCCTTCGGCCAAGCCACCGCGGGAACCCTTGCCGTTACTATTAGCGATATTCGTGGAATTCCATTCTAGAACGCATGATCGTTAATTGACTAAAATGATTTGTCGTCATATCTGGAGAAGATCCAAGATTTCGCTAAATTTCTGCAAGGTAGGAAGGTGAACCCTTTGTTGCCGGCGCTAAAACATGTTCTAACAGAACCGTCGACAACCTAAAATAAAATAGCCTCGACAGGAACCCGTCCCGCCCGTTGCACGTGCTGGAATGGACGTCTCCGAGTGCTGTTTAATATTACGGAAAAGACGTATCAGACGGATAGAACGGAGGGAAGTGGACCGGAACCGGCCCGCTGCTCGACCGCGACTGCTGTCAAAGCGGCCTATCGGTCGGCAGATACAGAATTGAGTCTACTACTACGGATAGAACGCATTATTGAGGGGGGGAAAAAATTCCCAGGCTGCCCCACTATAGCCTTCGAAAGTTCTTCGGCAAGCGTGCATCTTTTCTCGAACTCTCATCGCCGTGGGATGATTCGCATTTCAAAAGCATCTGCTCGGTCGGCATCTTCCGCAGTTTTGAACCGATGCCTGTAAACTCGTGACTGACGATGAAGAGTCTATAATGGTATAGTGGACAACTTAGCACTCATTGATGACCATTACTCTGGTCTTGGTTACTCTTCCAGATTACGTTGTTGACCAGTTCATGCCTGGCGCTGCGGCGTAACGGGCGCCTTGGCGCATCTCGGAAATCATGGGCACCGCGAGCCCATTACTGGTCTCAAAGCAGAAGAATGTTGGACCGCGAGCTGAGAAGCAGAGTCGTTTAACAAGAATTGTCTTGCTCATTTTCGGCTCCCTCCTTTTTATTGCCATTGCCCTGGGTCTTGCCACAGGCTTTGCGGTAGGGTTAAAATATGAGCGCATTGCCGTGCCCCCGGTTGAACCCAATGCAGGCGGCGGTTCTGCGAAATTCCAACCGCTGCCCTCGTGGAGACGGGATATATCTGAGTATAATTTGGACATGAAAGATTGGGACATCAATGCTAAACCTACAATACGGAACTACAAGTTCGTACTATCGGAGGTCGCTGCTGCTCCGGACGGTAAGTACTATACTGATTATTCAATTATCATCTAAGCTGCATAGTTGATTGACTATTTCTAGGAGTTGTCCGCCAAATGTATGTCATCAACGGGCAATTTCCTGGTCCCTTGATCCGGGCAAATCGAGGTGATCGGATTGTCGTTAATGTGACAAATAACCTATCGGTGCCTACTTCTCTGCACTGGCATGGGATATTTCAAAACGGTACCAACTGGATGGACGGCACTACCGGAATTACCCAGTGTCCTATCCCTACCGGAAGGAGTTTTCTCTACAATTTCACTATCAATAATCAATATGGGACCTATTGGTATCATTCCCACTATTCTACCCAATCTATGGATGGCCTCTTTGGTCCTCTGATAGTACATGCACCAGAGGAAGCTCGTTCCAGAGAGCTTTACGATGATGATCGAGTCGTGATCCTTCAAGATTACTATCACAATCTCAGTTCAACCCTCATCCCTGGGTACCTTGCCAGCGGTAATGAGAACAATGAACCAGTTCCAGATAATGGTCTCATACAAGGCACCAATTAGTAAGATATAATGAATCCTCTGTTACACGAATTGAGCTGACAGTATGTAGTTTCGATTGCTCATCTCTAGCAGTCGATAGTGGACGCACCTGCTACAACAACTCAACTAGAGCTGTGATCTCTGTGGAAAGGAACAAGAGACACCGTCTTCGGCTGATCAATGCGGGTGGGTTCGCCGAATTTCAATTCTCGGTGGACAACCACACGCTGTCAGTTATCGAAGCCGATGCCACTATGGTCGAACCATTGGATGTTCATCGACTTGAGATCGCTGCCGCACAACGTTATTCAGTCATTCTGACAGCGAATCAAGAGGTAGCGAATTACTGGATTCGTTCTGACATGAACACCTTGTGTTTCACAGCAAGAAACCCCATACTCAACCCTGCTATTAAGGCCATCTTGACATATACAGATACCAGTACAGATCCCGAAGATAAAATCTCTACTGACTGGTCAGATGCAAGGAATGTCGTGTGCCAAGATTTGAATTCTACGTTGCTCATTCCAGCTGAGCCGGATCCAGCACCTTCGGCTGACGTTTTCTACAATCTCAAGTTTGCATTTATGATCGGAGCGTATGCTCTATCTCGAGCGTACGTTAATGAAAGTGTCACATGGACAGTGCCAACTATTCCGACTCTCAATACCGTAGTTTCGGGTCTTCATTCCGGAAATGAGACCTTCAATGCAACGGGAGTCGCGCCCTTCTACGGCTTTGAAAACCAATATATTATCGGAATCCCGGAAAGTCAGGTTGTTGATCTTCTGATAACGAATATGGATGAAGGGGCGCATCCGTTCCACCTTCATGGCCACGAATTTTGGGTGTTAGCCACGTCTCCGGAGCAGTATTTCCCCTGGCACATCTATGGCTCGATTAACACTACAAATCCTTTGCGGAGAGATACCGTGACGGTCGATGCCTATGGATGGGCGCTCATCCGGTTCCGTAGTGATAACCCAGGAATGTGGGCTTTCCACTGTCATGTCGCTTGGCACGTGGAGGCTGGGTTACTGGTGCAATTTCAAGCGCGTAACGATCTGATGAAAGATTGGACATTGCCAGAGGATGTATTGGGTCTCTGTGAAGCATGATCTTATGCATATTGGGCGGCTTGGATAGCTAGAAGGCTTTTGCGTTATAAATGTAGTGTTTCATGCATAGCCCGGCCGGCGGGGGGATCATGGTTAGCATACGTGTACAGGCGTAAAAGGAACGGATATACGGAAATATAATTTATTGGAAGGCACCTTACGTACAATAACGTAAATCTATAGATATTGATGGCTACCACACAATTGGTCAGGTAATGCCCTTAGTCAGAGGATCTTTCGCTGATTTAATCTTGCTTTAAGACTCATGTAGAAGTAGATGCAGGTCATTTCTTAAGACGCATTGATGGCTGATATCTAGCAGGGTAGTGTAATAGGAGGTGTCCTCGGGTCAGCTAACCTAGGCTAGCTGAATAAGCAGAAGCGCCTCGACTGCGAGGCGCTGCCCTAGAAAATGTATGGGAGTCGGGCGAGGAAGAATACTTCGGTCTAGCTACTCAATTGAACTGTGTGCTCTAGAATTGAATAGAATGGACCGCTGCCGCTCCTAACTAGTATTTGCTCTAGGGTTCTATATAGCTTAAACTACCCTTTCGTGACATCATAGTAATCTCTATATTAAGTATCCCGTAGTCTAGGAATTCTAGGGTGTCCGCTGCGACCTCGGTTATGACAGAGAGACTGTAGCTATCACATGTTCTAATAGAGTAAACAATCCCACATGTCTCAGGTCTAGTTAGAAGAATTCAGAGTGGTTAGTAGTAGTAGGACTCAGTTCTGTAACGGCCGGCTGATAGGCTGGTTTGACAGCAGGTCCGCAGTCGGGCAGCGGACTATTCTGCCGGTTAAGAGTGGTTAATCCAGTCATACATTTTGTGCTTATTAATAGATTCTATATTATAAATCAATTTTTAAACATCAAAATACAGAATAAAAGATTGAATCCTCTGGAATCTAATCAATTTCATGGCAATTAGCGCGGTCCTTTTGAGATCTGTTTTTAAAAATAATTTTTGGTGACTTTTCTCTCAATTCGAGAATGATATTCTTTACGTCGGATGCTGCTGCAGCGGCTTAGATTAGTTGGCTCGTTAATTGGGAGCTGGTAAAGTTGATACAACGCACATCTAAAATGTCAACCACGTGCTTACTAAATCCCGCAATATCGAAATCAGCGCGAAGAAACCATTTGGTGGACTCCTCCAAGAGAAACTGATTACCGGGTACGGCGTGCTAAGCGAGCTGCTCAGTTTATGTTCAACATCCGCATTCTTACGTAGTTCCACTGCCTCCTAACCTACCAAGTTAATTTGAATCCCGCTTGAACCTCCACTAATCACTAGATTAGCGGCATACTCCTCGGACGCCAGGCCGGGGAGAGACAGCTTGCAGAATAGCATTTCAGCATTCAGTCTATTTTGGATTGGATTTATAGAATAGTGATGGTCAGTGATTTACCGTTACTGGAAGATGATCGGGGGAATATTATTGATACAAGGGTATTAGAATGCATTCAGATTATTGATTAATTGATGCTTTTAATGCTTTTTTTTCTTTCTCTTTCCTTCCTTTTTCTCTCTGTCGCTTTTCGTTTCCGTATTACAGCCTTTTCAATATCTACTTCGTCGAGTTGAGTTATCTCCAATAATCCATATATTTTTGAATATTCCTTTTCGAATCGGTTTCGTGTCTGTTGGATTTCTTCTTCATCTTCTCTATCTTCTGCCTCCTCCATTTGTCGTTTCTTCTTTCTGAGTCTTTCTCCAAAATTTTCAGGCAGCTGTAGTTGATATGGTTAGCATACTGTCTTCATTTCAGGGACTTGTTATTTACCTTATGACATTCTATTCGCCTTTGGGAACAGCGTTCACATTTAGTTCGTAGTATATGACCCCCGCTGAAGATACAGTCCGGTATTGATTCCTTGGCTTTAACATATGGTTTCCACATCCTGAGGCATTGTATGCAGATTGGGTCGTTTGGATGTCTTTTAAGGCTTTGACTCGGGTTCTCAGCGCCTGTTACCTCTAAGCTTCCTGTCTCTGATGTTGTTTGGTTTGAAGACTGTTTGCTATTTGAAGTCTCGATTGTTTCCACCTCTGTTGTTGCTTTGTCATTGTTATTCGATTCTGCTGTATTTTCCATAATGCTTGCGGCGTTCTCTGTGTTTGTGCTATTGATGGCAGTAAATCCTAGGTGTCTTGGTAGCCGTGATGCTACTGTGGATAGTGTTTGAAGCCTGTTGTAGTTTGGATCTTTAAGCTGTATCTCTGCTGTTTTTCTTCCTGGATGCTGTTCTGTGCCTGGGATCACCACTGCTGATAGTTGTTGTATTTGAGGCATCCTTAGTTGTGTTTCAGGTATCATCTCTGTCGTAGATTGTTGCGTTGATGATATATATATTCTTTCTGCATTCTTTCTAGATCCATTGCTTTTCCATCTTGCTATATATGTCTGGGGTGCAACTGCTATGATTTGAGCTCGCTGTTGATGCTCATTTGCTTGATCTTCACATTCCTTTGCCTGGTCTTCACATTCTTTTGCTTGATCTTTACATTTTTTAGCTTCATATTCGTATTGCCTGGCTTGGTGTTTATATTCTCTTGCTTGGTGTTTGTATTCTTTCGCTTGCTGTTTATATTTTTCGGCTTGAAGGTAATGTTCATCGATCTGCTGCGCAATATAGAGTGCTTCTTCTTTGGTGATATTTGTCGACATATTGGTCAGTTGTTTAACTGCTTTAACTAGACGTGTTATTGTTTGATGTCGGTGAGTAATTTTTTTGCGATCGTCAGATTCAGGAGTTGCAACTTACTTTTGGGCTCCACTATCTGTTCTTGGCGTTGTAGTATCTTGATAGTGGGCCTAGCCGCTAGATCATGCCTGACCTTCCATTAATCGGCCAATAGCAGGTCGGCAGGAGCGTGTCCCCATCTCGACGCAAAGGCAAGAATCTCAAGTGGCGTTACTTTAATTAAGACATTCTAACTATCGATACAAACATAAAAAACACGCCTAGAAACAGTGGGCTCAGGGTCAAGCCTGATCCCTGTCAGTGCTAGATGTGGGATCAAGTTAAGATAGTGAATAGTTGTGATGTTGTTATCGGCGTTGCTACCGCCGCAGCTAATGCGATCAAGATATGTAATCACATGTTGGCGTCTACCTTCATGACAAGTTGTTTAACCTCAAAGGAATAGCAGACAGGCTGAATTTGACTAACGGACAAGGTGTATGCCTTAAAATTTCAGAATCACCCAGGTAGATCTCTGCGCCTTCCCTGTTCTCTCGAACGATCTGGGGGTGGTGAAGGTGTATGTGAACGTGTAGCTACAATGTTGCGCCGTACTCCAGTGTGCGTTGCTCTCCTGGAAAGCCTTTCATTGCCGGAGGGAACTCCGGTCAGATGCATATGAAAGTGCTCATTCATAAAGTGGCCCGCCGTATTTCCTACCTCAAAGGCCCCAATGTTTGCCTCGTCTGGCTCAGCACGATCATAGAAACCGAGGAACTGTAGTCGTCGAGCTAATGCTGCATCTTGTCGCTCCTGCTGTCTCCTTCGGTCAAGTTCTTCCTGGTAGCCAACATTGTTCCTGACGGGTTGGGGAACGTTCATAAAATTCAACCTGTCCCCGTCGTCGGCATTATAATTGAACCAGGGACAGTCACATGTCTTCCACTTAGCACCACAAATCATGCAGAATTCGGCTGTACAACGGCATGTCATATGATTACAGCCTTCTTTCAGCTCAACCATAGCCGAGCAGTTATAGCATCTCTGCCATCCTTTTTCCTTCGCTATTTCCACCAATCTCTTAGTGTCTTCGTCCTTCGGGCAATCCTTTCCTGAATGCCATTTTCCATTGCAGGTGCAGCAGACTTTTGTCTTACATCGGCTGCATTTCCCATATTTTCGGCCACCCGAAGCACCCCCACTGGTGTCCAGAAAGATATGGTCAGGTTTAATCCACTCACCGCAACCTTTTGTTGGGCAGTATATGCGATTCTTTGTCGTATATTCTTGATATTTTTTGTTCCACTTAATCTTGAATTTTGTGTCGAAAAGTTTGTCGACATGTTTCAAGGGTATGTGCTTAGATGTACAACATCGTGGTGGCATGTGCTGTGGGTCAGTCACTGATAAAGTAAATATACGTTTGAGGCAGGCATGACACATTCGATGAGAACAGGCGAGCTTTGCTGATTTGCTTATAGGGATATCATCCGATAAACATGTGAGGCATGTTATTTTCTTCTGTGAAGGAGCAACTGGAGGTGCTGCAAATAAAGCAGAGAAGAAGCCAGTGGGCTTTCTCGCTCCTTTATTTGGGACTGAGTGTTTCTCAGCACTGCTATTCGAAGGCTTATCCGCAGCGATTATGTTCTTTTTCGAGGAATCTCTCTTCGCGTCAGCACTCACGGTATTATTTGTGCTTTTTAGAGGTCGATCTTGATAAACGGTTCGGGTCAGCACAGAATTATCTCTGTGCAGACTGTGATGCGCTGAGGAATGCTTGGTGGTGCGCACATGTTTTGTGTTTAATTCAGCGGGTTTGGTATCGGCTAGCGTAGCGGAAACGACACGCCGAGAGGACACGATGTGAGTAGTAGAGCCCAGGTTCCTTTTTGTCTTTGTCTTTTTCACTCTGTGACTCGGTGATTTTGAATCTCCTTGCTTGTCTGAATGATGCGATTGTTGCTTGGCACTTCCATTGTGCACACCTGAAGAGGATCGCTTTTGTTGCTGACCGGCAGCATCAGTCGCTTTTTCTCTATGTCGCGTCTCAGTCTTGCCTGCCATGTGTTGATATTGGACTCTAGTTTATCTGAATAGGAGCGGTTTATTAATTTTGTAACAGTTAAAGCCTTGAGATTTGCTCATGTAGTTTAAACCGGAGTCCTGTGGAAATGCACATTTATTGTCACTGAATGGAGATTCCAGCGTCTGATAACATTGGAGGTATAAAAGGCACCTAGTTATCAATGGTAGGATGAGCAGACTCTGTCGCTCGAAAGAATAGACAGAAACCGGTGTCAAATATCAAGGTGCCCGGTCGGATCAAAGCTGCATAGACAGGTGGCGGCAGACTATTACTCCAACAGACTAGGCTAATTATATAAGCATATAATTATGTAACTAGGTTTACCAAGCTCTTCACCGCTTTTCTCAGAACTCTTCTTGCACGTGGCACCACTGGCCTAGCGCTGGTTTTTGGCAGCAGAGAATACCGTATCTTATCTCAGCAGGCTGAGACGCTTCGCTAAAGACTTAGAGCCTTGCACTAGTCCTCTTTTGAACTATTGCAAACTGCTGTTGACTCCTGGACCAATAAGAGTGATGTGGATATGTACTAAAACTAATAGGGCAATGCTCAGCAAAGTTTCTTTGCGAAGCGTCTGAGAACCCATAGGAAGGGATAATTAATGGCGTCCCTCGGTTGGCGCCGGCAATCAACCTAAGATTACATCAGCAAAAAAGCAGCGGAATATTTTCGCCCCATCGATACTCCGCTGCGATACGGAACCCCGCTGTGCCGAGCCCGGTTGCCGGTCGGCCGAGAAGCTTGGCAGGGACGAGATCCAGAATCTATGGTCATTCATATACGCCGGTGGAAAGCAATTACCGGGCAGCTAGACTCATCACACGAACGGGGCAGTCGTTGCTGGAACACACATGTTTACTCCCTTGTTTTCTGAACCGACAGCAGCACGTGTAATATTCGGAATCTCCGTTCTTAGCCGGCATATAAATCTATACATAGCGTCCCATGTATCCGCAGACTAGGGTCAGATGGCTAACTAGCTGACGAAGGCCGTGTTACAGACAGGATTGCACTCTCTTAAGCACTTGGCGCCGCAGCTATCCCTGAGTATCCTGACGCTTACTGTTCATGGTATTGCTAGACGGGGACGCCCCTTCACAAATCGATTCCGCAGGGCACGCCCTGCGCGGTCCACAAGAGTGGTAGGAGGGTACGCAATGCTACAGTACTTGCAGATGATGTTGTCACCGTACAAAAAGTATGCAGGCTGGCTGTTTGCGATGATGCTCTCAGAACCTGAGAGGCAGCAGAGGTTGTATGCCACCTCTACCTCACCATCGACGGTAGTTCCACTCTTATCAGGGCAGCACGAAAATGATGGGTTGTCAGAGCACAGTCTTAGCAGGAAGAGAAGACGGCAATCGCATTCATTTTCATCCACATCATCTGGCGGTTCTTCACTGAACGAAAACAAATCTTCTGACGATAACCGTGGAGAGAAACGGCAGCGACAGCTCGACTTCACTGAGCTCTCCAAAATCATTCCACACCAGAGCCCCAATGGCGCTTCATCTCTGTGGTATATCGTGGTCACCGCCGCATGTCTTGGATTCCATCATGAGCCCGGAGTTGGCGAGCTGTGGCATTATATTAGCAGCCTAGGAGGAGAACGCTCACAGCAACTCGCTGTCGCGAGGAGAATCAGGGAAGCATGCCTGAAGGCGAGTGTGCTTGTTGGCTTCCCTAGAGTATGTACCCTCAAAAAAAATCCCGATCCTTGCTCTCTAAATAAGTTGTGCCTTACAAGGCACAAAATTAATGAATTAAGTATTATATACTAAAAGAAATCAAGGCAATTAACGGTCTGCTTTCTCTTCAATCCTCCTTGCAAAAATACTCAACAGACCTTCTTCCGACTCTTAACTCCGACACATCCCTGCGAGCTCCGATTTCGCCGGATGATAAATACCGGCGAGGAAAAGACTTCTTTTCCCAAATTTACATCCAGCACACAGATCGCGTACTCGAATCAATGGAGCGCAGTTCTGGAGGGGATCTAAGCTACTATGCCGTAGCAAGCATCTATGGCGAGCTAATGGCAGAGATTAGCATTATTAACGGGAAGGAAACGGGCGTTCTGGAATTTGTTTGCTGTTTGGCCGATGAAGTAGCACCACAAGCAAAAGGGTGAGCCCATCACTTTCTTTGATGCCGCACTCTGCAGACCACATGAATTCTGACTTCTAGTACAGCCACCTGTTTGGCTGCCGCAATCTTGGCACATCAAAGACCGAGATCCAGGGCAGCATCTCATTGGTACAAGAAGTGGCCAGACAATTAGATCTTGGTCGGATCCCTGGAGACGGCGAAGACTTTAAATTTTTAAGTAAAGTGGAGTCATGGTAGTTTCGCATAGCGTAGATTTCTATACATTCCCTTTTAGATTTCTGAGAAAGAAGCCGATAATCTTATTCAATTTTACTTTGCAGATAGGATTACTGACAATATAATAAGGAGTAAATATCTAACTGCTTGCTTGGAGACTGAAATCTGGGGACGACGGGGACTGAAACCATATCTAATCCCCAATTAAACAAGACTAGATTATAGGGATTTGGTAAATTCCATGGTAATAAGAAACTGGATCAAAGAGATGATTTGACAGGTCATATTCAGGTAAACTTCTGGCCCCAACAATATATATGAAAACTCGTAGATCTCTCTCAGGACCTGGGTAAGAGGAGGATAACATCTCCAACATACTAAACCATATATCCATCTTTTCTTTGATGCACTATGTCGATTCTTCTTTCTGGCCGTATACAATGTAGCTGGAGATGTTTTAGCTAATAATCCCAGAAATGCGTGATTAATAGTCCTACAAGTTGAATAACCCATGAATATCAAAATTCCTCACGTCCTTTAGAGCTTTAGCGACAACAATACACACCTCCTCTTTGGACCAGCCTGCATGTCTAGTAAGTAGTGCCATTGCGGCTGCTTCAAAGCCTGTTTCAACCTCCAAGAGATTCCAAGTGCCCAATGTCTTGAGATGTTTATCCTTTGGCCATGCCCCTAGGGGAATTAAATATTTCTCGACGTGGATGTTCTTGAATCCTGCGTCTCGAAACCAGCCTTCCAGACATGGGCCTGTATTAACAAGGCGACCAGACTTTGGGAATTCTTCATTAATTATATCGTAGTATTGCTTAAGAGATGTGCCATCAGTTGTGCCGTCCTCAGAGAACACTTCCGAGTCCCATTCCTGGAACTCAACCCAGCCTCCAGGAGCGGTATTTCTGATTTAGAGTTAGAACCCAGGAAATGAAGTAAATACAGGAGAGAGCTGTACTTGTAACACTCCCGTAGGAGTCTAGGGAAATCCTTTGAAGACCCTGCCAAGTAGCGTGCGTGGATAAAGTTGAATCCACTCTCTAACCACTCGTCGTCGAAGTCATCAATGATAAACTTGATGTTTGGTGGAACGCTGTGCTAGACATTGGCACTCTAGAGTTCCTCAATGGTAAGGGCCTTTATTTTACTCACAAGCCTGGTTGGATGGGACTAAGGTCAATTCCTATAACCTAAGAGGAAAGATCAGCCACAATCCCTTGCATGTTAAATAGGAATTTTTACCTCTGCAGAAGGGAATTGATCGGCTAAGGTTTTTTTGTTGTGAGCCCTCATGACAAGACAAATATCAAGAATTATTATTCGCATCCTCACCAAAATCGATGGCCCATACTCCTGTACCAGTCCCTAGGTCCAGGACACGACCAGGATATGAATTGATCGGCGCGAGAAAGAGTTTTCGATTCATCATCGTCAACATCAGTTCGTGCATGATATCTAATCGATCCTTTTCATTCTCATCATTGGGCAAAAGATATGCTTGTCTCGTCAGCAATGTTGACTTATTCTTGTGTCATTTCCAGTGTAAAAATACTTACCTCCATCACGGTATCCATGGTAGGTTCTTCCATTCTCGTGTCGATAGTCACGGACCGATGAAGTGAGTGATGCTGTGAACTTTGACCTGGCAGACGTTAGTTAATCCACTTATACGCCCATGCAGAAATCTTATTCGCACAGCTCGTCGTCGTAACTTGAGTCGTTCTCGATCTATGAATATATAAGCAGTGCAAATGGCAAGCGCTGGATCATACGGACCCTAGTATCCACTTCAACAGCGACACCCGGGGCAGCCATTGTCCGCGTATTTTAGAGTCCTGTATAAGAAAACAATGGTATCTTAAATAGCTATAAATAGGCATGAGAGTAGACGAGAGATAAAACTGGTGCAAATGGAAAGCACGATTACTGAGTCAACCATGGCAACCCCGCACTGTTTAATACTGCTACTGAAGCCCGCACGCTACCACTTTTTGCTGCATGATCGAATGAGCCTGGGAGTACGGAATAGAAGCGGTACATCCGTGCGTTACGTTATTCCAGTATTGCAAGGGTATATGAATTGCGGCACAGTCAACCGTTTCCCCATTCAGGTGGGTGCTTAGAACCCTTGTCAGTCTGTCGAACTGGATAATGGTCAGGAGGGCCATAATTTTTCGACGGCGTACGTGCTGCAACTATCAGGATTTATAAATTGCACTATAATGTAATACGTACAAGCTAGGATAAAAATGAACCAATTGGAATTCTCATTGTCTACCTAGGCGTATATATCGATTTGTGAAACAACATTCTAGTAGTGGGGCCGCTGTAGATGGTCTTATGCTGCGTTACGCTAGGGCATGCACAGTACTTTGCTATACAACAAATCACCGAAGAAGACTCAACAAGATTAGATATAGCTATTTAGTACAACATTCGACATAACTGGCTACCTGAGAAGTTACTACAAATTACAATTATCACCCAGGTATTCACTGAGTAGCAGTTTCTAGATATAGTCTGAGGGCTACGTTCAAGCGGAGAGACTAAGAAAATTGGACAATGTCTAATACTAAAAAGGGGTAAGATAAATGATGTTGATCTGAGGCAAGCGAGCTTCACACTGCTTTGGCTGCTTCGGCATATAGATACTTCTAAACTGATATACTTCACACACTACAGACTGCTGGTAGGATTTTAAAGGCCTGGCGGAATTTATGACTATAAATCTGTCTATATGTAGCGCCTAATTAATATAACTACACAGTGGCGAGATCTGAGCTGGTGCACTGAAACAGCATCTTACAGATCTAGAATCCCGAATCAAACAATCTTCTAACAATCGTTGAATAGAAAAGAGACAGTGTAAGAGGCAAGACGCCGGGGAGTCTAGTTAAAAGCCCGCGAAAAAAAAAAAAAAAAAAAAAAAAAAAAATTATAA
>JAPVCE010000011.1:32083-173680 GCA_029606265.1 Paecilomyces dactylethromorphus
TCAAAGTTAAATAATCCGTCTGCGCCTTTCTCCACGACGCCGACCTCCGTTATTATACCATCAATCAGAGCAGCAGGTGTAATGTCGAAAGCAGGATTCCACACATTAATACCAGGCGCAGCAATACGTATCGTTGCCAAGGTGTTATCCCCTTCACCTCCCTCAAGCGCACCCTTAATACGAGTCACCTCTGAAGGAGCACGTTCTTCAATGATGATATCTTCTCCCGATTTCGTTTGCAAGTCGATCGTCGTCCGTGGTGCTGCAACTAGAAATTTCACGCCATGATGTTTGGCAAGGATTGCAAGACCGTATGTGCCGATTTTATTAGCAGTGTCTCCATTGGCGGCTACTCTATCCGCCCCAACTACAATTGCCGACACCTGCCTCTCCTTGCTAGAGAGTAAAGCTGCCGCCATCGAGTCTGTTATGAGTGTCGAGGGGATATTGTCATGGACCAATTCGAACGCTGTTAGACGCGATCCTTGATTGTATGGTCTGGTTTCGGTACAATACGCGTGATCTAAGACTTTCTTCGAATGGAGTGCACGGACGACACCCAACGCAGTTCCATATCCAGAAGTTGCCAGTGAGCTATAATATGTTAGGTGTCGAGTCAATTAACCCCAAAGGACATCGTAACAGAGTGCTTACCCAGTGTTGCAATGCGTTAAAACATTTACTTTCTGCAAATCCGGTCGAATGGTTTTCTCAATGAGCCAATCTGCTCCATATTTACCAATATTCTGATTATCGGCCAAATCATCTGTCAACATCTGCGCTGCAGCCTTGATAAAAGCAGACGCTACTGAATTGCCCGTCGATCCACTTTCTTTCGCCTGTGTCGATACGAGAACTTCAAGCTTGCGAGCTGCATCGCTAAGATTAACCGCCGTTGGCCTGCTCGTTGTGAGGTACTGTAACTTCTCGCGGATGAGGAGTTGCACATCTTCAGCGCTCGGTGGTAGCTTGCCGTCGGCAATGAGATTTTCCAGTTCCACCGCAAGGGAGAGAGCCGCTATTATGGCGATAGCCGGCGCCCCTCTGACTTTCATGTCTTTGATAGCATGCCAGCCTTCCTCCGCTGACCGGATCTGCACGTATTCCACCACATGCGGCAGCTGCAACTGGTCTAGGGTGGACAGCTGTTTCCCATCGTATTTGATGGCCTGAAGAGACATCTTTCCAGTCTTCTCACAGGATAAGATGCAATGGGATTGGGATTCACGTCTCAAAGTCACAGCTGCTTCGTGTTGACACTACTCTTCTAGCGGGGCAGTAAAGGAGGGGTGAATCTGAAAGATTGTCCCCAGTCCGTGGGCGGTGTGATAGGCGGTATGGATACGAACTGGCAGAACCAGCCCGCTACCCCTCCATGACCCGTGACCTGCGTCGAACCAGCCAATGGGAGCTGGGACTCGGAACGGCGATTGCTGGAAGGCTTATCTAATCACTCTTATCGGCCAGCGAGCCAACCAGGATGCATCCCAATCACGCAATCGTCATGACAGCTCCGCGGACGAACGCCGTTTGCGATGAGTAGGAAAAAAAATATATCTAGATAAAAAATAAAATAAAATAAATAACAACCACCACGACAGACGACGTTCAGTATAGAATCAGAAACAATTAAGATAGGTGTCTTATAATTCTCTAAGACATATTCTCTTTTCGCGTTCTTTCCTCCACAACAGCCGCCAGCAGAATCGACTGAAATTCTTCTGCAATTAAAGTGTTGCCACTACGCTCGCCGTAACCGGCCTTTGAAATCCTATTCGCTGATTGGTTGTTCATCATCTTCTTCTCCGCGGAAATTGTCGAAAAAGGTTTATAACAGTCACTCAACTGATTCTTTCGATTGGGCGTGTGGGAAATCAGAGGTGCAATTAATAAATTATCCATCATCTCTGCTTTTCGAGTTCAGCTTTTTCAAAGATTTCTATCCACACATTCTTCAAGTGCGTCCAGAAAACTGGGAAGAGGCAGGGAGCTCAGTGGCGATAACAGCAATGAAGGCTTCCGGGCGTGGTGATGCCTCGCCAGCGCCATTGCTTACAGCCGTAGATGCGACATCGCAGGTGCATCTGGTGATCGGTTCTGATTCTCTCGCGGCAGCGCGCTGTACAAGATGTCTAGAGGTAGGAGCGAAACCCATCATTATCGCACCGGACACCGGGGACATGCATTTCAGTCTTGCGCAACGGATCCAGGCTGGCGCAGTGGAATGGTTACGACGAGAATTCCAAGATTCAGATCTCACCACGCTAGGACGCGATGAGGTGGACCGCGTTGTGGATACAGTGTTCATCACGCTGGGCAGCAACAATCCTCTAAGTAAGTTCTATATCTTTTCATGCCATGCGCTGAATCCACTGAACAAGAGCTAACTCCTCGTCAAGGTTCGCGTATATCAAAAATGTGTCGTCGCCTCAGAATTCCGGTAAACGTATCTGATGCTCCTGAGCTATGTACATTTACACTACTCTCAACGCACTCAGATGGCCCCCTGCACATCGGGATCACCACTTCGGGACGAGGCTGTAAACTCTCATCACGGTTACGAAGGGAGATCGCATCATCCCTACCACCGGATTTTGGTGCTGCAATCGATCGGTTAGGTTCTATCCGACGACGGATCTGGGAGGAGGATCGCGCGGCCGGGCTGATCGATGCGGCATTTGAAGTGGAAGAGGAAGATTCCAAAGCGCAGAAGCATACTTTCAATGCATTGGTAACACCTGAAGATATTTCTGCAGCGAAGAACCGGCGGATCCGCTGGTTCTCCCAGATCTGCGAGTACTGGCCGCTGCGAAAACTCGCTGCTATTGACGACTCCGATGTGGACACCATGCTCGCGGCATATTCATCCGAGACCTCCAATTCAACATCAACGAACACTACGCTCAGCAACGGCGTTGTCTGCAATAAGGGTGCAATCATCCTCGCCGGTTCCGGCCCGGGTCATCCTGAGCTTTTGACGCGGGCAACATACCATGCGATCCAGAATGCGGACATCATCCTAGCGGACAAGCTCGTCCCAGCACCTGTACTGGACCTCATCCCTCGCCGAACGGAGGTTCATATCGCACGGAAATTCCCCGGGAACGCCGACCAAGCACAAGAGGAGTTCCTCCAGATGGGACTGAACGCTCTGCGCAAGGGTCGGCAGGTGCTCAGACTAAAACAGGGTGACCCTTATCTGTACGGCCGCGGTGCAGAGGAGTATCACTTCTTCCGAAATGAAGGATACACGCCCATCGTGCTCCCAGGAATCACGAGCGCCCTCAGCGCGCCATTATTTGCCGGAATTCCGCCAACACACCGCAGCGTTGCAGATCAGGTCCTCATCTGCACCGGCACTGGCAGGAAAGGCGCTGCGCCAGAGCCACCTACATATGTCCCGACACAGACAGTGGTCTTCCTGATGGCTCTTCATCGGCTGTCTTCGCTCATTGAGTCTCTGACCACCTTCCCAGCTGATACAGAGGAAGGATCAAAATCAAGAACGCGAGTACTTTGGCCCAAAGACACGCCTTGTGCTGTCATCGAGCGGGCTTCATGCAGTGATCAAAGAGTCATCCGGTCCACCCTGGAGCATGTGTGTCTCGCCGTGGAAGAGGAAGGCTCTCGGCCACCTGGTCTACTGGTGGTTGGAGCAAGCTGTCACGTCTTGCACGATTCTATCGGTCAGAAGTGGGTTGTAGAGGAGGGATTCCGGAGCCTAGACGGGCTCCGTCAACGAGGAGATCTTGACATCGTCGATGGATCGGGACCTTCGAATGGAACAGCATAATACATGATGGACACTCGGACTTTTCCTTTTCAATATAGAGAATGGGATGCATTGCATGGTGGGAAGCGCATGACTTGGAATTTTATAAGAAATGATACCATTGATAGTTATACCCGAATAGAACTTGACTGAGTGACACTTTTATGATTACCTTTAGAGGGGAGGAAAAACAAAGACCCAATCTCTGGTTACACAACATAAGAGACCTACAGAGCAATGATTAGAATAGCAGAAATCCTCTAGTAGAATAACGCTATGAATGCTACAGAGAATGGGAATGGACAGCTACCCTCACGCGGCCGTTGTTGCAAAATGCGCGGTGAATCACTAGTAAATAATGGAATAATATTGAATGGCATCTAAGAGCGCCAGGCTCTTCATCTAACACTATGCTGTCTCTATGCCTGCCACCCACCCAATGCAGACCAGTCGTATTTCTGTTGACCTTGACTGCAAGTGTGTTGAGTCATATGGAGTTTTATGTATGCAGAGCGGCCGTTTGCGTCGGCCGCGGCTATATGGATGCTTTATCGTTCTAGATCAAAGGAGACGCTGCAGTGTTGCGGCATATGCAATATCAACAGCTTTGGGTTTGCCCCAATTCTGTACTCACTTTTGTCGGTAGATGATGTTCTCTCGAGCAGGCCCGCAGCCGACAGACTCGATCTTCAAACCCAGGTACTTTTCGATGTATTCAATGTACGATCTGGCCTCGGCGGGCAGCTGATCGTACGACGTGCATTCCGACGTGGTCTTGCACCAGCCAGGCAATTCCTTGTAGATTGGCTCGACGTTGTCCAAGTCCTCGGTGTTCTCGGGGAATGATTCTGTGACCTCACCGTTGGGGAGCTTATAGGCCGTGGCGACCTTGATCGTCTCCAGTTCATCAAGAACATCGAGCTTGGTGAAATTCAAGCTTCAGACAGATCAGACAATGTTTACAACAGAAAGAGAAAAGATACCAACGAACCTTGTGTAGTGGTTGACCATCACCGAGTGCTTGAGCATGACTAGATCCAGCCACCCGCAACGGCGCTTTCGGCCGGTGGTCACTCCGAACTCCCTTCCCTTGACTTGAAGGTATTCACCAATCTCCTGTGTGCCATCAGTATACCGGACCGAAATCAGGGATGGATGCGCAAGGTCGGCCGACACATACATTGAACTGCTCCGTGGGGAAGGGGCCATTTCCGACGCGCGTCAGATAGGCCTTGGCGACACCAACGATTTGCTTGACATGGAAAGGAGAAATGGCCAATCCGGTGAACGCACCTCCCAGACAGGCGCTGGAGCTGGTTACGTAGGGATATGTTCCATAGTCGATGTCGAGCATGACGGCATTAGCGCCCTCGACGAGGATCCGCTTGTTCTGTTGCGTCTGAGCGTACATCCATGACACGGCGTCTACGACCAGCGGCTGCAGTCGGGGGGCTAGCTCCTATTCTCAGGGTGTTAGCGAC
The DNA here is from genome assembly GCA_029606265.1 of Paecilomyces dactylethromorphus. NCBI lineage: Eukaryota > Fungi > Ascomycota > Eurotiomycetes > Eurotiales > Thermoascaceae > Paecilomyces > Paecilomyces dactylethromorphus. Next base: position 37,337 of record JAPVCE010000011.1, read on the forward strand.
ATGAACATAACAGGGCCCCGGTGAGTCATCGGGTGGTACCTTCAATTGCGCCAGCTCACCCTCCTCATCATACGAATCCAGCAGCGATCCATACTGCTGTCGGTAGCCAGCGACCAGCTGACGGAAACGGCTCTCAAACTCCGACCATTTATCCAACCGGAGACCATCGACGCGCAGTCCCTTGCGGGATGCCTTGGATGCGTATGTCGGGCCGATCCCCTTGTGTGTAGTTCCGACCTTCCCCTTTCCCAGCGCCTCCTCGTTCAATTTGTCAACAAACTGGTGTAAGTTGAGGACCAGGTGGGCGCGACTCGAGACAACGAGGCGGCCGTCGCAATTGAGTCCCTTCTTCTCCAGGGCTTCGAGTTCAGCGAATAGCGCCGGGACGTGAACGACGACTCCGGATCCAATCAGGTTGATCGTCTTGGGGTTCACCAGTCCTAGATCATTTCAATGAGCCACTGTAGTCTTTTTTTTTTCTCTGCTTCTGGTTTTCTAGAACTGACCACTTGGGAGCAGATGGAAATCATAAGTCACGCCGTCCACGACAATTGTGTGCCCCGCATTGTTCCCGCCGGCGCTTCTGGCACACACATCGGCGGATTCGGTAAGGATGTCGACGAGCTTTCCCTTGCCTTCGTCTCCGAATTGTGCGCCGAGCACAATGGTAACTGAGGCAGAAGACATGACGACCGTGTTCGATACGTGGGGAGGAGCCTAATCGCAGAATCAAGACGGAGGGGCAAGTAAGAAAGGCGGGCTTTTCGGACGGATTCAATATCGGAGGAGGAGAGGATGCAAACTCTGCAAAAACCCGCCCCTGCCTCGCTGCCTGAGGCTGTAAGGCTGGCACTGCTCGACTATCATTGGCCCGCTGTGTCCGGAAACTGCGATGATTGACTCGAAACGTCAGCTGTCCACTACCTGCCCCGCCTTCCCGATCCGGTTGGGCACAGGAAATTTCCTTTTCTTTTATTAATCTGACTCAGACTTCAGCCTCTTCTCCAGGGGGAAGACCATGTGGAAAGTACGCAGAACATGGCATGAACAGGGATAATCCCGATCCATCTGGTGTAAGGCAATGGGATCCCCCGATCTCGGAGTGTTCAATTCCGCTATGAAACCCAATACCAATGGCTGCATGTCATGGACTAGATCTCGATCCTCAAGTAGATACTGATTACGATTGCTACTATGATAATAGGAAGTGGACACCGTGTGTCACAGTTGCGCTAAATATAGTATATAGTAGATGGAGGAACTCTGAGCCATGTATCTATAACTGTAGTGATGACGATGACCATATGATACACGCTTCGCAAAGGGGTATATAAGAAGAATGTTCAATACTTGTAAATATCCGTGTCGCTGCCGAACACAAGACTGCGTTAGTAAGTGGGAAGTTGATAGGAGAAAAAAAAAAAAAGGCACACGATGTGACTCACAAATTACGGAAGCGATCTCTTCCATCCGCGGTGATGTTGACCCAAACACTGACACTCATGGCAGACACGGGAAAGACACCGTAGCCCTCACCATCGATGACAACCGTCTCTGGATTCCATTCGAGCAGGTCGGTCCACCGCTCGCCGGTGTGCTGCTTACCGACGAACATACGCTTGGTGGAGGCGACGCCGTTGCTCAGAACGCACGCAAGACCAGAAGGATGTCTCAAGTTGCCATAGCGGACGAAACCTGGGAGCAATCAGCGTTGCTCGTCAACGACGACATTCTCAAGGCGCGGTTCACTCCGGGCGGGGGTTGATACAGACCTATGCAATTTCGACGGTCGAAGTAATCACGTTGCTCTCCATAGGCATACAACTTCCGTGCAAGCGCCAGATGAGGTAGCTTACCCCCGCAGGATGGCGGCAAGGGGCCCTTAGGTCCACCTTGGATCCCGTAGAGATCACCGTAAAAAATGCACGGCTGACCATCCCTGCGGAGCAAGATAAGGGAGTAGGCAAGAGGCTTAAAATATGCGGTGATGGGTGCCTCGAGGCTTTGTCCCGGTTGCTGGTGAGGAGTCAACTAACCAGGTCTTCCCACTCAGAAGATTTCAAAAGTTCTACTTACGGTGTCATGGTTCGCTACGAAGGTCTGAAGGACATGTCAGTACTGGACGAGGACAAGGGAAGGACCGGACATACAACGGCGTGCTGAGGCTCGTATTTCACCAGAGTCTCATCGAAAATCCGTCTCAGGTCAGCGCCTTCAGTCCGCGAGAAAGTGGAAAACCGATAGACAAGCGGCACGTCAAACAAGGACAGCTCTCGGTCCATCCTTTGGAGGTAGTCGAGTAATTCACCCGGTGATCCTCTCCAGTACTCTCCAATGAAGGACCAGTTGGATCCAACCGTGTGTTTCATGTGTTTGATAAAATCCTTCTGGAACTGAGAAGAATAGTGTTTAGCGGCGTCTAATCTCATGCCACTGAGCGGCAACTGTTGTCCAATCCACTCTCCCCAGCATAGGACATCCTGTCTGACCTCCTGGTTGGAATAATCCAGGTCTGCGAACATCAGATAGTCGTAATTGCCATTTTCCTTGCTGACATCGTGGGCCCAGTCTTTTTCAGGTCCGCAGATCCTGTATATAGCATTCTTATGATCAATCGCATTGTAGTCGATGCCGCTGAAATGGTACCAGTGATATTTCATCGAACTGTACTTCTCCCCACGTCCCGGAAAGTCGTAACCGACCCATCCTTCTATTTCTTCTGGTCTGGAAAGTGATATATTGCGTTCTGGAGAGGACAGTTAGCTGCTCAGAAACCACGGGCAGAGGACGAATAGGTCGTATAGGACATTCAACATACGCTGTGGATCTACCCGGACAGCCGAAAATCTTTCTGTGTAGTCAGCAGCTGCCTTATGATTTAAGACTGCATCCCAGTAGATTCCAATGCCAAGCTTCTGGGCTGTCCAGGTGAGAGCTAGAAGCTCCTCCTTGGTACCCCATTTTGTCGCTTGGGACCCCTTTTGATCGAATTCGCCTAGGTCGTAGAGATCATAGATATCGTAGCCATTTGTAGATGGGCTCATTGCCTTACATCCTGGGGGCAGCCAGATGATGTCGACGCCGATATCCTTAAGGTCGGGCAAAACTTTGTCCAGACGCCGCCAATGTCCCTGATCAGCGGGAACGTGCCATTCAAACGCCTGCATCATCAGAACATTGTCTGGAGTGTCCCATGTCGGCAACAGATCTAGACGTTCTGCTTCATCTATGCAGCACAGAAATCAGGATCGTTATCGCTCACAAGCCACCGCTCGTGCATTATCGTGTCACGGTGTAAGCGGGCTGGGGATCGCAACACACTCACGTTCGATTTCCTGCCACTTGGATTGTTTCCTGCTGCTTGTTCCACAGCAAAAGAACGCCTTCATCTTGCGACTACCAGAACCAAAAAACCAGCCTAGGGCGAAAGAGAGAATGGCTGTGAATAAAACGAGCGACAACATCCGTCGGAATCTATGTACAGCGAATAAGTCCGGTCTATTTTAAGAAAGGAAAAAAATTAAAAAGATGCGCTACGTCCCGGCCCTAGCCATCTAGCGTACGGCATGGATCAGAAAAGGGGGGGAACGAGGGGGATGCGAGGAGCAACCGGTTTAACGTCGCAAATGGCTCGATAAGATCGAGATTAACTGTCACTCTCTGCAAGGCGGACAGTGACACCTATGCGAGGGATGATAAGCGTTCAGGAACCGCAAGGCGACCCAACGGATCTCCAACCGGATGCTGCGGGTCCCTGTGGGAAGACTAAACGTTTTAACTTCGCCCAAGGCGGAATCAACCCTGGTGGGCTGTCTCTATTTTTGGTGGAGATCCTATCCCTATCAGCGATCTGCCAGTGCAAACATAGTCGTGTGCTGTAAGGAGGAGGATTTGGAAGAAAATCATCCGAGGATACGGCGACTGGGATTCTCTATCAACGTAAGGATACGGCAGACGCTCGCAGCTTCCATGGTCGCAGTCAGCGCGCCTATCTTAGACCGCCAAAGGTTACCATCGCGACAGTCTATCAAATGTTACCGTAGCGATCATGCTTATCGTAGGACGCTAAAGCGTCGCGCTGCTGATCACTCAGTCGTCCATCTCGACATTGCCCCCGCGTTTTTGATGAGCAATTTTTCTCCTTGAATTGATGCCTGAAAGCTTCGGCAACCGCGTCAAAGGTGCCTTCTGACGCGGCTTCATCAATCACGGTCGGAGTCATGTCCTCATCGCAAAAGGCCATTGTCTGCTTGCTACTTGGGGTGAGATCGGTCTGGGGAACACCTAGTAACCCCGCAGGCACGACGGAGACAGACGTGCTGCGCTATGTGAACCCTCTGATCGGAAGTGATAATGGCGGCAATGTTTTCGCGGGCGCGAGTCTGCCGTATGGAATGGCGAAACCTGTGGCCGATGTAAATGGTCAAAATACAGGAGGCTTCTCAACTGATGGGAGCAATGTAACCGGATTCTCACATATGCACGACTCAGGCACGGGGGGTAATCCGTCGTTGGGCAATTTCCCTTTATTCCCACAGTATTGTCCCGAGGACGAGATCGACAATTGCAATTTTCCCAAAGCCGATCGTGCTCTGCCTTATATCGCAAATTCTGTCGTCGCTCGGCCGGGTTATTTCTCTTTGAGCTTGCAAAATGGTATCCAGGCGGAAATGACGGCCACGGAACATACGGCGTTGTATAAATTCCACTTTCCGGAGGCGGCTGCTAGCAACGGTTCTGCTCTAAGCCCTTTGATACTGCTCGATCTGACAGATGAATGGGATAGTCGGCAGAATGCCTCTATCGATATCGATGCCGCAACAGGCAGGGTCACAGGAAATGGGACTTTTCTTCCCAGTTTCGGTGCCGGCTCTTATATTTCATACTTCTGCGTCGATTTTGCTGGTGCTGTGATCCATGATAGTGGGATTTGGGTCAACAATAGAGCAGGAACCGAACCGAAGAAGTTATTCGTTACGCGGGGCTTTAATAATTTCTATCTCCAGGCAGGTGGTTTCGTTAGGTTCCAACGCCCCAACGACGGTGTAATAAGTGCTAGAGTGGGAGTGAGTTTTATCAGTACAGATAGAGCTTGCCAGAATGCGAAGAGTGAGATTCCTAGTCCTCTGGATAACTTCGATTCTGTGGAGGAACATGCCCAAGCGGCTTGGAGAGAGAAACTCAGCCCAGTTTCGGTAGAAGCGGGAGGTGTCAGCGATGATCTTCTGACGAGTTTCTGGAGTGGTATCTATAGAACAATGCTTTCTCCCCAGGATTATACTGGAGAGAACCCGCTCTGGGACAGCGAAGAGCCATACTTCGATTCATTCTACTGGTGACTCCCTCCTGACCTTTAACGTCCTTTTCAAAGGTGCTACTGACACTCGTCTCTTTGCAGCATCTGGGACTCTTTTCGAGCTCAACATCCGCTTTTGACCATCATCGATCCCACTACACAATCCAAAATGTTACGCAGCCTATTGGACACCTACGTGCACGAGGGATGGTTGCCAGATTGTCGAATGAGCCTCTGTAAAGGATGGACGCAAGGAGGCTCAAATGCCGATGTGCTGTTCGCGGATGCCTATGTCAAGAATCTTACGGGAATCGACTGGGATCTTGCCTACAAAGCGATGGTTAATGATGCCGAAAACGAACCACTGGAATGGTCTTACGAGGGGCGTGGGGGTCTTCTAAGTTGGAAGCGATTGAACTATATCCCGTACCTCGACTTCGACTATTTGGGATTCGGGACTAATTCGAGGAGTATCTCTCGGACCTTAGAATATTCTTACAATGACTTCGGTCTGTCGACGGTGGGAAAAGGCATCGGAAAAGACTACACACAATATCTCTCAAGAGCATCTAATTGGAAGAACCTCTTTAAAGAGGATCAGAAATCATCGATAAACGGCACTGACACTGGATTCACAGGATTTTTCCAACCGAAATTCCTGAACGGGACGTGGGGTTATCAAGATCCTATTGCATGTAGCCCACTAACTGACTTCTGTTCTCTAACCTCAAATCCCTCGGAAACATTCGAATCGAGTGTCTGGGAATACCAATTGTTCGTATATCCAACATTTCGTTTCTGTTTTGATTACTTGACGGCAAATTAACATGTTGTAGCTACGTCCCTCATGACATGGAGGCCTTGATTAAGCTGCTCGGCGGCCCTGAAGAATTCGTCTCACGTCTTGACTTCTTCCACAACTCGGGTCTCGCTGACATCGGTAATGAGCCCGTGTTTCTCACTGTCTTCCAATATCATTACGCCGGCCGCCCAGCGCTCTCGGCGCATCGCGCCCATAGCTACATACCGGCATCGTTCAACGCCTCAAATGATGGCCTTCCCGGAAATGATGACTCAGGAGCCATGGGTGCCTTTACCGTTTTCTCGATGGCGGGTCTCTTCCCAAATCCAGGACAGAACATATACTTAATTACCCCTCCCTTTTTTGAGGCCGTGAGCTTTACATCTCCCCAAACGAACAGAACCGCTACGATCCGAAATATCAACTTCGACAAGACGTATGAGAACATTTATATCCAGAATGTAACCCTGAACGGCCAGCCTTATTCGAAGAATTGGATCGGACACGAGTTCTTCACGCAGGGAATGACGTTGGAGTTGACTTTGGGTAATGAAGAAAGCAGCTGGGGCACAAGGCCAGAAGATCTACCGCCTAGCTTATCGACAGTTGGAACGCAAGTTCTAGGAGACTTTTCATTCTGAATAAGACGGCTGTGGAAACGTAACAGACATGGACAAGGCGCTTGCCGCATGTATATAGCACTGAATCCTTTCATAAATTACAAACTGAGAGTAGGACCACTATTTAACAAATCACTACGATACTCTTTGGGTTCAAACTACTTCTATGACAAACAAATTCAATCAACAAAAGCGGTTATTTATCTCCGTGTTGTTCTCAATTTTCCATCTATTGGAGGACTCCTGGAAGGTAGGAGAAGAAACATAAGCCTCATAGCCATAACTTTTTGATAATATATACATCGGGTACTCGCTGCTTGAAGCAACTCTATGTACAGATATTAAATAACATGGTAGGGATTCATTCACCACATTAGGCACAACAGTCATATTATAAGAGCACAATCATCAGCTCTTATAAAATCTATCAAATTTTGTTCATCACTCGTTTTCGATGACACTTTCAACGCCCAGTTTTTCGCTGCAGTCTGCGACGTTGTCATCGTGGTTTTGGTCCTCATTACCAGAGGCAGGGGTGGCTGATCGTGCCCTCTCCATCTCTTTCCTCTCCTCTTCTTCTTCTTCCTTCTCGACTTCCTCCTCCCAACTATCCGCAACTTCGACCTTGTTGCGCAGATTCTTGCTGGCGCCAACACCAGACCGAAGAACCAGGCGGCCACTGTTCGCGCTCCGCTCAAAGTCACCCGCAAGTGCAGCATAGAACGAGCCAGAGACAGATGGAAGAGCATTCGTACTTATTGCGGATAGACTATTGGAATCCGCGCCGTTTTTCCTCCGCGACGCGACCTGGGCCCAACCACCGTCCATGCCGCCGTTCTTCGTGCCACCACTGGCTTCACGGAGTGCTTTTGCTTCAGCTATAGCAGCTCGTTGAGTCTCACGTTCTTTTGTCCTTTCCCGATCTCGGAACTTGACACAGTCGCTGACGCTCATTCCGCCAATCCCAATAGATGATCCGCCGCCGAATCCGAAAATCGGTGCAGTCCAGGACGTGGGTTTTAGAACGAAGACATGCCGGTGTGGCTCGGGATCAAAGCTCTCCGTGGCAAAACCCCAGTCGATAGCGAGTGAGTGCACAAAGGCGCGGAGAGGTGCCTTCGCAGGCTGAAATCGAACCGAACGCTGCGTAGTGCTGGTGGCAAGAGAATGGAGAGTGGATTCATAGGTCTGTAATGTCGACAAGGTTGAAGATGAGGAAAGTTGAATATACCTATCCAAAGTCTCCGCAGAATAAGGTAGATTGTCAGAGGTGATGTGCGAGGAACCGCCATGAGACGATGTTGTAGATGGATCGATGTCTATCTTCAACGCCGATGCCAAGGAACGGTTACGCTCTAGGCGTGCACATTCATCGTCACATTTCAACGGGGTCAAAGCAGGAGACTGCTGATGTTGCTGCACCTGACCCTTTGAAATAGACGCCTTCGCGGCGCCACAACGTCTCTCCTGTCGCAGACGCCCACAGCCACATGTTACAGTGACCACAGTGGGACATGGTGTTTTCTCTGGACAAGGATAAGGTGCATGGCATGGTTCTGTGCAAGGATGATTACAGATCGTCTTGCTCTTCCCACAAGGCTGACGACACGGCTCAATGGCATCCTCGCAGTCCCCTGGCCGGTGACAGCCTTTCTGACATGTATGGGAACCACACTTTAGTGGCTCGCCGCAAATCAGACCGCACCGTGCATCCACCAGCCAACAGGGCTGATTTTTGAGGCTTTTCTTTCCACACAGACATTTCTTTTCCGTCAGATAAGGGCACTTAGGGCAATTCTCATCATCAGTATGACAATTATGCTGTGTCTGCGGATGACCACAGGCTTTGGGTCGCTCGCAATCGAACCGGCAAGGAGGTGGCTTTGTACCACAAGGTAACGGTGGATAGAGGATGGATCGACCACAGTTGCATGGGATTTCCTCAAAGATTGCCTCGCGGCAGGTATTGCAACTGCCTTTGTGACATAACTCCGGACATGTATGTTTCTCACACTTGAGCAATCGGCCGCAGATTCTAGTACAGATATGTTCTGCCTCAATATCATCGTCAGGACGAACAGTTCCATTCAACGACCTCAGCTTTCGCCGAGTCGCCTGCCGTTCAAGGGCTTTGCGTTCCCCTGGGCAACAGTGTTCTCCACAAGTATGACGACCACAATTCATAGTAGCCTTGCATACGCGGAAACACTGAGGCGGCTCTTCCGAACCTTGGTGACAGACAGTATCAAATGAACTGCGGCCACAGCGACACTGGATTTTAACCGTGCGCAAACAAGGTCGACATGGCCCGGTGTGGCAAATCATAGGACATGGATGACCGCAGGATAACAGCTTTCCACAGGCCTCCTGACAGTTGGGGATGGGATCCTCGCAGGACGTTCTCGGAGAAAACCCAGGGATCTGCGTTAATGGCGTCTTGCCGCAAGGGCATCTAGTGATGACGTCGGGGGATCTCGGACAATGTGCCGGCGCAGCTTCCTGAGGATGGCAATCTTTCTGGCAGAAGTGGACACCGCAATCAAATGGGCGATTGCATGTCTCTCCACAGCGGAAGGATCCAATCCATTCCTCTGTATGGGACGTATCATCCAGCAGTCGTACACTCACGAACTCCTCTTCCTTGGAGCTACAGAGCATCTCCGTCTCTACTTTTCCACAGTAGCACCTCGTTTGGACTCTCACTTCGCAACCACCACAAAGTCCCTCATGGCAGGGCCGGGGACAAGTATGCTCTCCACATGGTAGCAGATCCCCGCAGATCTGACCACAGCTCCATCCATTGACATAATCCGTGTCCACGCAGCGCTTGGTTGATGAATTCTTCCCACAGAAACAGTCCTGAGTTGGACCCATAGCGGTGCACGGAGGACAAGGACCGGCATGGCAGATGGAATCGCATGGATGTGGGCATCCTGCCCGGGGACGCGAGCAGGTCTGTCCACATGAATGTGGAGGCAGGCCGGGCAGCGGGCGCGGATCGATTTCCTTCTCGCACCAACAGGAATATGTCGACGGAAGTGTATCCTGAGGGAGGTTACAGCCAGGACAACGCCATTGACGCGGTGTGTTCGTCCCGTCCTCTCCATCCTGCTGTCGTTGCTGGTCATTTCGGAAAGCAGAACCTTCGTTTTTTGACCATTTTTTGATACAGCTCAGGTGAAACACCGTCCAACAGAGTCGACAGGACCAGACGCGAGATTTACCGCTTAGCTCGTTTGTGCAGATCGGGCACTCGTAGAGATTATTAGCGATATCTTCGTGGGTTCGGGTGGCGATATCCTCCGCGGTCGATTTAGTCGTCACCTTGGGCGGTCTCGACCGAGATGGCTTCGGTTTCGATTTCACCTTCGAAGTCGAGTCGGGCGTAGAGGACGGTGGAACAGACAATGATGCACTAGCGACCACCTGCCCAGGAACAAACTCTGGCGCGTCTGCCCTTAGCGCTGCTTCCTGATCTGTATGATCCTGATACCCAGTCTCACCCACAGATCCGTCCTCCCCAGAAGTGTTCCCAGGCCTTGTCAGTCGTCCTCCAAACTTTCTACCGCCGACCACGGCGGAGCCTCTGGTCCTGGCGGGTCTCCGTTCTCCGCTTCCATTTTCTGTACGTCGATCTGTTGACGGTTGCTCTGAGGACTCTGTCCGGCCAGCGTTGCCACCATTCCCTCCTCTTCTCCCTCTTGGTCTCCGTCTTCTGGATGCCTCGGCTGGCCCTGGCATGTCTCTTGTTGCTGTCGTATCGGCATGTTGTAACTGAGCGGGCAGTTGAGAGATCGAATTTGCCGGCTGTGGCGTCGAATCCGGACGCGGTGTGTTATTTGCCGCACGACTTCCACGAGGTCTTCCTCCGCGTCTCGATGTTCTCTGTGGTGTCGGACGACCATGTTCTGCGACTCGCGCCACCTCTGCGCTCATGGTGTTATGCTTGGCCGATTGCCCCGACAGTTCCTCCACTTTTGCGGCCCCTCAGGGCTTGTCGTTTTGCGGTCAATCAACTGCAGTGACGCACTGGTCGCAGGTGGAGTCAATCCTTTAGAAATGACAAAGTAACTCGAAAAAGTCCGTTGTCCGCCACTAGGATGTACTGGACACGGAGTATCTTGACCACACAAGTGAATTGCCTCGATGTATTTATATGTTACCGCCTGCAAAGGTCAGGGGTGCCGTTGAGGCGTCTTGCAAGAGATGGGAGAAGGAAGAGCAGAGGTGAATTAGAAGAGATGCTCAGGTACTTTTTAGATGTTCAGGCAGTGGCGCCAATGTCTGGCAGCTTAACGCCGAAGTCCGTCATTGGCGGGGGATCGAGGGACGGCCCGTCTGTTTCGCCGGGTGGCGTCTTTCCCTTTTGGTGAAATGACAGGCAGTGTCGGTGCACCAGTAGTCCAGTGAGAACGAGTAGTCCAATAGTTAGTTCAGAAGAACAGGGACCATTTTAGTCATCGGCCCTGTTTGACTCATTCTTACTGCTGCATAATTGTACGCTGCAGCCAAATATGACTCATTTCTAAATAACTCTTCAGGCGTACCGAAGCTGCCTGCTCTAGATCCATACCATGGATACGTTCTCTAAGCAGATAATTGATTCCTGGAGACAGATTTACCTGACAGACTAATCCGATTTGGGGAGGAGCGCCAGATAGCCGATAAGAGAGGTTCCGGGGCAGGTGTTCCAAAGATAAAATAATCGCAATCCTGTCTTGCTGGTCAAGAGCCTGACAATCTCACTTGAATCCAAGGGCAAATCGAATGATAAACTCAGAAGTCAAAATTGGCATCGGCAATCAACGAGATATATAGGTTTATAGTCAGTTCCCCGATTACATCTTGTGATGGAGCGGGGTATTCTCCGTACTCAGCTACAAAGCTGCATTAGAAATCTTTGCCCGTATGCGAACTCCGGAACTCAGTAATAACACATATCCTTTTGTCTGTATCACAGTTCTTGTTGAGCCTACAGAGTGGAAGATGCACCTGATAACTTGGTCCGTGAAAAGCTGAAAGATAGGCTACTGCGGGGAGGCAATTGGGAACACCAAACAATGTTGTAGAAATAGTGGCGTAGCTTACTAGTGATAGTTCTCGATGGGTAAATAGGGATATGGCCGGATTGAATGGAACAGATTTTGTATATCGAGTTTTCATTCTCTAATCTTGATAGTTAGAATAGACTAGGCATGGTTCTCATGAGATGCTGGTCAATTCGGCAGCGGGCAGTTTTTGGATCTACCAGATCAAGCTTTTTCGCGCATTGCGCTGACGCCTGGGAATTGATAGAGAGAGATCTCGAATCACATGGTGAACCGCGTATCTGCAGTCTGTGAGAAATCGAACACCTTCTTGAACTCACCTGAATTTGGCAGCTGCATGCAACTGTAAGCCAATCTCGAAATGAGCATAGACTATTCCTCCGAACGGTCGGTAACCCCCTTCTGATCGGTCAACATTTCTCAAGATTGAACGTTTCCAAGTATTATTGATCTGCCGAGATGGTTCACAGGACACGAACTGCCGGTACACCACGAGAGAAAGATGACTTGCCAAGGCCTCACATCATCTACAATACCGATGATGGAACCGGTTAATTGTGGGTCCTATGGTTGTCAGCCTGGCTAAACACACGGCTAATCTTTCAGGCAGAGGGGAAATATTGAAGGAGACAACGACCTCATCTGGCCGAGATAAATGAGAGGAAGGTCTTCGATTGAATAGACACAACGAGAAATAGTGATCGAATTTGCAGTATCCTTCTACCGATACGAGTTTCGTTATGTCAGCCTCACAATCTTTATCTCTCAAGGTGTTATTCTTCGACGTCTTTGGCACAGTCGTGGACTGGCGATCCTCGGTTTCCCACGCGTTAGAAGAAGCATCATCTCATGCCCTAAAAGATACTAAGAAAGTACTGCCGGAAAAGCTACGTCAGACAGCGTCTGCATTCACGACGGACAACTGGCATACTTTCGTGCAGGAATGGCGGACATCTTACTACCACTTCACCCGCACTTTTGATAAATCAAAAAGCTTCGTGTCAGTCGACCAACACCATTATGATTCCCTCGTCGAGCTCCTTAATAAATGGGAGCTGGAAGGTTTATTTACAGACGACGAGGTCCGTGATTTGGCACTGTCGTGGCACCGCTTGCGACCCTGGCCTGACAGCGTCAAGGGTCTTGAGCGACTAAACACGAAATTCCAGACCTGCACATTATCTAACGGAAATTCTTCCCTGCTAAATGAACTTAAAGAGTACGGCTCCTTGCCGTTTGGTCATGTTGCCAGTGCAGAGGACTTTGGGGCTTACAAGCCCTCGCCGCTGGTATACAACGGCGGTGCGGCCAAGTTTGGAGTCACGCCACAACAGTGCGCTCTTGTGGCCGCTCATCTCTATGATCTCAAAGCCGCCAAAAAATGTGGATTTTACACGATATACGTAGAGAGACCATTGGAAGAAAATCTGCCGGCAGAGGAGATCGCCACATTCAAAAATGACGGTACGGTGGATTTATGGGTTACTGAGGAAGAGAATGGGTTCTTGGAGGTTGCAAGGAGATTGGGTGCCTAGATATAAAAAAACAAATACTATAGTAGGTGTCCTAGTGGTCACATTTGATAGGTTAGATCGTGCAAAATAAGTAATAGATTGACTTAAATGTTATCTATTAGATCCCAGATACGCAAAAGCCCTCACCCTCCCTTGGTTCCGCCAAAAGACTACCGTATCCTAGCCTCAAGCACAGAAGTCTGCATTGCTGATTCTCCCCGGGGCTTCCAGCATTCTATCAGCTCCAGTCCAGCTTCATTCAAGAGCTTTTCATACTCCCTCTCTGTTCGCTCCGCTGCTGCGAATGAAACCATCATACTCATATCGCCTATAGCAGCCATCAAAGGCACCTCCGTCTCCGGAATGATATTTTCGTCTATCAATAGGAGCGAATCTGAATCCATAGCATCACGGATTCTGATCAGAATTTGCACCACCTGCTTATCAGGCCAGTCATGCAGCACAGTGCGGAGATAGTATGCTTTTGCACCTTTGACAGGCTGTTCGTCGAAGAAATTATGTCCTTGACCTTCAATTCCGGGTGGTATATCCCCTGTCTCAATAACGTGCGGCAAATCCTGTAGTACCAGTCTTCCAGTTATGTCTCTGAATTTCTCTCGGAATGCAAGGAGGTCTTTTCCATGACCGCCCCCAACATCGACCAGAAGTACGTCTGAAGGATCTTGTACTTGCAATTTCTCCTCGACAGGGAAGAAATCAAACCAGCTTTGCCCGCCCCGGCGGTAGGACGCGGTCATGACTGTGTTGAAAGCATCCTGGTAGTAAGGTTTGGAGGATATGAAGTCAAAATAGCGCAACTTGGTGCCCATGGCAAATTGGAATGGGGCGTCGTCGACATCGCCTGGGTTATTCCAGCCCTTCTGCTCGAAGTACTCAGGTAGGCGGGATAGAATTTCGTGGAAATAAGTGCTATTAGTCTATCAGTTATTGCCTGAACATTATTAGGAGGCTGCGCGTACAAATGGATTACCGCGGCTGCCAGATGAGACGTTGACACATAAGCTGCAGCTAGTGGAGTGGACGTGAAAATATCAGAGGAAAGTTGCTTGAGGACACCCATTGAGGCCAGAAATCTCATAATACGTCCTGGTTCATGTCCATGGTGATTATTATTTGTATTTGTTGAAGGGATGGGGCAAACATACTGACTAGCATAGGATTTCCTTTGGTATCTTCCGCGATCTGGTCCACATTGACCTTGCCATCTTGTTCCTGGGATGAACGGCTGACTACAGCATCGAAGAGCTTGAGGTCTATAGCCAAGCGGAGTGCCATCGCTTGGTGAGCCTCCGGACCGTCAGTATTAGTTGATCATAGTAGATACTGTGGATCACCACAACTCAGACGAAGAGACGAACAGAGAAGAGAAGCTTAGCTATCCTTTCCAAAGGAGATTCACACAGATTCTTCAATTTATCACATGCTTGGGATAATTGAGCTCGCTGCTGTTCATCCACGTTGTTGAGCTGATCGGTAGCAGTGACCGAGTTGATGGACTGGATGAGCTGCAAGACGTTCATTTTGAAAATTGCAAGTAGAATAATGTTAATCAACTGTTTGATTTAAATAAAATTGATACTGGATATAATTTTAGGGAATGTATTGAGCTGAGTGCTTCTATGCCCTTATATGGTTGAGAAGTTCGGGATATTCGCTGCCAACAAACCGAAGCCGACCCCGACCCCGATTTTTACTGCCGACTCCGAGTTTCGTCTTCGTCATAGTGCATACTGCTCAAGTGTCACGCATAACAAATAACGCATACTCACGATTGTATTTAGTAGTTTAAGAGATCTTTATATAGTTATTTGTCGGAGACTCCTTATTCCTAAGGAGCTCCTGGTGGATTTTTCCCACGCCTCTGAGCTCCACACAGAGATCAATAGCCCGAGCTAGTTGCTAGAGAGCTTAAGCCTAGTGAGTCAGGAACTTCAGCTCCGAGATTATTTCTCCCGACAACACCTTACTATATGGGATAGTTTTAGCATGGCGAAGTCCTAAATACTTAATATAATTCTGTCATTTGGACTATAACATTCTCCCCATATATAACGCACATTCGAGTTAAATAATCCTCACTAGGGTCGATCGTAGGCACTTCACGATATAATATTAGAGGTAAAGAGCACGCTATTTCTTGATAGAAGACATCTTATATAGCACCACAGAAACTTCTTGGAAGAAAGTGTATATAGAAAAACCACTTCTGGTCACTTCGCTCACAGAGTACTCTCCCTATTGATGGTTCACCCCAGCAACTACTGGAAAGTGAGAATGATTTATCTCTCAATAAGACTTCAAGCAGTTGAGTGAACAGAATGCCACCACAATCTCACCAACAGCAATTTGTGTTTCCGCAAAGAGCATTAAAATATGACTACGGCATCTATCGTTGCATAGGTAGATCAATGCCAAATCTTGCCTTCTTGAAAGGCCGTGTACTTGAGCTGACAGAATGCCATATTGCCCATACCGTCAACGTAGCGAAGGTTAAAGGAATCGTGATAACCCAGTAAAGCCAGAAATTGTGGGATACAGTCCATACCTGGTCCGAGCCATTTTTGTTCAAGTTGAAGAAATTTGTGCCAAAAAGGCCCTGCTATTGTCAGCAGAGCATAGATATAAGGACTTATTTTGAATCATACCGAAACGAATGACCCTGGGAGATAAACCAAGCTCACGATCGCAATCGTTTTCATCATCGCGTTGTCACCTTGGGCATTCCTTCCCAAGTTCTGAGAAACGAGATTAAATGCCTATTCCGAGTTCATTAGCAAGGATTCGTAAATAAAATAGGCTTTCTTACTAGATTAATCTCGTTTTGCATACGGTCACCTAAGGATCGTGACCTGGTCTTCAGAGAATGGATTTCCTTCGCAACGAAGAGAAGATCTTGATGGTTTTGTACCCAGCGAAGGCGATCCTTCTTAGAGAGAGTAATGTACTCTCTTCTCCAGATATTTTGCTCCTGGATAATGCGCTGTACCGTATGTTTAGCAACTTCTAGGATTTCGTTTACGTGAGAAATATGCCTCGCCATATCATGCAAGTTGGGGAAATCAGGAATGGGCGGCGGAGTCCTATTTCGTGCCTGCATATTTTTTTTCGAATTCAGTATTCCTAAAGAGTGATACTGGAAGTTCTACGAACCTTTTCTACCTCTCGCACGAGATCACGTACAGCCCACACGGTAGCGTCGTACAACTGTTTCACTTGCTCAGTAAGCATAGTATGCCATATATATGGGTTGTCTCTGCAAGCAGAGTGTAAGGAGTCTCGGATGTTCTCTTCTAGGCCATCTGGCAGATCAAGGAAGAAGACTGTCTGACGGCCGGTTTTTGGCTGAAACCGGACAAAGACTGCCACTTGGAGCCACTTATAATGAACTTCTGGCGATGGTGGTTTTTTCTCGACATGTTTTATTTTGAAGCAACTCCATGAAACTATAATCTATAAGAATAGCTGGTAGTCATCTGTGTAGGATAGTGTCACTGACCGTGATTTACCACTTCCCCCTCTTCATCGAGCGTGTATTTGCAGTCAAAGGAGCCGTTCAGATCGTCGCGAATGACAGGCCAGAATCCCTTGCAGAAGAAAGGACTGCTTTTCAACGCTCCACACTTTCTGTCCTTGATTGTTTCCGATGACTCGAACCTGTCGGTCGTATCATTAGCCAAATTGATCACAGTGCTGAGAAAAGTGCATACATCACAGTTATTGGATAATATTCTGCGTCCTAGAACCCTCATTAACAACCTCATTAACAAAATGCAGACTTCAGATTTAAGCATAAATATACCCTAATCCCATTACATATACTGGATATGGGCACTTCCCATTTACCATCACCTGTGAAAAGATTTAACATCACTAACAACTGTAGAGCATACAAGCAAGCATTACTACCATTCAATTTATACATGCTGGTAGAGTCTCCGCATTGGCATTGAGAACCCCACTCCGCGGTTTCGACTTCTTTATCTGTTATCGGGATACAGAAATCGTTCGTCATTTTCAGCAGCGTTATCCAATAGATACTACAGAAGAAAATAACTGTGAAAGGATTGAAGTTGTAGCAAAAGTCCTGAAGAATGAGAAAGGAAAGGCATTACCAGCTTTTAGAACTCCTCCGAGAGAGGCTGTGTTGCTTTTGCTGTCATGTGAAAAATGCAGCTAGTAATAGTGCTTCACCCGGTGCCTAGCTACTAACCACTCAGCTATTCGGTTCATTATGCAACTATCGCACTGCCTCTCTCACCCTTGACATTTTACTACCGAAATTACTGGCAATAATCTGCTCTTATACTGAGAACATACCAGCTTTATGAAATCGACAGACAGCCTTAGAAGTGTCATGGGCCGAAGTGCTCGTTGTGAACATTTACTCAAAACATGTTGATGTGTCACTCTCTAATAAGAAATAATCCCTAAGAAGAAGCATCACACCTGTCAGTAATTCATTTGTCGTGCTTTCTCTTAAGCCTCATCTTGTCCAAATACAGAGCTCGCAGCATCGAAAGACTTTATTACCATTATTGGTAGGCGATTAGGTCTGCCGCGTGCGAGTAGCCATTTGGCGAAGAACATGTTAGCATGCATCGCGCAGTGAGAGGCGGGGCAGCGGTTGGAATCATGTAGCGCAAGGCGGCCTATCAACGTCGCTAATACAGCGCTCGGATATTATCACAAAAACCAGCCCTCAAAGACCCAGCCAATAGGTGTAATCGGTGTTGCAAGCTGGGACCATAATTTGCCGTTCGACCGTACAGACCCTTGCTGTTCTCTCTAGCGCAAGCATGGCGGTTTGACATAGAGCTTTGCTGCCAATGGACCCCCTTTTCAGCTTTTCCTGCCGTAGCACCCTATGGCATGCTCCTTGGCGAGGCTGAGCTTCGGACAATCGGTAATTGTAGCCTTGTTGCCTTAATTCCTTTCCATGCAGTCCCCCGTGCTACACTTTAACGAGTCAAATACCTATGAAATTCCTAAATTAGCCTTGCGATCCATGTTATTTGAATTGTCTTACCAATGATCGTATCGTAGGTTATCAAGCTTACCCTCTTGAAGGGCGCAATAACCATGTCTTGTCCAGCACGCGAAGAGTTTCAGATTGGCTGGATCTGTGCTCTCGATATCGAAATGGCAGCAGCAAAGGAGATGCTTGATGAGAACTTCGGGATCCTCCAGGAGCAGGATCGTGCAGACACAAATTCATACACCCTGGGCCGGATTGGTTTACACTATGTTGCGATTGCTTGTCTGCCAGGCGGACAGTACGGGACCACTTCAGCTACGACAGTTGCGAATAACATGATCCGGACATTTTCTACATCACTGAGAATTGGATTGATGGTCGGAATCGGCGGAGGGATTCCGTCAGCGACACACGATATACGGCTTGGGGATATTGTTATCAGTTATCCGGAGGGCACTTGTGGTGGCGTACTTCAGCATGACATGGGGAAGATCGAACAAGATGGTGAATTTCATCGGACCGGGTCGCTGAATAGTCCACCAAGGCCCTTATTAACTGCAGTTAGCAGTATGAGAGCAGCCTTGTTGACCGATGACCCTCGTTATCCTGAATTTATCAAAAGCGCAATAAAGAGAAATACACGGACGCGGAGAACCTTCGGTCGTCCTGACCCGCGAAGCGATCGCTTATTCAAAGTGAAACATGACCATTCTGGTGCTGTCGCTAGCTGTAATAAGTGTCCAAAGAAATGGGAGGAGACAAGGTCTGAACGTGAAGAAAGCGAGCCGCAGTCGCACTATGGGATCATTGCATCTGGGAACACTGTCATAAAACATGGAGCAACAAGAGAACGGCTTCGTCAGCAAACTGGAGCACTATGCTTTGAAATGGAAGCAGCGGGTCTAATGTTGGATTTTCCTTGTATTGTTATCCGAGGGATCTGTGACTATGCCGATTCGCATAAGAATAAACAGTGGCAGGGGTATGCCGCATTAGCTGCTGCTGCATATGCCAAAGAGTTGCTTGGACATATACCTCGGGGGCAAGTCTCCCAAGAGAAACTAGTAAAAGATGTGTGCAGTAAGTGAGATCGGCCTATTATCGTATCTAACGAAGTAAGTGGCTATATTTAACTCGGTTTTGGCAGCTAAGATTGTTGATGAACTCAAATATCTTAATGGAAGATTGGAGAGAACATCCATTCAACAGGAAAGTCACCATCGCGAGCATATGTCTGTACTTTTATCCGAACAACAACAGCGCTGTCACCAAGCCTTCAAGACATCAATATATGAGCAGTATAAAAACATCAACCCGGACAGGGTGGAAGGAACATGCCAATGGGTTCTGAAGAATGAGCATTACCTCGGTTGGCTGGAGAGCAGGTGCAATGACCTTCTATGGATATCAGCCGACCCTGGCTGCGGAAAATCGGTCCTGGCAAAATCGCTGATCGATCATGATTTTAAAGAATCGAGGTCAACAGTATCGATCTGTTACTTCTTCTTCAAGGATAACGATGACCAAAATAGCCTCGCTACGGCGCTGTGTGCTGTGCTCCATCAACTGTTTGAACAACAGCCCCATCTTTTGCGGCATGCTTTGCCATATTGGGAGAAGAATGGGAACAAGATCCAACAAGAAATCGACGAAATGTGGGCTGTTTTTTTGACGGCAACATCTGATCCTACATCTGCTGGCAGCACTATCTGCGTGTTTGACGCGCTTGACGAATGTCGTAGGACCGACCAAGATCGACTAATTCGAAAACTCGAAGCTTTTTACCATCTGACATTCTCATCATCCGAGGAGACACGGCTGAAATTTCTGGTTACTAGTCGTCCCTACGAACAAATCAAAGAAGGTTTCCATGCTCTCACAAATTCATTTCCTCATATTCATCTTCGGGGAGAAATGGAGAATAGTCAGATTCACGATGAAATCAACTTGGTCGTGAGAATGAGGGTGAAGGAGCTGGCTGAATCATTACATCTGCGACTTGATGTAGCACAACGTATTGAAGAGCGGCTTCTCGAAATGGAGCATCGCACATATCTCTGGTTACACTTGGCTATGGATGATATCCGTATCATGCTCCGAAATAGTCTTCAGCCGGACAAGGAATCAATTCGGCTAATCCCTGTCTCAGTGAACGCGGCTTATGAAAAGATTCTCGGCAGAGTGCCATCTGACCAGGAGCAAATAGTCCAGAAGATCCTCCAGATCATCGTTGGGGCACGGCGTCCCTTGAGTGTGAAGGAGATGGCTATGGCATTAGGGGTAGCTATCTCTCCCTATTCACAAACTGTAGAAGAAGCTCTACTAGATCCGGAAGAGCTAGGTGAAAGAATACGTCACCTGTGTGGTCTGTTTGTCTATATCACCGATACAAGGATATATCTCATTCATCAGACAGCCAGAGAGTTTCTACTTTTCAAGGAATTAGCTGCGAGTTCCGTGTATCATTTTGAATGGAAAGATGCAGAGAGCCAAATGGCAGAAATTTGTGTTCGATATTTGTCAATGGATGATCTGATCAGCAATCAACCGCGAGGAAAGTTGGATGCCCAGGTTCTTCTGAGCTATGCAGCAGAGCACTGGCCTGATCATGTCCGGAATATATCTTGGTTCTCAGAATCTGAATTGAACTATCTATTATGTCAATTATACGACACTACAACCTCGCGGTTTCGGCTTTGGTTTCCTTTATTTTGGGATACAGCAATGCCTTGGGAAAAAGACCCTAGGATGAACTCAATACACTTGGCAGCATTTAATGGACATACGGACGTCGTCCGGACTATAATTACTGATCAAAAAGGCGATATTGATCAACGGGATGGTACTGACCGAAACGCATTGACATGGGCTTCTGGTAGGGGGTTCTATAATATTGTTAAACTACTTTTGGCCAAGGGAGCCAATGTCAATGCTGAGGGTATATATGCTGGAACTGCTCTTCAGGCTGCTTCAAGAAATGGACATAAAAAGATTGTGCAAATACTACTAGAAAAGGGGGCAGATGTTAATACTCCGGATGGATTTTATGAAACTGCTCTTCAAGCTGCGTCAGCAAGGGGATATGAGAAGATTGTGCAAATACTAGTAGAAAATGGGGCAGATGTCAATTCTCAGGATAGATTTCATGAAACTGCTCTTCAGGCTGCGTCAAAAAAAGGCTATGAAAAGATTGTTCAGATGCTGCTAGAAAATGGGGCAGACGTCAATGCTAAAGGTGAATGTTATAGAACTGCTCTTCAGGCTGCGTCAGAAAAGGGCTATGAAAGAATTGTTCAGATGCTGCTAGAAAATGGGGCAGATGTCAATGCTGAGGGTGGAGATGAAACTGCTGTTCAGGCTGCGTCAAAAAAAGGCTATAAAAAGATTGTTCAGATACTGCTAGAAAATGGGGCAGACGTCAATGCTAAAGGTGAACGTTATGGAACTGCTCTCCAGGCTGCGTCAGAAAAGGGCTACAAAAGAATTGTTCAGATGCTGCTAGAAAATGGGGCAGATGTCAATGCTGAGGGTGGACGTTATGGAACTGCTCTTCAGGCTGCGTCAGCAGAGGAAAATGAGAAGATTGTGCAAATGCTATTAGAAAATGGGGCAGATGTCAATGCTGAGGGTGGATACTATGGAACTGCTCTTCATGCTGCGTCAGAACAAGGCTATGAAAAGATTGTTCAGATGCTGCTAGAAAACGGGGCAGATGTCAATGTTGAGGGTGAATGTTGTGGAACTGCTCTCCAGGCTGCTTCAAAAAATGGATATGAAGAGACTGCGCAAATACTGCTAGAAAATGGGGCAGATGTCAATGCTGAGGGTGGATGTTATGGAACTGCTCTTCAGGCTGCGTCAGCAGAGGGACATGAAAAGATTGTGCAAATACTGCTAGAAAATGGGGCAGATGTCAATGCTAAGGGTAGACATTATGGAACTGCTCTTCAGACTGCGTCAGCAAGGGGACATGAGACAATTGTGCAGATGCTACTAGAAAACGGGGCAGATGTCAATGTGAAGGGTGGAGATTATGGAACTACTCTTCAGGCTGCGTCAGCAAAGGGAAATGAGACAATTGTGCAAATACTGCTAGAAAAGGGAGCAGATGTCAATGCTGAAGGTGGACGTTATAAAACTGCTCTTCAGGCTGCGTCAGCAAAGGGAAATGAGACGATTGTGCAAATACTATTAGAAAATGGGGCAGATGTCAATGTTGAGGGTGGACGTTGTGGAACTGCTCTTCGAGCCGCGTCAGCAAAGGGAAATGAGAAGATTGTGCAAATTCTCCTGAAGAATAGTGCTGCCAATGCTCAGAGCGCGTCAGGTACAAGATTACGGAAGCGGAAAAGACGCTCTTGGGGTGGCTAATCTGACATTGCAAATTGCTGAGGTGATTTAGTCAATAGTAAAAGCATGAGAAAAAGTTGGCGAAGAGTCTGAGTATAATTCTATTTCGTTTACTTGATTATTGTATATAGCTACCTATAAATTACAACGACAACAATCCATGGCTAATCAAAATATGATACGCTATCGAGCGCGCTATAATAATAACAGGAGAATGTCTGAGATAGGAATCTGTTTAACACAGTCACAGATCCGATTAAGTCTCGTCGTTGAGGCAGAATGGTTATATTACTGCGAACAATAACAGTTGGGTTCCGATGAAAAGAATAAATTGGTAGTATCATTGTCACGCGGGATCGGGATATATAACTCGAATTACCGACTAGTTGCACATACACGCAATATGGAGAGCGAGTTCTATCGCCGACGCTAATGAAAAGCTGAAAACATAACGTAATTTGTTCATGGTATGCAATGCTAGGCTGAAACAGGAACCGAGAACTATACAACATGCAAAAGGGTAATGAAGATGGCACGTTCACAGAAACGGAACACCGAACATGCAAACGCGACTCGTAAACACGTGAGATAGTAAATCAGCTGATCCTAGGCACTCCGAGCTCCTCTAGTCTTTCATAGCACGTTTCCAACGCCTGCCTTTTTTTTAACATATAACCATTGGCGTCTTATTGAGATCAGTCATCCTCCCGTACCTGGTCCAGACGTAGAATAGTGACTCGCTTATAAGAAAACAACGATTTCGCCTCTATCATTTCTTTTGAGCCTCAATGTGCGGAACAATTCTCTTTCATCCTCAGCCTTGCGGTCTCGGCTACGCCCACGGCCCCGTCCTCGCCCGCTATCATTGTCTTCGGATCCTGCTAGCGAAGGAAAGTCACGGTGGAATCTCTTCAGCGCCTTATGGACAGAGCATCCCCGCTCACTTTCAGGTCCCTTTGTGACAAGCGAGAGGAAGTGACGGGCTTTCTCGCGCTGCAGTTCATCGTCAGAGCCTGCTGGGTGCCGGTAGATGACCATCCGCCGATCATCTTCTCCGCGAGAGCGGCCCTCGCCGCGCGGCGAGCGAGAACGAGAGCGATCTGAATCCTTATGGTACTCAATCATCTTGACTCGGCGCGAGGGACGGGAGAGTTCATAATGACCATCACCGTTGATTTGCACACTCGTCTTGCGCTTCGACTTGCGAGACTCGGATATGACGTGGCCATTGGACCCGTTACGCACACGGTGAGTCTTTTTAGGTTTGTGCACCTTGACCAGCGCCCTTGACCCTTCGTCGGGTTCAGAAGAGCTTCGCCGGCGAGTCCGGACCAGGGCCTTGGATGGAGGCTCGTTTGAGCTACCGCTGCTTCCAGACAGGGCAGAACCGCCGAACATGGATATGATGCGTCCAGCACGGCCCTTGACGGAAATTCCCAAGCCATTCTCGGTCGTGCCTTCTTTATCGGCCCGACGAGTCCGCTTGAGAGGCGAGACGGGTTCTTGGTACCGCCGGTTCCCATGTTCGTCTTTGTAGTCCTCGTAGTCGGGGGAAGGCGACCCATCTGAACGCAGCATCCGACTGAGACCTCCAGTCAGGCCGGAATGGTTCAGTACTGGAGTACCTGCATTGTTGATGACACTGGAAGGTGCATCGAGCATTGCCGTATCCTCTTCATAAGGTGTGTTAGCAGCACTGATATTAATATTATCCACATGGCCGCGCTTCCTCTTTTTATCGCTGGTGCTGTTGATCTGCCCGTTCTCCGGAGAAGCCTGTCGGTCTTTACGTGCACGAGTGCGGTCTTTGCTCTTCTTCGGCGCTGGGGTCATGAACTCCACGGAAATATTGGATGTCTCGTTTGGATAGAGAGATGGCTTGATTGGCTCTGCACCATAGGAGAAACCATTCTCCTCATATGCAATGTCATATTCCCGTTCCTCATCATCGACATCTTGATCCAACCGCGCCAGCGCCTTGCTGGGCTCGAATACGGACGGCGCGTGGTCCACCATTCGCATCTGCGATTTGGTGCCTCCCAAGGAAACTTTTGAGGCGTTTGGCGTCTCGTCTGTGACTAGGAAGTCGAAGACGTTGACCGTCTTTCCGGTGGGAGCCACTGTTGTTGATTTGGATGGACCGTCACTCGCAGGCGGGGGACTCGGAGCGGGTGGAGGAGGCTGGTTACTGATGGGTTCTTCTGCATCAGGAGCGTCTTCGACGTAGGGAGTGCGGGGATTGGAACGGGCGATCTGGTTGGGAGTCGATGGGTTCTTTCCTTTCTGTCGTTGCTGCTTGGTCGGCTTCTCTTTATAAAGGGCCCCCTGGTATTTCTGTGCCTCGCTCATGCATGACTGTAGTCAGACGCAGGCCCATCCAGCCCATTGTTAGCTTCATCTCATCACATCCAATAGAGGAAAGAAAACAGGAGAAAATCAGACACGGACACGCGCGTATGCCAGAATCAGCGACGACATTGGGCCATCATAGAGCCCAATCAGACTGCCACCCGCCTCCAACAGGCATCGATCGCCTGGGATGCCAAATCAGCATCACCATCGTCGTGCCCCGGCGTATACTGGCATACGCAATAGCCTGCGAGACTCGAGCTTTCAGTGCAAATAAATATGACCGGCTCCAATGTTTCGCCAAGACCGCAGATACACACGATATCCACCAAGATCTGAGTCTAATTGCAGAAACACAAAGGGAAGAAAATCATTATCATACCGTATGCGATCGGTATTCTGTTCCTTGGAAGTGCACCATGCAATCGATGCAGGTGAAAGACGCTCCCCAACATTGGCCCCGATGTGGATCGAGCTTCTTCTTGGTGAGGACATCACCGCACGCCTAGACCAGTAAGGATTGCTGTCAGCCCGAATGGAATCTCAACTCTTGCCCTGTCATTGCCGGCCGTTGATGTGCAGAAGAATTGGATTCGACCCGATCCAACTCACCTCGCATGAAAATGAGACCATGGCTGCACCACCGTTAACCCGGCGGGTGGTGGATAGCTTGAGGCCTTAGGGGTGTGTTTGTTTCCGTCCGATGTTGTTGGACTAATTATCAGGCACCACACTCGGGAAGCCGGTCGATCTCGCACCGGTTCTCGTAGGGCTACGCGACCAGCGTGGAGCTTTCGTGCCCAATGTAGGGGACCGATGAGACAGACAGGGCAACGAACGAGCGACGAGCGTCGGGAACTTTTTCGTCGGCGGTAGGATGAAAACAATAGTGGTCGAGAGTAGTTGCAGGAACCAGTTCACACTGCACGAGGGTCGATGATGGTGGCAGCGTCTCAGCGCCTATTTTTATGAACCGCACGCGCTCCCTTGCATCGTCGTCTTCGTTTCTTCTGTTGCTGCTCTTTTTTTGCTTGTTCTGCGCGTTCCTTCTGGGGCGCAAAAAAAGAAACTCGGGCTCGCACTAATCCGTTTCAGGATCTCACGCTAATCCGCACTGGGAATCGAGGGGTGTCAGATGGAGCTGGTGGATTCAGCCGGATCGCGGGGATGACACGGTAATTAACGATTCAGAACTATACAGACGGAGCTGCGCAATGGTGACTGCTAAGTATAGATCAAGGACCATAAAAAAAACAATATCAGAAGAACAGGAACGACCGCGCGTCCGCCACAGGGCTGGATATTAAAGCCTTCCGTCCAGGGCCGCTGTGTTTACCATCAGCTCTCGGCCATCGAACCCGGACGCGCCGCCTCAGGCTTGTCGCATTCCCCCTAATCACCCCTCCATGGCGACAGGGTTTGGATGCATCCAAGGAGCATCCACTGGCCAACCCGAGTGTGTGGTGCCGCAGTTCCACCAGCTAGAGTCAGGAGGTCCGTCGCAAACCACCACCGGGGGTCACTGGATATCACCAACCATATCCCACCGCGATCGTTCCCAGCAACGGGGTCCCTGCAGGTGGCCGATCGCAGTCTCGTGGGCGGCAGCGGATGATGTCTCATACAAACCTTCTCCATGGGGGCGGCAAGCCCCAGCAGCTTGCACCTGGCGCCATCGTCCCCAATCACATTCACACCACCGATGGGGACGTACGGGAGACTACGAAGGTCCGTCGTCTCGCTGTATGTATGCTTACGCGAGGTGAGAACAAAAAAGGGGTTCATGATATCTACAAGGTCAACATGAAACGATCAAGGGGCGTGCGTCATCCGAAGCAAAGGAGGAAAGGAAAAAGAGGGCACCGAACAGGATGCACGGCGACGCAATAAGGCTCGAGAATCTTCTGATGGAGGGTATGCATTCCCATACTAGAGCTAAACTAACCACCCAGCGATTGTAAAATCGCCTAGCTATGACCAGACCGGGCCGCACCGTCAAGACGTCGTGAGATCCGCCCATGGAATCACCAGCCACCCGCAGGGCTCGTGAAGGGTTCTTATCCGCAACGTTTGGCGGGTCATGGGATCTAGGATCGACTGGCGCATGCAGGTGGTCCCCATACAAGCATAGAGGTCTCCAGCGCCGGCCGACCATGATGCCATTTTTGGTGCGACGACCTGACCACTTTCGGTCTAGATGTCGCCCGTTGGGATCCAGAAGGGAACATGGGTTCGGCATGGGGTGCCAAGTGGGTCTCAAGGTGGAAAGGAGTCATCCCATATTATTATCTACCAGGCCGGGACGACCTGAAGTTGCCGCGTCCCCTCGCAGTTGGGCAAGAATGGAATACTCGGCGGTTCCCGGACTGCGGGCATGATGTAGCAGAGAAATGCGCGTTCGAGACCAGCCCTATAACCCATGTCGAACGAACCTGCGTCGGAAAGAAATCATAGACAGAGCCGAGACGGTGATGGAACCATGGGAAAGGAAAGGAAAAGAAAAAGTCCCAATGTGGGACATATCGAAAGACAGAACTGGCTAATTATCCACCCCGCATGGGCCTACCAAAATGATCAGCATCGTCGGGTCGACGCATTACAGACGGTACTCACGGTTCCTTGGAGATTTCCACTGCGCCAATATCTTCCCAGTCCTGATCCTTGTTATGTCCCGTGGCCTTGCCCTGGGTGGTTTGACCTGCATGCGACTTCTCGCCCTTCTTCTCTTCCAGTTCTTCATCCTCGTCCGCGCACCCACAGTCGTAGAAGTCGCCGATCTTAGTGCAGTCGAAGACGGGTTTATGTAGCATTGTGTTCACCTCATTGTGGATAAAGCATGCCCAACCAGCGGCAGCATTTCGGGAGGAGACCTGAGGAGGATATTTCTTCAGGTGCTGCTGGAAGTGGGAGGCGCATTCGCCGCTAGAGAACAGTCAATGGTATAGTCCGGGCGTATTCTACTTCTCAGAGAATAACGTACCAGGGGTAAAGGCGGGAGAACAAGTAGACGAAGGAGCGCAAAGTCTCCTGCTGCTCCTCAGTAGGATCCTCGGGATACCGAGCCATCATAGTATGGAGGAACTTCCAAGTCGCCCGACCCAGCTCCGCCCTGTAGTGGTGCAGATGGTCCCGTTAGCCTATCATTTGATCTCCGATTGACACCCCTCTTCTGCTAAGAGTCCGCTTACTTGGCTGTTTCGTTTCCCAACTTCGGCATGACTACTTCACCCTTGAGCATGTCGTCCTTTACCGCAGCATTCGGGGTCGACTTGTCCAAGTGACCCGGCGCCCGCGCCGCGGGGCTGGGTGGGCCTTGTGGCAGATAGAAGAGCATGAAAATCATGAATGTCATGAAGATTGCGCCAACAAGAATGAGGCGTATCGTAGGTCTGTTCCCCATGTTGGGCTGGTGTAGATATTCGACTTCGCCACAGCTTGGGGATTCGATTTCCGGGGTAGACGGAGGGTCGCGGATCACTGGTCAGAGCCGCGTAAGTAAGGTAGGTAAATCAAAGGAAATAGATGCGACAGCTGCAAGAAGAATTGACTGCAATGAAATCAAGGAGCGACACGAATGATCTTACGGAAGTTTGGAGATGAAGAACGATGGTCGTCCGTTGCTGCTCATCTACCCCCCGGGGGTCCGGCCAGCAACTCCTTCTCCGAATCTCGTTAGCCCGAGCGACGGACCCACGTGGCGGTGTTCATAGTTAAAAGAGCACAGTTAGTAATCAGACACCATACCCAATTTATGCATGTGCTGGTAATCATTCCTCCATCCTCGCTGCAGGTCATAGTCTAGAACACCAGCTAGATAGTAGTCCTTGCATAGGACCTAGTAGACTGTAGCTGGAATGTGATTCGCTGTCGACACCGCTGCAGATTTTTCGCGTGTACCCGCACTCCATTCTTATAAACACTTTAAGAGACCATCAACCTCCAGTAGGGAAAGATATTCTAGTGTCGAACTATTTCTGTATCTCTTTTTTCTGCTGTAACTAATTTACTCATGCTGATTCAGTAGCTCCATAGAGTCGATCCCATATTCCTTTCATCTATCGTTCTAAATATAACAAGCTCATAAATCATCCTTAGTGCTTCATCCGCGCTGTGAGTAGCGAGGTTCCATTGTTGCATCGTAGAAGTTTACAGGATTTGAAAAATGATATGCAGGCCGAATTAAGATAAAATTTACTGGTCCTGGTTTCTATTCCAGATTTAGTAAAATTACACCACATCGACAAGAAAATATCATCACCAGTATCAGCGAGTTCGATGTGAGAAGCATTGAAGTTGAGATGAAATGGTAACTTCATTAGAAATATAACTCACAAGAGCCCACCATGGCAAGTTGTGTTTTCCCCGTATAAAATTTGTCCCCCTCAGCAGTTTCCGTACATATTAGCCGTTGCACGCAGGTTTCGACTCCAATTGACCTCGATGGATTGACGTGAGTGTATGGGAGGAGTTCAGTTACCAACTAAGAGCCTAGTTGACTTGATACCGTACTATGCAGCAAGTACATTGTATAAACGATCATCTATATTTGGTTATAGTATTTGAAGAGCAGTTTTGAAATATACAATTACTCTCTTTCGTTGATCCCCTTTGTTTAGTACCAAGGCGGATAATGGCGAATTATATGCAAATCAGTCCCGAATTGGTTCGAAAAATATGGCATAAGAAGCGGACCACCATATGATGTCTGGGAAAAATGGTTCAATCCCATTTTATGTTATTTCCCACACTTCGTCTTGCGGCCATGCAGTTCATCTGTTTTGTCCCTTTATCCAAATAAAATGTTTGGAAAGTACGTACTATCCTAATCTACAAAACAATGTAAACATGTATATGGTGCCATCAATCTTTCGGGGATCTTGGTCGATTAACTGGCCTTTGAGCGGTCAAAATGTATATCAAATGATAAGCTCTCTACTGGGGTTTTGTATTACTACTTAATATGCGCTTGGACCGGTCTCTCAATCCCACCACCCATCCTAAAACTTAAGGTCTGGCCTGGCTACTGTTTCAGTTGTTTAAGCGTCCGCCGCGTGCTTAATCCAATATGAGCATGATGCCCTTCGGGAAGATGATTATCCAATACCTTGTTACTAGACTAGGCTTACATAGCCCATGACTAAAAACAGATATTGAATGATTCCCTTCCAGACCAAAAATAATTGTTGAGGCCACCCAATGTAACCAATTCCTGCTAAGCACGTGAAATTAAGGTATGGCAATATACATATTTATACTAACATATTGTTGAGCGTTACCATGATCAGTACCTCATATCGCTAGTGAAATTGGTCAAAACTATTTCTGGTTAGTCGCAAAGACACGAAAGAGAACAAGAGCAGTTGTATTTTACTTGAAAATATTGCTTAAAGTAGGAGTAATTACAGTGATCGTATGTAGTTCGACAGTCGGAATTCGGGTAACCACAGTAGCCAATATGGCAGCCCGAGCCGTGGTCCAGATCGCCGGTAGTATAAACTCCACCTCGGAGGATCGGGGAAATTGAATCTCTTCTATCTCTTCCTGGTCATACTTCCCCGCAGATATGGCAATGCGGTCAGTCAGGTCGCCGGTCTTTCAGGGCCTCTTGAAGGCCAAGTGCCCGCTGCGGCAGACGCAGCAGCGACGATGGGCGCAAGTCCACGACGTGCGCTTCCTCGCCACACATCATGACCCGAGTCATATCCTGGAGAAGTACAAAGCCAAGCTTGACAAGAAGGCAAAAGAGTAAGTGGTTGATTTATGTCGCAAGAGCCTCTAACTATGGTCTATTGGGAGAAAAAAATACTAATTCTCTCCTAGGGAGGGCCACGAGTCAATCGAGTCTCTGAAGAGCGCATACAAAGAGAAGATTGACAAGCTCCGACGACAGGCCTCGACGGTCGCGACTCCAGAGCCTGTGCCATCACCAAGTACTACACCAGGCTCGAAATCGCCCTTTCCACCACCACCACCTCCTCCTCCCCAAGCTTCTTCGGCAGGGAATGCAGCTGCAGCGGCCACTGCACCTACCTCCCAGACTCCGGGCATCCGACCTCTGAGCTCCTACCTGGACATCGAAAAGATCCTAACATTGCCAAACAAGGAGATTGAAGCACTCTGGAGACTACGCCATGCGAACAACCCGAACTCGATCTGCGCCTGTATTCCCCTTGAAACATATAAACGAATTGCCGCGGCTGCCCGCCAACACCCGCAATTCATCCTTCCTCTCCCACGACAGCACACACAACAAGAAACTGGCGAAGATGGCAAGCCTGTCGAGACTACTGTTGGAGGCGCCGATATCCACTTCCTCCAGTGGGGATTCCACCCACCGGCTTCTCCGCCTCCATCAACTGCTCCATCTCAGACCGCAAACACCCACGCCTCTACCATTGTCTTTACACACC
The DNA here is from genome assembly GCA_029606265.1 of Paecilomyces dactylethromorphus. Lineage (NCBI taxonomy): Eukaryota > Fungi > Ascomycota > Eurotiomycetes > Eurotiales > Thermoascaceae > Paecilomyces > Paecilomyces dactylethromorphus. The sequence continues at coordinate 68,722 of JAPVCE010000011.1, forward strand.
TCGCTGCGTACAAACTACATGGCTCTTACGCAGAACCGCATACGACAATCACGCATCATCTCGACCTAGCAGACGAGAAAGGCCTCGTCCTGATGCTCGGTCAAGTTGTTCCCGACAAGGGTGTCTCTGTATCCGAGGCTAGCTGGCTGGTGAGCTGCGTGCAGCGATTCTATGATTTCGGCGGTGAGGGGAGCGGAAGGAAGGGAGAATTACTGAAGATGTTCACTCAGGGAGATGTGAAGGGCTTCAAGGTCGAGGAGTTGATGGAGGAGACAGAAAAGGTTTCTTAATTGAGCAATATTTTGTCCTATCTGCGGGCATCTTTTTCGTCCTATTTGCTCTTCAGGAATATCTACCGATGACTCCACTGGTAGCTGTTTGAGCATTGCATCTGTGCTGAGTGCATGTGATGATGATTTTTACAGAACTGGGTCTACGGGTTTTTAGGGGCGACATTCATCCCGGAATAGACCATGGAATGGCCGGACCTGAATGAGGAGATTTTTAATGGCCAGAACGTAAATTTAGATGTATGTATATTAACAACAAATAAAATAAGAGCGTGTACAAAACAAAACTATTTCTTAGCTATAAAGTAGACATGGATATACTGTGTTTCTCCCAGTGACAAAAAAAAAAAAACAATCAACAAGTACCTATCCCCAAAGATTGGACGATGGTATGATAAAGCAAAGAGAAGGGATTAGACCCTGGCATTTCTGCCATGAATAGAAGGACGAACCAATTTATAACACCAAACACCAAATGAAACAAAACAAAAAGTGATTACCTAGCCTGTATCTCTGCTGACCAGAATCATGTGATCCATGCATTGTACTTGATGCAAATGACGTTCATTGTCGGGACATATATTTGTCTGCATAATCTGTCCGCATGCATGTTCGAGTGATGACGAGCCTCTTTGCGCCGGGGTATCTGAAACTCTGATAAAGAAGATCGTTGAATGGAAGTGAAGGTGGGACTCGCTGTGTGATGGTATATAGAAAGCTTGTCGCGAAAACAGTAGCTGGAAAGGCGACACATTTGCTGGTAAAGAGTAGTGAGAAAAAAAAAGGCCGCTTGACTGAAGCCTTAGGCAACTGGGAGCTAGGTTTCCGCCCTAGTGACCTCCCACTGGGATCTAAATCTCAAGCTCACGACTCCTGTTCCTTATCCAATACTTCTTCCATCACGAATGAATGGATGTAGTCAAAATAACCAGGCTCAGCTACGCTATCATTATGGGCCCCGTTAGGCAGTGTGCGCCACACTTTCTGATTGGACGTGCAGATGTTGAAAAGTTGGGTCATGTGGGATGGACTAAATAGTCTATGGGTCAGCGGTTGCAATACAAATTTTGCGATGAATATAAGAGTAGCTATGCCATAGGTAGGGCGCTTCTCCCGAATGAAGGGATGCACTCACGGGACAATTTCATCTTTCAACCCGCTCAAGAAGAGAATAGGAACATCAGTGATCTTGGGGAGAACGTCTTCACTCGCCCAATATTGGTGACAAAGCCGCGCCAAGTATCTGGCTGGCGGGAAGATCCTATCATTTTGTTAGCAACCAATTGCGATAAGTTTCATTTAGCCATCAATTTCAGGTACGAACGTGGGTATCAATTTCCTGATACTCAAGAAAGTGTTCTCGAGAATCAGGCCGGCGATATCTCCCTGATCTTGATTTTTAGCAACGAGATTGATGGCGACAGCTCCACCAATACTCTGTCCATACACCAAAATTTTCGTATCCATTGTCTCTGCGCGCTCTCGGATATAATCCAGCCCAGTCTGAGCATCGATATTCAGGCCGGTTTCATCGGGCACACCCGTTGACAGTCCGTACCCGCGATACTCCAGCATTAGGACGTTACATCCTAGCGACTCAACAAGAACCTGGGCAATTGGTATGCGGTGGCCGATGTTTCCCGCATTTCCATGGAACATCAGGATAGTGATCCGACTGCCCAGGCGCTTGTTGGAGGGTCGAAGGAAGAGCGCATTGAGCGACTCGCCATCAGGAGTTGGGATTTGTAAATCTTCATAGTCATTTATGCCAAACTGGCTCGGCTTAGGGACGTTCGTTCGCGCATCCACTGGCACGTTTCGTGGGTAGATAAGCTCACTGCGGCCGTTCGGTCAGCGCCAACATCACTGCTGTTGTTTCAGATCACAATGACTCACTTCTGCTTGAAGTACAGGAGTCCACTGGCAACCACAGCCAAACCAGACGATGCTAATACTGGTAGCCGAAGGAATTGGATAGCATTAGTCGCCATCGTGGTGATATTCCACGAGGGTGGGGGAGGTGATTCGGACATCGTCTGTGATCTTCGCGATAGGGCTGGATTCTGCTTCTGCACTGCCACGTACCGCACTGTGTATAAGCAACTCTGCAGGATCGGATATATTAATGATTAGAAGCAGTTGTGGATCTCTGAACTTGATGTACAGGGCTCCCTTAATTCGGATGATGTCTCTGAAGGCGCGGGGAGAGCCCCAGTCTCCCCAGGAGTATCTCGGGACGACATCAAGGATGGAGCTAGCAACCCGCGAAGACCAATCAGAGACTCCAAACTCTCACCGCCCGGCGCTTCAGCTCAAGCAGCTCCGCAGCCAACGCGTTGGTCGTCTGCCTTCGCCATCTAAGCTTCATGCTCGAACCCGGACTGGTACCACCATATCGCTTGCTCGTCCTTCTGTTTCCCATAGCTCCCCTTGTCTGCTAGACGGAATTTCATCCATAAGAAACGACCTTGACGACCGGTTTTGGAGTGCTTTGAGTGAAAATGATGAACCACGGTGTAACGGGGATGTTGGGGGAGGGTCAGTTTGCCATGGTCCATGCCAGCTGTGTGGACAAGACTGACTGGTTGTTAGATGGCATCCATATCGACATGAATCATCTGAAGAAAGGAGAAGTGAAGTGAGTTCTTGCTACAGCTCATGATGATATCCATCAGCTAACCCTTTCACTTGCAGCCTCGGAACATCAATGTGAGCCCGATGACCTCACCTGCCCCTAGACGTTGTCTTGTTAACTGGGAGTAGCATGGCAATCAATTTCAAAGATGGAGTCATACTGGGCGCGGATAGTCGAACGACAACCGGAGCATACATTGCGAACCGAGTGACAGACAAGCTGACCCAGGTTCACGACACAATCTGGTGCTGCCGGTCCGGTTCTGCGGCCGACACACAGGCCGTGGCAGATATTGTCTCCTACCATCTAAACATGTATGGTATCGTCAACAATGAGCCCCCGACCACGCAGACCGCGGCTGCGCTTTTCCAGGAGCTATGTTATGAGAACAAGGACCAATTGAGGTATGCCTTTCAGGCCGGCCACCCCTTGTTTTCACGGGACTGACGGTATAATTTCCCAGTGCTGGTATCATTATTGCGGGTTATGACAAGCGACATGGCGGGCAGGTCTACTCGATACCGCTGGGCGGTTCCCTTCACAAGCAGCCCTATTCCATTGGCGGGTCTGGCTCGACTTACATCTACGGTTACTGTGACGCTCACTGGAAGGAAGGCATGACGGAGGAAGAGGGAATTCAGTTCGTGAAGAGTGCTTTGCAGGAGGCTATCAAATGGGATGGTAGCTCTGGTGGTGTCATCCGTCTGGTGGTCCTAACCGCCAAGGGCGCTGTTCGACATCTATATCTGCCGGACAATGGCTACACTGGGCCGGGCGCTGCGCAGTGATGAAGTGTACTAATAATACGACGATCGGATCTGGTTACTTTGATTGCATTCAGGGATTCGGTTGGACCTAATGCAGATGCCTCACTGAACAGCTTTCCTGTCCTTGCTCACCACGGCCGCCGTAGCTGATTCCACGGAAGTTGCTGCACCAGGGACCACCATGACGTAGCGGTCTTGTTCCTGGACATTGAGCTGGGAGTTCTGAAGTCTTTTGTAGCACAGCATTCGTTCTAGCGACCTGCTGCGGCGAATCTGAGTACCCACTTTCCGGAGTAGGACTAGACGTCCATCCTAGGAATAACGTGCGATGATGTATAGTGTATTCTGCCATTAGTTGTAGAGTGTGGTTCGTAAAAAAAGAAAGAACGAAAATGTATCGGCCGTGGTATCCTGCGGCTCTGTGAATTCAGAGGAACGTCAACCCCATTGTAGATCGTCCCTCTCCATCATCCGGTTTCCTGATCTCTTCCCTGTTTGTCACATGTCCGATTATGTTTTGTCCTGCTGCCATTGGGCTCTTGACAGAACGACTGCTTCGCCCGCGGGACAACCAGAAAGAAACACAATCTTTCTTTTGTTCTTCAGCGTCGGGCACCAAGCCTCGTGTCCGGGCGGTCCCTTTATCGTCCCGGACGGCAGTCGACGGAGCTGCCCGTTCGCCTGGAGCATCTTTGTTTCGCTAGTCTGGGCTCTCCTGACAGCCCGCGATCGCCGCTCTGGAATCATCGCATCGGCCTCCGCCACCTGCGCGACTGGCGCAACATCATTCGCCCATCGCCAGCATCGACCATCACTTATCGCGTTGCTGTGACGGGTGGCATTGCGCGATTGAGACCACCAGTCGCGGTGATCTTCTGTCTCCAGGAGCTTCTTTTCTTCCTCGATCTTCTAGCCCAACTTCCGTCTTACCTGGTGAAGAATAATTCATTTCTCTGCCCGTTGTCCGGCGTGCTGGGGCAATTCTCGCTTCGCGCTTCGTGTGGTATCGGTATCGTCCCTAATCGCGTGGCGGAGGCTACGGTGGCTTCTGGTTCGCTGCGCGTGGTCCTGCTGCCGTCATTCCATCCCCCAGCGGTACTACCATTCGTATCTCTAGAGAACTACACTCCTCGAGGGCTCTGGTAGGAAAACGAAAACTCCAGTAGCGTCACCGGAGCAAGCAGGACAGAACAGGCGGGTCTGAATCGTTTGAAGGTGGGCCGTGCCGTCCAAGCATCCCATCCTGCCATCTCCCCCAGTCGTTGCTCGTCCCAGGCTCCAGACCGTCGTTCTCAACACCGCCACACCGTCTTGCGATCCATCTCGCAATGCTTGTCTGCGGTGTGTGCCGGTGCCCGTAATCATCTCACACTCCGCCTCCGGTTGGAGTCTGTTGCGTGTTGTGTGATCAGAGCAGCTCTCGATCGTTGGGGCTAGTTGGATCTGTGTGCGAGAAACAGACGGATTCCTCCCCGGATTGCTGCGTCGAGAAGTGAACTACTCCCGCTCTTCTCTGAATTGTATGAGACGGTCTTGTATCTGCGGTGCGCGCTAGCATCACCGCTATCCTGTCCAGGCCTCTTGCTGATTTGGGGTGCGTCGCGCGAAAAGAATAGCGGGGGTCCCCTCTTGGATCGACTCCCCTCGCTTCGCCTCGATCTCGCCGGGCTGATATGGGATCGGTCGTCCTAAGCCACGCGGTGTCGGAGCAGGTCCATCCCCCATACACCATGCTGGGAGGTAGTTCGATCAACCAGGCGACAACGTCCTCTGAACCTCCGTTTCGATCCTCCTCTCGTTCAACATCGCAGCCCTCGCAGCTCGAGACGGGCAGCTCCAGGTCTGCCTCCACCGTGAATACCCCCACCTCGGCCACGGTCCCGCCATCGACGTCCGCCGTGGGTTCTTCAAATCTCCCGCCCCGTCGCTCACACGAGGTTCCCGCCTATATCAATGCTCAATCTCACACACTCACTCAGCCTGCCAGCGGACCGTCTGCGGTTGCTACATCAGCTGACGACCGTTCTCCTGCCGCTCCCATGACCGATCACCCCGCCGTCCCTCCCACGATCCATCATCATTCAGCACATTCGAGACAGGATCTCTCAGCTGAAGGGCAGGAGCATGCCCAGAATGCCCGCGCTCCGGATCCATCGGGCTACGCAACGACCGCTGCGGCGTCCGGTTGGACGAGCTCCCCGTCCTCCCCGCGATTACATCCGACCCATCGATCGAGTAGGTCACTAGGGAACTCAGAAACTTCCTCTCCTAGCCGAATCAAGGTGCGGGACTTGTCACATATCCAGAGTTTTGCCAGTGAGGAGTTCCTGGCGCAGTCTCACCGATCTCAGGGATCGGGAGAGGGAGGTGTCGAGGTCGGCCGCCAATATGAAATCAGTTCGATGCCGGTGACAGACATCATTGAAATGGTGGCAGGGTTGTTGACCAAGATTACAACCACGAATGACATGCAACATGAGCATCTACATCGACATATCCCGCCTCCGGAGGGGACGACGGGCCTCAGCCCGCAAGCCACCAGTGTTTTGGCTTTTCATGGCAAGAATGTGCCGAGTATCACCATTCTGAGCTACCTCAGTCGGATACACAAGTATTGTCCCACTACATACGAGGTGTTTCTGAGCTTGTTGGTTTACTTTGATCGCATGACAGAGACAGTAAACCGAGATTATCTTCAACGGTTGCGGCGGCGGGCCCAGCGAACCGTCACTGTACAACCGGACGCTCCTCGACCCCCATCGTCGGGTCCTCAGACCCCGCAACGGTCTAGAGCTCAGTCGTCGATGGTTACTCCTCCTTCGTCAACTGGCATGAGCGCGCAGGATCCAAAGTCGCCAGCGTCCTCAATACCACCTTCATTGCAGCTTCAGGAAGACGACGAAGGACTTTCCCACTTTTTTGTCGTAGACAGTTTCAATATTCACCGCCTGGTCATCGCAGGTGTAACGTGTGCGAGTAAATTCTTTTCAGATGTCTTCTATACCAATTCACGATACGCCAAGGTACGCCGTTTGCATCCTCCTGACGCTGAGGAAATATGTGTTTCTTGTTTTTCTGGTTCATTTTAGCTGACCGTGTACGAAACAGGTCGGTGGGCTACCTCTTGTGGAGCTTAACCATCTTGAGCTGCAATTTTTGTTATTGAACGATTTCCGTCTCTCCGTCCCGGTGGAAGAGCTAGAAGCATATGGCACGATGTTGGTAGAGTTTTATGCAAGAGAAGTGGTCGCTCAACAGCAACAAGCGGCTCTTGCTGCCGCTGGAGCAAACCCTTCGGGGAATCAGGGTTCGCATGACCCGGTATATACGAGGTCTAATGGAGGCAGTCGGCCTGCAAATGCGGAGGTTAGACAGACCCCGACACCTCCCTAGTCCGGCTGTCGATAAATGAGACGATGGCCGTCTCTCATCATGGGTGGTAGGCCCATTCTTATTATATTGTTGGCCCAATAGAAACCAACGATGATTTTCTTCTCCTGAAGCGTGGGCGTTTTCCCATTATCTGGATGTGTATCATTCGTCGACGATATCATTCATCACTCTGCTTCGAATTCGTACGATATCCTAATCGGATTCTCATGGGTCTCACTGGGGCCCTCCGATTCCTCCTCCAGCCCGATTCTCTATAGACTCATTTCCATTTCCCGTACTGTTATCAAGTCACGGTCTATTATTGTAAACCTGCTTTATCCTCTCCACTGACTCCATATATCAAGCATTTTTGTGCAGATCGTCATTTTAATATGTCACTGTGTCCGAAGTCGACTGCTGGCGTTTTGTTGGCGTTACTGTCTTGGGCGTGTTATTTCTCAAGAAGGGTCCTCGAGTCTTCCGGTGAAGTTTCGTCCGTCGGTCTAATTTTTCCACCCTCTCATTCTTCCATTCTGCTTCGTTATTCTCTTCCTTTCCACTTTATGAAACAGCATACGCCACGTTGTCATCTAGTTCGACTGATGATTTGCATCTTGATGTAGCAGGCACTTCCACATATAAATACCGTATCCTGTACAATCACATAGTTTATGCTTAATTATACCTTCTAATACTATATACACGAGCTTGACATTTCCATATGTTTATGACAAGGAGCGCACTATTTGCGTCAATAATGATCCACTTCGATACATATATCCGCTAGATCTTCTTATAGTCTCTCTTGAATCACTAAATGTATAGAAGCTCGGTCGTCTCACTAGGGTCTACAGGTGTATCCAATTGTCTGCCCGATCTAGTGCTCGAAATATGCAGTGAAATCATGTACATAATGTTCGCGTGTGAGTCGTGGGTTCTAGGAAGATGAATTTCAACACAGCAAAGTTCAGAAACTCCCTATTGGTGATTGCTGTCCCCGAATATATTCCACTGTCTCATAGTAAGTAATCTCTGAGCCCCACTGAGATAACAGATCGGATTAGTTATTCTCTATCAACCATGTAATCCAACTTCCCGAACTTCGAAGCACCTCATGACTCACCTTTTAATAATAATTGTTGGTCATCTTCTCTCTTTGTGTGTATATGCAATATAGCAATGTATCCGAATGAATTATCAAATTCAGCTCTTATAACGCTTTGTCGTTCTTGTCCTGAGACTCAGCTCACCAGAGGTTCAAAGTATGGCAATCGCGTCATCAACATATCTAATAATTCGACCATCAAGTTTGACACTGGTGTATCGTTTCACGAGGCGATAAACCAAACTGCGCCTAGGAATATCATCTGGATGGACGACAATAGTATTTGTCTGCTAGATTGGGTGTCGGCGGGATTTCATCCTAGATGACTTCAACACGTCAATCAATGCATTAAAGAGGAAGCCTTTAATAGCATGGTTATACGCTATCAATCCGACCCCAGAACTTGAGATGGAACAGAAAAAGTGATCAGATACTTCATCTACTTCTACCTCCAGCTATGAGGCCGCTTCCATTATAGTGGCCAATCAGCAAGGTCAAGTATTTTGAGATACTTGTGAAGTCCTCTGGGGGCTATTTAATCTATAGGATATAATGACAGGGTATTTTAGTCTCAATACTAAATAAAATACAGCAAAATAGCTTCAAATGTCTACTTCCAGTAAACTTTACCCTCCATCAGTCGCCTCGCGGTCCTAAAGACAGTCGCCCGCTCCAGCTTTCCGTCATTATTGTATTTAGCTCCAACAACAAGCTTCCCGCTCGGATGCCCAATTCTCAATTCTTCACTATCAGCAGAGTTACCAGTAAGGCACTCAGAGAGTACCGAACCAGGCAATTTGGCGGCAGCAGAGACACTTAGGCCTGAGGTGATCGGCAGAGCTCTGTGCGGTTGGCCCGTAGATATCGCGCGGACAACGACATCAACGGTGCTCTCGTCAAGTTCTTCTCCAGAAAGGAGCTTATGTCGCGAAGGAGGGGAAACGAAGCAGATCTTCGGTATTGATGGAGGAACCTCGTCGAATGTCTTGGCAATGCCCATGGCTACAGTAGCTTGTTTCCGGATGGACTCCAACCGCTCTAAGAGGCCGGGATAAACCTGAGTATCATCAGGAAGCATTGTGCCATCGATGCCGAGATCCTCTGCCTTAACAAATACGCAGGGATTTCCAACATCAATACACGTTGATCTGATCCCATCGAATATGTCGACAGTGTTTCCGGTGGGTAGAAGTGCACCAGTCTTGGATCCTGCAGGATCGATGAAATCCAGTTGTATCTTAGCCGCTGTTCCGGAGACACCGTCGATCGCGAAGTCACCATCGGCGACTGCCTCTCCGTCAGACACTGGAAACGTCACATGAATGATTTTATCCGTGTTTGTGTTGTACAAGCGGACCGTATTCAAACCTGACGTCTCGGTTGGTTTGATGAGCCCAGAATCAATAGCAAACGGACCGATAGCGCTCGTCATATTCCCACAATTACCAGCATAATCAATAGCGCTATTCCTCACTCCAACTTGGACAAATGTGAAATCAATCTGAGCATTAGGGCGTTCAGATGGCGCGACGACGCATATTTTAGACAAACTAGAGACACCCCCACCCATGCCATCGAGCTGTCTGCCATTTGGATCTGGTGAGCCAATTGTTCCCAGAAATATCGGCTTCCAATCTTCCCTCTTTGCAGGTAGATCTTTCTGGTGGAATATCAATGCGCGAGAGGTGCCACCACGATAATACGCGGCGGGAATGCTGTTTTGTCTCCTAGCCACGCTACAGGTGGATGAGAATGCTCTCCACGATGTTGACCTGAGCTGGGATTATCAGACGGGTTTTCATTCAAAGTATTCCAATATAACAACAAGAGATAGAAATACTCACGTAGGATGGTAACATTTTCGATGGCTGTCTGCGATGGCAGACTCCGGGATCATGTACTGAGCTAAGATGATAAAATGCTCTTGAACTAATTAGGCTATATACAATTATGGTATCACGGACCACTCAAGGGCGTTGTCCAGATTACATGCGATTGCAGACTTTCTTGATAGGTCATTTAGAGGGTTATTCTAGGCCGATGCAGTCCGGCGTAAGATTAACCGACGGAGTGCTAACTTTAAGAATACGGGGACACGGGGGATTCTGGTCTGTGCGTTTACGGGGTGCGGGAAGCTCTGCAGCGGAGAGAATTTCAACACAGTATCTCCTTTCTAGAAAGATATATAGGCTGTGACTGCTTTAATACAAAGACATGCTCAATAAATCAGCTACGGAGCTAGGGATAGCTGTATATAAAATTGCATGATAGCATTAACAAGTACTCTCGTTTTACTATATCATGAAATGTTAACTAGAGCTGAGAAGACCGAGAAAGATTATATTCAATTCCCACAACCCAAGGCGAGCCGCTTGAGAAAAGGAATTGACCCAACTCCATATCCCACAACACAACTCTAGCCCAATCACCACCAGATCTTATTTTCGCTTATGCATGATTGTCTTTACACTTGCTGAACGCTAGAAAGACACAACACAATCAAAACATAAATACCCAACCCGGAATATGCAGACAATGACAACTATAGTAATGAAGCCGAAGACCTCTCATGAGATACGTCACACCATACTGGCATGCTTGGTACCGTAGCAGGACCCGGATACTCCATTGCGCCAAGCTCCTGGTTTACAATTGCTTGGAGAAAAAGGATAAAAGCCAGAAGAATCAAAAGCAACAGAAGTGGTCTGATCACTCAATTCTTGGAGGACTTCGTGACTTTTTCCCTGCTGGACTGGCACTACCCCTGAACGTGTACGTTAGTATTTTGATCATTTGTCATGAAGAATAAAAACCGCCTTGGGGGGTTGTGGTGGAGAGAACATATGAAACGGTCCGCCAGTGGATGAATAAAGAATATGCAAAAAAGGAGAACATACGATCTCCGCCTCTCTCCTTCTTTCCGGAATCCTTCGATGATTTTTGTTATCTCTTTCCTCCCTGCAGATGCGTCGATCTTCTTGCCCGCCAGACTCATGCTGACCTTCTCATTTGAGTTCGCCTTTAGAAGTCTGTTCATAAGGAGATGGCGCATGCTTAGGCAGACAAAAACACCACAGTCGCTGCTGTTCTCCTGTACGGGAGAGTCGTCGAGATTAATGAAGCGTATTGGTCGGTTTAGCAAAGTACTAAATTTCATCGTTACTTGGTAGGCTTCCCACCGATTGCCGGGAGGGAGTGAATCATAGTGAAACGCGATGCCATCCACAATGGATATCAAAAGCAAAGACCAGTGCGTACCACCTTCCGCCTCGTTGGCATTGTGGCAGTCATTGATGGGAAGGAACACATGTGTTGTTCGAGTGAAGTTCGGGAGAGCCTCACGAAGGGTACGCGGATCTGGAGTCTGGAGCAGCATGAAAGACATGCTAGGACGGAGGAGGACAATATTCGAATTCTTGAATCGCGACAAGTGTTCCCGTTCGAGATATCTTCGCAAGTCAGCCTGTTCCCAAATGCTTGTCTAGGTTTCGAAGTCACCTACTCTTCCCAGAAAGATATCACCTGCGCCGAATAAGCGGTTATTCCATGACCACCGAACTAGCATCACTTACGTTGTCCGTCAACCAGTCATTCTTGAGTGTTTGCATGTCCTCTCTAGTCACTAGACCACCGTCAGTCCGTTTCTTCTGAAGATCCCGCAGGGAGAAACGTACATCGAATGTCATAATCTGGGAGGAACATATAACATTAGCTGCGCAATCCCAAGAGGATTTACGAACCCCACCGCAGGGATCTCACTCACAGCTCAGATACGCGTCGTCCGGATGCAACTGCGGGTCCTTAGCAGTCGTTCGCACAATCGACAATAATAAAAGAGAAGTACTGAAGATAAGGAAACAGATACCCCAAGAACACATTGTGAAGGCAATTTGAGATGGAGATATGAGTAGGTCAATCAATGAGGACACTGCAGATGTGATGAGGTAGGAAAGGGAGGAAGAATGGTGATTGAGGAAGATCACGGTTCCCCTCAGTTTTCTTTGGCTGAATAACACTGGCAGCCTGTGTTGTGTTGGCTGCCATCAAGACTGAACACATCCAAACTGACTCCACCCCAGAGACGAGCAAGCAATCAAGGAAATCTTCCACCTACCGACTCCCCCAAACGCCCCATCACCCGTTTCTGCAGCCTGCCAAGTCCTCCGTCCCGCATCGTCCGCTTTTCGAGCTTGCTTGCTTTCTCGCCTAGAGAGGGATTTTCGTGCAGATGGTGGTCTTTGCTATGGTGTTCCCGATGCTGACGCTCCCGAAGTTGACGTTTCCGATGTTTGCGTTTCCTGTTCTCTAACTCCTGGCGCTGGAGCTCCCGCTGCTGCTGCTCTCCTAGCTGACGTGCCCACCGCAGAAGTTCCCGGTAACGGCGCTCCCAATGGGGATGCCACCGATCTGATCGCGAAGTCGCGGATCTTTCCTGTCGAAACATTGGGAATTAGGATTAGAACAGACACAAAAATATGGTAGAATGCTAAATGAAAGAGAAATATATGCGATAGACTGCGCTACCCACCAGTTCTCTGCGAGATGGATGACAGTCACACGACTTTTTCCGTTGATGCTGATTTCCACTTGAAAATATATGCAACTGGTTCAATGAAAAGGGGTTGCTCAATATCGGACCAAAGTAATCTGTCGTACAGTAGCCGCAGGCAGTGAGACAAGATTGCTGGCGCCGGCTTGCTGAAACACTCAATAGTAGCAGATCAAGCGCGCCAAAGTACTGTAGATACGAATAGCGGATGGGCGCGGATTGGCGTGGCGACAGCAGGGATCAATGAGGACTACTACAGTGAGTAGTTTGAACCAGGAATGAATAGTAGTAATCGAGCCTGTCCGGACTTGAAAAGAAGATGTAGTCTATGGGAGAAAACTGGAAAAAGAGAGAGATCTGCTGGATTGCCAGATCGAGGGGTTGGGCGTTCCTGTCCGGGGAGATCGACGGCCAACTTTCGGCCGGCGCGACGTCACGGCGCGTGGCTGCGGCAGTATCACGTGGCGCAAGCAGTTTCTGGCTTTTTTTCCGTTTAGAGTACTCTGGACTGCAGGCTATTTGTGACTTAAGTCTCTTAGACCCAGAAAGTTCTTCTGGGAACCGGTTTCTGGATACTGCGGAGCACAGAAAGCACCGGGTGGCTGCTTGATCGTCCATTACGGACTGCCCCCACGGCTCTCTCCTATTCCCGCTTCGCTTCGGGTTGACTCCTAGCTGCTCCCTTTCCTTTCAGCTTGTGTATTATTACTATTCGTGCTACTTTTCAATCATCTCAGGATATCCATAATCGGTTTAGTCGGAATCTCAAATTGGCCGAAAGCTGTGCTGTTCTCCTAGGGGTTTCAAGTAGATCATATACTCTCTAAACTCTAACTTCTCGGAATGATCGGTTCAGATGATAAAGCAATGGCGGAGAATCTTATGTTTTTATTCCGGCAGATGTTTAAACGCCACACTACCTCGGCAATGGCTAACAGTCTGGTAAATGTCCTGTAGCCTAGCTCATCACTCTTCTCTTCAAGCCTGTTCTCTGGCATACTGTCCTCCTGCCATCGCAAGCCGGATCTCGAAGAGCGCCTGGCGTATATCCGCATCTGCTCACCCATCCAAGCCGGTAGGTCCCATAAATCAACCGTCTCCTCACGACAGTTACCAGGCATACATTCAGGGTCCGTCCTAGGCACTACATCCGCGTACCGTATCTGTAGACGGTTCGTGCCGGAAATGCTCCTAAGCAGCCGCAGGTGATAATTGTTCCATTGGTAATAGATTTCGGAGAGACATGATTTGGTGTGTACATTCATGTAACTTGAATCATCCAAGAACAGAAGCGACTGTGGCTGGAACAATGTGACCATAGTGATATGCTCCGGCATGTTTTCTCGGAGGAATCGCAAAGTGACTAACATGGCACTCCTGGAGGACGAACAGCTCTCCCTATGCGATCCGACATTTTGCGTCGGTGAGATTGCCTCCGTTAAAACCACGGAGTTAATGGGCTATGATCTGTGGCGACTTCACGTTGATCGTTGTGCCGTCGCCCCTGCGAAGCTCCGTCTCGCCGTCTATCATATGCCTCGCATCCGAGAACATGTCCAGGCAAGCAAAGAGATGGGAACCCCCATTCCACGGGACCGCTGCTGCAGCATTCTTTTGTCATAACATTCATTACCATTGCTGCCTACCCCGGGAGCCTCCGATTGCTCGACTTCTATATCTTTGACACCGTCCACCCAACTGCACATTAGTACGCGCAATCTCGTAGTCCATGACGGGTACTAGACCCACGCCCGCCAGACTGCTCACTACTCCTAGGAATCGAGGTAATTTTCAGAATGCATAGGTGAATGGAGCATATCGCGGCTCCTTGCCCCGGATCTGCATCGATCCGGGCCGCGTAGGTACATGCAGTTGGCGTTGGTCAGCACATACGGGGAAAAGAGTTCGTGGCAAAAGGCGCGGACACTTTCGGTAGATAGTAACGGAAAGGGATCCATTGATCCGATAGGATCTTTGAGAGTATGGGCTGTGGCGGAGATTGGTATGCGAAATGTTTAGCTGGATCGAAGACTTCGGATATTGGCTTTATGGAAAGTCAGAAATAGTATATGCTGAACTCTTTCTGTTACAATTTATTTGGTGAAATAATATATGATACGATGAACAAAAATTAAGAAGATAGCACTCATATATATTTTTGAACGTGTATTTGAGATAAAATCATCCTCTTTTAAATTCTCGACCAGGTGATGGAATGAACCTCAGTATAAAAAAGCTCCCATTCATTTCTGGATCTGTTTGACACATACAGCGTTATAAATCTAGGAAATTGTCTAGATAGAAATTCTTCTATGCACCTCCTAACACTCATAATATGTTAAAAAAAATAGTTGACCGGAAACGGGCGAAAGGCAATCTAGATATATAACGCAATACAGGCCAAGCAATAAACGATGATTCTATAGGAGGACGATAACACATGGAAAGAGATCGCTGTTCCCATTAGCAGTTTACGCAGCCATTGAAAGGCGGCGGCCGGGGCCCGTTTCTCCAAGAGCCTGGGGCGGTAAATTCTCCTTTTAACATTGCCGAACACATCCCAGTGATATTTAATAATCAGCAATATATTCTTCAGCCCCGACTTGCCTACCTGAGGTATTGTTTTCCTATTAGCCACAGCTCATCAAAATTCGATATTCTAACAAAGGACAAATCTTTTTTACGTATATATTTCTTTCATCCTATAAGGCCAAGATTCCGACGTAGTAATATTCATGTATGGAAGTTGAGATTGAGCTCTTTTATTACGTTGCTTTGGATACATTCCCATGGATCGTTATGATTCGAGGTTGGTACGATTGTAGAGATGTTGCCTTAACCTAGCAGAAATTGAGGAAGAAAATGTGCAACTTGACCTTTAAGATAATATCTTTCCATCCTCAAGGTGCTACATTACATTCAATATTGGACAAGGTGAACCTGTTTTTCTGCTCAATTCAGGAAATACTTTAGTCTTATGGACTGTTTCTGAATTGTATTTGATCAATATGATTTTGTAAGGAATGATGGAAAGGATGGTATAGTAACGTTTAGATTTAGTATCATTATCATGGCCAATTAAAACACTCCGATAGTTAAGAAACAGAGGTATCATCTTAAGAAGTTTGAAAATGTTTCATGTTAAGGCTACGTACCTGTGAGGTCGATCACTTATATGCAAGCTCAGGGTAGTTCCACACATCAGTAGGCAAAACAACATTTTTGGACGGGCCGCAACACAAAGCCTACCAATTGAGAATACCCACAACCCCCCTCGTTCGGCTTTCAATGCGAGACACTCAAGGAGAGGGGAAGATCTGGGCTGGACAACCCCGCCTTACAAAGCAGAAAGCACGACAAGCAACGAAAACCCGCGCAAAACTACGCAGCGGCTGGTGATTGGCTCCTGGGTGAGCATCTAGGTACGTCAGTCGGACCCGGAGGACCTTGGAGGCATGGTGATTCCCCTCCTTAAAGAGTGTCTTCATGGAGGGGTAGAGGACGTGATCGAAATCTATTTCTATTCTTCGATTCTCCTTACATTTTACTAGGTTCTCTTCTCATCCAGAATCAATAACCGCTACAAGATGGCTTCCGCGACGTACTCTCTTCCTCCTCTGCCTTATGCATACAACGTAAGTTTATTGATCTTTTAAAATACTATTCATTGCTTGTTCCGGTGCTCCGAGGATTGAAGCAAACTTGGAGTCACAGAGAAAGCTGATTCAGATTCTTCCAGGCCCTTGAGCCCGTGATCTCGCAGCAGATCATGGAGCTGCACCACAAGAAGCATCATCAGGCTTACATCAACAATCTGAATGCCGCACTGGCATCACAAGCCGCAGCTACCCAGGCAAATGATGTGCCACAACTGATCTCTCTCCAGCAGAAGATCAAGTTTAATGGCGGTGGACACATCAACCACTCCCTTTTCTGGAAGAACTTGACTCCTCCCGGCACCAAAGAGGCTAACCTCGATGCCGCTCCCGCGCTCAAGAATGCCATCATCACCCGATGGGGCTCAGAGAAGAACTTCACTGATGCTTTCAACGCTGCTTTACTTGGTATCCAGGGTAGCGGGTGGGGGTGGCTCATCAGCAGCGGCCCCAATGGGAAGTTGGAAATCGTCACCACTCATGACCAGGACCCTGTTCAATCTCCGGACGTCCCTATCTTTGGAGTTGACATGTGGGAGCACGCCTACTACCTCCAGGTTAGTCACTTCCTTTAACTTCAGAAACGGCGGCTGATAAAACCACTCTTTCAGTACCTTAACAACAAGGCTGGTTATGTGGAGGGTATCTGGAAGATCATCAACTGGGCCACTGCCGAAGAGAGATACAAGAAGGGCGTAGACGAGTCTGCCCTCTTGAAAGCAGCAATCTAATTCAGTTAAATGAAGAGATCGGCGTTAAACATAAAATAGAACCCAAATAATCTCAACGCCATATCCATCGCTTGATGATGACAAAACAGTGCACCATTCTAGCAAATGTAAACAAGTTCATGCAGTATTCCCATTCAGTTGTAGCCAACAACTCCTGTACCCAGCATAGAATTCCGTGAAAGTAGGGTCACTTGGCGTCCAACTATACCGCTGTCGGAAACATCGAGATCCAGTTTCTCTGGGAGATCGAATTGCATCTCTTTCGAATTTTTCGTATCCAATGAAAATGAATGGAGCGGTCGTGTTGATATCATCGATGTCAAGTCCCCATATTGCCTGTTTCATTGCGGAATCAATAAAGGCTTTTTTCACAATTGTCTGCGTGACACTGAATGCAAGAAATAATGGATTAGTTTCTACTTACTCTATCCGCAAATTCACATTTTTGCAATTCTGAAGCGCCTTAAAACTGCTCTCATCATCGAATTTGAAGACTGCCCTCGTCTTTATCACATCATTTTCCGTCTGCATATTGTGAAAGAACAGTGTGTAAGGATTAATCATCGGTGATGCTGAAGAACCTCCTGCCATCTTGGGCGGGAACATGACTGCGATTCTCCCGCCAGCGCTTGGGCGACCGTCTCCGCACATTTTTATCCTGATGATTCTTAAAGAAGACCGAGCAGTTGAAGTAGCACAGGTACAGGACTTGATTAACTGGAAAGAACTCGTTCAGAAGTTAATGAAGATTAAAGATTTGTGAACCTGGTCACCCGCGGTAGGGACATTTCTACGTCTATATGAACCTACGGTACCCGGGAGGGGTCTGTCCCAAAGGTCCTCTGCGTCAGCACTGAGCGGTATAGAGCACGATTTCCAGGTCTGAATCCGGCAGCATGGAGTTCCCTTTGTGCAGGAAACTAAGATGGTTCTCGATGTTGCTCAAATATGCGCATTGGTATCCACTAGAGCTATTTGGTGGGTCTGTGCGGATCGTCATTGCCTCGGCTCGTTGAGGGAATTGGAAGTATTTATCTCGACTGAATCCCTTCAACCAGTTTCCTAATAACAGGCTATTGACATGAATAGTGAGAAATAACGATGTGTTCAGGGCACTTGAGTACCTGGGTGACCTACAATGGGGGTAGTGAGGACCTTCGAGGATACTGCACTCCCAAGGTTGATGGACTTGCAGAACTCTAATTTAGATAAGCTATTGCTTATATCATCAAGCTCATTTTTTTTGCATCGAAAGAGAGCGACAATGATTTACTGGTTGTCTGCTAGGAATCTTGTTGGGAAAGTGGAGGGGATCCACAGGACATTAATAGTATTCTACATTTCAATGTAATTTTTGCGACCAGCACAGACTTCAGACATTAACCAGTATAGATTGATAAGGCCAATATAACAAAATTTCCCCTCTTGACTTTATTGAAGGATATATTTATCTAGTGAAATACATAGAACAGAATCCAGAAAGGAAAAAGGCTGGCTGAAATATAACATCATCCTTCAGAACCTTCTCCCATCACGTGATGAGTTTAGGCATGGGCTTATCCTTGGGGAAACAATCACACTCCTGCTGTTCCGGGTCAGGAGCACAGGTCTCTCCGGTATTTGCACGTCTTCACCTATTTATAGATGGTATTGCTGCGGGTTGGTGACCTCTACACCCATTCTCTTCCAAATGCCTTCAACTCCCATATCTTCTTGACCACTAATCTCGCCGTTAGACTCGTTCTCCAGTGAAAAAGATAGCATATAACTTACTCATCTCTCCAAATGATAGTAGGTTCCTTTTCTCCTTCAGCCTCGTTCGGGTTACGAAAGACTACGTTCTTTTTCTATATTATCGTTAGCATATGAGACACTTTTCTTCTGCTTAAGGAATGGCATACAAGACCCAGAGTGAGGTGAATTCCTCGTGGTCCCTTTGTGTACTTGTCGTCTGGACTACGCCCTTCAATCAAAGCTTGGATATTTTTCGCCACCACAGCTGCTTGTGCTGCTCCTGGTCTCGCAGCCTTGTGTGTACCAGTATCAGCGATATCGCCGACAGCGAATAGATTGGGATATTTCTCGTCCAAGAATTGCAAAGTAGGCCGCACGCGGATGAAGCCATTTTCGGGATTAATTATAGAATCTGGCGCCGAGGCAGGCAGATCTTTCAGCAGATCATTGTTGGCCTTCTGGCCGGTAGCCTGGATAACGAAATCCGCTGGGATCTCCGTTCCGTTCGTGAGCTTAACCTGGAATGTGCTGCCGTCGGTAGGGAACCCATTTGATGGAATAACGACGCGAGCGCCTGTGATGAGTCTTTACTCGAGAGATAATTGGTTAGATATTGTTCCTGCTGTTAAGAGTTGAGGTTCAGACATACTTGACACCTAGCTCGTCAAACCTCTTCTGCACGAGACTGTGGAACTTTTCGTGAAACTGAGGCATCACGCGTTGGCGAGATTGCACCACTGTGATCTCCTTATCCGGATAGTACTCCTTCAAGTCTGTCGCCATCTGGACACCAACTGCTCCACCACCGGCGATTATAATCGATTTGGATCGCTTGATCTCAGACTGGTATTTTCTCAGATACTGTATAGATGGCATCTTCTCGTGAGAAGGCATATTTCCTGGTGGAGAGAGCGTCGTTCCGGTCGCAATAGCGAGATACTCGAAGGGAATCTCGGTAGATCCCTGCCATTCTCGGTCCACTTTCACATGTTGAGGCTGGACTGAAAGAACGCGTGCTTGAACGACAGCGTGTGCGGACGGATCGGGGGTCGCAGCAAAAACGTTGCTGTATGGAATAAAAGCTTTGTGTTCATGGTCGGGAACAATTGCAAATCGAGGCTGGGACGAAACTCGATCAGTATAAGATGGCCAATCATAGATACTGACTAGCTTACAAAAGCAAATAAGTGATTAAAATGACTATGTGGCTCGATCAATAGCACCTAGAGAACTCGTTAGCATGTCTACACAATTCTACCCCTGAGAGTATAGAATAAGCGACTCCTTACTCTGTGTGATTTCGGGACGACCCGAGCAAGCTCCTGAGCTGTCGTCTACATCGTAAACCGTACTTTGTCAGCGAAATGCATAGCACGGAAATTTCCGTCTACACGCGGAACTCACTCGTCCAACATAAGACCCGCCAACGACAATAACATTCTTGATTAAGGGGCTCATTTTGGGGTATCCAAGAACTGACAATATTTCCCATAGTTGTAGGCACGTAAATACGCTTAGGAAAATGAGGGGGATTATCCCCTTTATACGCCTCATCGTTAAAACCGAGTTTCGCGGCAAACGAACATACTCCCGGAGATATCTTTAACCATGATTCGTTGGGCGCATATCAGATCATCAGATAAATCCACTGAGACTACGGGCGCGAAGTCCGTTTCTCGGCTTAGGTCTTGCCTCCGAAGCCACCGGCTTCGGAGTAATCCTTTCTGGTTGGTCGTAGATGTTGTGGTTCGAGAACGGCCGGTGTAGCTGCCGGGAATAGTCCACGGCAGTGGTATCTAGGGGACATTGTAGCGGGTTTACGATCCTAGAATCGGGAATATTAAGACCCCGCGATGATTTGTATCAATATACGTCTTTTCCTGGAGATATCTGGTGCACTGAGTCGACCGATTCCTCAATTATTGCATAGGAGTGATCGGTCCTGTGCAGGTGGGTCCGGGGTTAAACTGTCGGGGTTTCATACGCGTCGTGTGGCGGGAAGGACGAACTCGGCTTTGATATCCTAATAAGGCCTTCCGAGCCGATACCCGGACCGCAAACAGCATTTGCTCGTAAGACTACCCCCAGCCACAAATAGCTTCAGACCAGGGGTTTCTCGATAATAGAACCTTTATGTACCGTGGAAGAAGTATGAAATAGACCTAAGGACTGGCGAGGAAAGGCACCAATAACCGGTCCGACAACATATAGCTGTCTACAGGGCCATCGTTATGGAATCCCTCAGGAATCCTCTCGGCTCCTACCCATCCCGAGATTAGCAAAGTCTTTGCTCTCACGGCAATTACCTATCTCCATGTCGTTATTTTCGGTGCATATCCCGAGCTTCCAGAGATCGTGGAAGCTGTTTCAGAAAAAATGGCTGTTTTCAAAAGTCTAAAGGATCTGAGACTGTTGAGAAGCGTAACTTGGTCATTCTGCATTTCTGGATGATGAGCGCTCGAGGAACAACTGAGCTTCTTTCGCGACCTAGTCTCTGCTGCAGAGATCACTGAATCGACTATTGGGACGTGTTTCGAGGCGTTCAAGATCATGGAGGAATGTTGGGGGACAAGGAAGACTCGTTCGTACAATTGTGATTGGGTTTCAATCATGAACTGGCGTGGTCATCATGTTTTGCTTAGATAGAAGGATAGAAGGGCGTACATGATAAAAAGTAACTTTGCCAGCTCCAATTTGTACGACATTAAGGACCCTGTGTGCTACAAATTATGCCTTGTCTGCAGAGTAAGCTAATTAAGTAGGGATTGAGTAGAGGGTATCAAGAAGCTTACGAGGTTTCAAACTTGCAGGAAACATCGCCGTACTTAATAGCACTAGGCGCTATCGTAGCTCTACGATGTTAGGATGCGCCTGAGGGACAAACTAGGGATGGCACCGCTGGGGGAGATATCTTGGAGCTTCATCAGTTGCGGTTGCCACGACAAAGCAGTAGCCAAAGTTCACATTCAGCAGGTCAAGACCTGGAAGAATATGCCCGACATTTCAGGCGATAAAGCGTAGGTTAGCAGGAAGGCCTCTTGAACACCTTTGGTGGGTGAAGGGTCGGCGCACAGGACATTAAAGGTGTAAAAGTCGAATCTATCAGTCACATTGACTGGTTTTCCATTAGTCTCTTCTTTGAGAGCAAGAAGTTAGCTGTAGTAATAGTTTCGACTGTAATATGTCCTGATGGGTTGACCTTCTTCCAGTCTCTTGATACAAATTTGTGGCTATACAGTATAAGCGTACAGCGATGCTGATGATAAGCTTCTACCCACTCTTTCGCCTCTGGTGATATACGGGCTAAAAATTTTATCTCAATATTGAGACAGAATACATCTCCACCTCCCCTCTTCACTAAGGAATAAGTCATAATAGCAGCTTTTGTGAGCTCTCAGCCACGTCCTTAAACTCCTTGATCCACTTCGCACCAACAGCACCATCTGTAACCTTGTGACCAAAGGATACAGTCACTAGCCCAACCTGAGTTCCTTTTTCTGCTTCTATTGGAACCGCGACATTTTGGATTGTGCTCACGGCGAGAATAGCCGCTTGAGGGGGATTGATCGAACTGAAGCGTTTAATGGCAGGGTTCATTCCCACATTGGAAATGGTGAAGGTTCCACCTTGAAATTCCTCCGGCTTGAGCTTACCAGCTCGCGCACGCTTCGCGAGTTCTCTGGCCCGAGAAGAAATTGCCTTGATACCGAGTCCCTCGACGGATTTGACGATTGGGGTCAAAAGTCCCGAAGGAGTGGCGACGGTAAACTGTGGAATAGATGATTTATAGAGTTAGCTCTGAAAAAGATCCATAACGTAATCCACCAGCGAGCGGTCCACACCACCGAGTGGTCCAGCGCCGTATTCCATATAAAGGCACATTTCAAACTCGAATATCTAAACAAAACTTAGACAAAAACAAGAGTAGCAAAGTAATATGTAAAATAAATATGTCTTTAGAGTATATATACTGATTTTTAGGTGTTTAGATCTTACTTTAAGTTTTTAATACTAGATACATTAAAAATTATAAAAATTACAGCTATATTTTATGTTATATAATAAAATATCCATTTTTGAAAGCTCTTATTTTGTATATATAGATATTCTAATATAATATGATAGATAACAACTTATCAGCCTATTTGAACCTTTTGTTGTTGAGATATTCGAATTTTAAAATGGGCCATTTTATATGGAATACGGCGCTGGACCACTCGGTGGTGTGGACCGCTCGCTGGCGGATTACGTTAGTTGACCCGAGGACACCTCCTCTTACACTTTACCTCCTTGTGCAGTTAGCTTATTATTATTTGTAAGATAGTGTTATTCTTATATCACTTAGAGGTTTGCCACTATTTCAATTTGGCAAGATAGATGTTATATTCTGCAAGATATACTATATAAAAATTTCTACTGTTATCAGCTTCACTGTATTATTAGAGAAGGATATTATATCTATATTAGCATAGAATCTAGGTAGGTGTTAGATAGAATCTGTTCTAAAAGGCCTGTGCTATAATAACTCTAAATTATTTATTCTGATAAAGATGTCATCGTAGAAAATATAATTATGGGAAATCTAATGATTACTACTCTAGTATATACACCCGCTAGGTATTGTAAATAATGAGGTTGGTCTTATCTGTAAAAGTTAAACTTTTGTCACCTTGTGATTGTGGTACCAGATTGATATAGGGGCGCCTAGAGTTCTAATACAACTGTCAGAAATATCATTTTAGATCACCATCCTAAGAACTGTGTCGAATCCTAGGGCACGGAGACAATATTAGGAGCGATACTAGCATTCGGGAGTAAATTCTCTGGATTGCCTGCTATCCTAACTAAATGGAATCTATCCTATTTCTATGCTAAACGACAAATAAAGAACGATATCTCTCTTTGAGTCACCTAAATGAGCGGTGAGCTGTTTGCAGGATGTCTTCTTTAATGATCTATTTGATCAAAGAGGATGGATATGAATGGGACCTGCCTACCTGCCGTTTCGGGTAGATGAGGTCTGCTGCAGCTCGCCTTCAATATCGCGGCTATTCACTGACAAATTGTAACTTACTCTTCGGTTTTTCTCGGAGGAGTTATTATCGGAATTGGCAATGCCTTTAGCCAGAATGCAGAAGAAAATCGGGAAGGTTTCCGTTTTTAGACTACCCGCTCACAGCTTTATCTAAAAGAGGAAATCAACCCGCTCAAACTACAGTTTTCAAAATCACCCCAGACAAGATATTATATTCAGCTACTTTAAAGTGGAAAATAACCCGACACTTGCGGGGTAATCGTGGGGCCCCAGAAACCACAAGACAAGAATATTTACTTCCTATAACCGAGGTGTGGTTTCCCCGTTTCCCCAAAGCCGGGGATCTAAGTGCGCTGTCTATAAAAGGCCGTTTCCGTAGATGATCCAGCAGGAAGAATAAGGTATCATTCAACCTTTTGGCCAAATACGCTTTCATAAACAACTACAAAATTACACTCCACTCTTCAATAATGATTAGTCAACGGTATTTTGGTACAAGAGGAGGATGGCTTACATTTTGGATTACCATTGCGTGTGCTACTGATATGACACTCTTTGGTTATGACCAAGGCGTCTTCGGTAGGTGCTCGAGTGTTTTGTAACTTGCTATTTTCCTATGCTGATATTTGGTTCCTATATTCTTAAAGGTGGTGTTATTGTGACGAAGAATTTCCTCAACACCTTGAATATCAATGGCAAAACCTCCCTTATCTCCACCATAACGGCCTTATACGATGTGGGCTGCTTTTTTGGTGCCTGTGCCTCAATGGCTTTTGGTGAGAGATTGGGCCGAAAGAAATCTATTATCTGGGCCACGATAATCATGGCTATTGGAGCAGTTCTCCAGGTGTCTGCTTATGGTGTTGCCCAGATGATGGTAGGACGAATTATTGCTGGTATTGGCAATGGTATTAATACAGCCACTGCACCTGTCTGGCAGGGAGAAACAAGCAAAATTGAATGGCGAGGAAAACTAGTGATTATTGAGCTGATTATGTGCATCGCTGGCTTTTCTCTTTCCAATTGGATGACATTTGCTTTCTCCTTTCTCCCTGGACCTGTTTCCTGGAGGTTTCCTCTAGCCTTCCAGTTCATCTTCATCTTGATTATCTTCTTCACAGTTCCGTGGCTTCCTGAGTCTCCTCGCTGGCTCATATCTCATGGTCACTTAGATGAAGCTCAGCAGATAATTGCAGATTTGGAAGATCGCGATGTGAATGACGCATTTGTCGTGACACAGTATACCTCTATTGCGGCAGCGATCCAATACGAAAAAGATCATGGAGTCACTTGGGGGCAACTATTCCGTGGACGGGTTGGGGATCAACAAGGGACCAGCGCTATTCGGCGGCTAATACTTGGTGCCGCGTCTCAAGCCATACAACAGCTGGCTGGCATCAATGTAACTTCTTACTATCTAACCACTGTGCTTATCGATTCAGTTGGCCTATCTGAGCGTCTCGCCCGTCTCCTGACAGCATGTAACTCAGTCTCATACCTCATGGCTGGCCTCTTTGCTATCCCAAACATTGAACGTTGGGGACGACGCCGGCTGTTCATGATTTGTGCCTTTGGTCAAGGAGTATGTTATTTGTTGATCACAGTCCTCATTCGCTTCACTGAAAAAGAAGGCTATGCACACCAAAAAGAGGTTGCATCAGCCTCAGTTGCCTTCTTTTTCTGCTATTACCTTTTCTTCGGATGTGGGTTCCAAGGTTTACCATGGCTTTTGCCAGTTGAATTAAACTCCTTAAGTATGCGGACAAAAGGCTGCGCAATTGCTACTGCTACGAATTGGGCATTCAATTTTATGGTCGTCGAGGTTACGCCAATCGGAATCCAATCCCTTGGCTGGAAATTCTATATAATCTGGACCGTGTTCAATTTTTCTTTCATTCCAATCATTTACTTTTTCTATCCAGAAACCGCAAATCGCTCACTTGAAGATCTTGATCATTTCTTTGTTGAAAATCACGACTTGTTCATTCACAACAATTCTGAAGCTGTCAGCGTGAAACGTCCTCTCCGCTACATTGAATTCGAACAGGAGATGATTAGAAGCAATAACATAACATCTAAAGGTAAGGAGCAGGAACATGTGGAAGTCACCCATGTGGATATATTATGAAAAAGAGAGTTTATCTCTTTACTGGTCTACTACTTTTAAGTTGCTGACTGTGAGCATTTAAAAAATGAGAAGGCCACATTTTCTCAGGCCTTTTTCTAGTAATTTCTTTTGCAAAGTTTTGTAGTATTTTATGTGATGGAGGCAGACCATATTCTATAAGATTATTTATTTATTTAATAAGCTGAGCTGCCTATGCATTATTGAGTATTTGTTGATTTTCATATTGCTTCCTAAGAGAGCCTTAAATATCATGGTTTTATTTTGATAACATTGTCTAGTTAACGCCATAATTTTTTTTCGCAGTTTCAGTATAATTAGTTTTTTTGCCAGGCTTTAATGACTTCAATTCTTCAAGAGCTAACGAAACAGCATCCATTTTAATGGTTTGGTGGGTGGTCGAATAAAAGGTCGGTGTCGATTAAAAACGTGCGTCAGGTGATTAGGTACGGTAATCCATGTGTGACACCTTGTTTGGGTCCTGTAGTATCGAAAAGGGAGACTGTTCTTGTATTTGAAAGACTAGAGATAGGTAGAGGTGATGATGGAGCTTGAAGTAACAGCAGATAGATAGATTATGAAAGGTTGATGTGGACTCCGCAGTCAGAGATAAGAATAATCTTAGGTGGGAGTGTTACTCGACTCTTGATTGTCGTAAAGATTACAGACGAGAAATACTTGTGAAGTTCAACTTCATTTACAGTGTCCACAAAAGATGGATACCTTCCTTCATTGGTATTTCACATCAACAAATCTACAATTTACTTTGCAACATACTTCCTCCATCAGTCACAACGACCGCTCCGTTCAAATGGCTCGCCGCCCGACTTGCCAAAAATACAACCAAGCCAGCAATATCTTCCTTCTTGCCCAGGCGCTGATTTGGCGAGAGCTTCTCCATCTTCTCCAAACCGCCCTTCTTCTCGAGCAGTCCGGAAGCCATCTTTGATGGAAAGTAACCAGGTGCGATCGCGTTAGTCAAGATATGTCTGGGTCCCAATTCCAAGGCGAGATTCTTCGCAAGATGGATTACAGCTGCTTTAGAGGCGGAGTAGCCAAATGTGGCGTTTTCGCCGCCCTCTCCGGGAACTAGGCCTGCAATGGAGGCGGTGATAATGACCCGAGATGGAGATTCTTTGGTTGCTTTGGCAGTGAGGAGAGGGAAGAACCTGGGTTGTTTGTTTTAGCTTTGTGTCAGAGGGGAGGGCGATGGCCGAAGAACTCACTTTTGAATCAAGAAAAAGACACTCTTCACATTAAGATCCATGACCTTAGAAAACGCACTCTCGGGATGCGTCTCAAACTTCTCACCCCACGTGGCGCCCGCATTCGCGAGAAGGATATCGACGTGGTCAGTCGTCTTGCGCACTTCTGCTACAAGTCGATCGAGCTCCTCTATTTTGGAGTTGTCTGCGGGGACAGCGATGGCGTGAGCACCGGGCCGCTTATTGGGGAGAGCATTGAGTGCTGCGACAGCTTCATTGCATGCAGAAGCTTTTCTGGATGTGATGTAGACTTTAGAGCAACCGGCTTGGAGAAGACTGGATACTGTTAGACACCGAGCAGTATTCCTTGCAAAGTACGTATTGTGGCATGAAATGTTGCTGCAGGTGCACCCGTGAATACAGATGGTATGATATCAAAACGCAACATGTCCAGTAGCAATAACCCCCTTACTAGGGGAAAAGACATAATTTCAAATCAAGACATAAACAGTAACATACCCACTAGCAGCATGAAGACCCAATCCTCTCGATCCACCCGTGACGACGGCGACCTTCCCCTCCAGGGAGAAGATGCTGCCAAAGTCTTCGAGCTTAACCTGTTCCTCTGCAGACATTGTTATAGCTTTTGAATTGAAAGATTAATCAAGAGTTTGAGATACTGCGGCCGAAATTCATTAGCTTCTGCTCGAATAAAAGATGCGGAAAATATAGAAGTGCAGGCATGAGACCTCTTGCCATGGGTTCCTAACCTGTCTGAGATCCACCAAATCTAGATGACTCGACGCACAAAAAAAAGATTTTCAATGTCAGCTAATTTCTAAGATAAATCTTATATAATAATAGTCAAAGAACAACGCATAATATATGTAGAATAGCTAGATGTTCGCAACGTAATCAGAGTCTAGGCTGAGACGTCACTATTCTCCGCAACTTGGAAAGATACCTCGGTTGATCACAAATACACCGGCCAATCAGCATAACGTGTAATACCGCTAATCCTAATCGAGTAAATAGCTCTCCAAACCCTTTTGGATAGGCCTGACGTGCAACCATCACTTAGATAAGGTTGCTTTGATAGCTTGAAGGCTTGAAGTACGTCTAAATTGGTGCAGTTCATGAAAGAATATTATGGAATGCTAGTGTAGTCTGCCATTACATTATGTGCATATACTTCTGGTAATTATTTTGCTGCAGATGCTTAAGTGAGCTAAGCTGTGTAGCAGAATGCCGACTATTCTAAGACCCTTGCAGCATATAAGATAAGGATATAATAAATAGAACAGTAGGTATAGCTATAATAGATATGGACGTAGACACTGTAAATATAGCAAATATAGATCAAGATAGTGAAATTTCAGTAGTCAAGTTTCTTGACAACACCTAGTTATTGTGATAATGTTACTTAACAAAAGAGGATTTGCAGCAAGATAAACTAATAATTCTATGGATTACTGCTAATTCATCTTAGCGTCTCAAAAATATACAGTTCTGAAACTGAGCTCTATGGATAAATATGTCACCTTCTGGGATCCTATAGCGTGCAACTTTTCAGGAAGCAGGCACAAACCAAGCAAACACGCATCCATCGTAGAAGCTTCAACAGCGCGCCATTTAATATAAACACAGCAACTGAATACGGTAGGTATCTTTAGCTTCTAGTACTTGATTGAAACAGCTTGCATAATTGCATAGTACCCCACTCTAATTCCATTCCTCCTCTTATTTTTAGACATCATGAACCGGCCCTGCATACCTGCAAGCTTACAAAAGCATTATAGGTCTTGGGTGCGATTGGATTACCATCCATACTGCGCAGTCGATATTATTCAGTGCAGATATTGAGTCTCTCACAGTATCTAGTAGCACGATCTTGGTGATGTAGACAGATTTTATAAGATTCCTTGTTATGGCCCATTTTGTACTCTTTCTAGTCGCGTCTAGATTTCACAGACCGCCATTCTATCATCAAGCTCCCAACCATCGTTGCACATGCAAGTCCAACCACCAGATACCACGTCTGTATTAAGCTTTTATCAATCTCCACGAGAACTTCTCGAGTCTTGTCCGTTGGCATGGCTGTCACAATTTGTGTTAGGCCACTGTTCTGTATACTTGCTCCATTCAAGCCCGACACGAGACCACTTAGATTTGTTGAGAGTTGATTTATAAATAGAACTTGTGCAATCGCAATCGCAACCGCTGGACCAAAAGACTGGGCAAAAAGTATGATAGATGTACCAAGCGGCACGTCATCCACAGGTAATACTGTTTGGACAGCGTTCTGCGGTCCGGAGAAGCCGATGCCGTAGGCAAGGCCAGAGAAGGCAGTGTATATAATCAGTTCCGCAAAGCTAGTGTTAATTTTGAAGGTGGTTATAAGGCCTGCGGCAACAGGCATTATGATTGAAGCAAAAAGCATAAAAGGTGCATAGTAGCCAATGGCGCTAGTCCCAAAGCCATGAATGAGTCCGCCAACGGTGCCGGCGATAATAATAGGGAGCATCATGTAGCCGCTCTTAGCAGGAGTATATCCACGTACAACTTGATAGTAAGTAGGCAGATAATACTCGATCACATTGCCAGTGCTATTACCGCATATAATGAAAATGCATCCAGCGATGACGCTACGGCGCTTCATGACGCGAAAAGGGAGGGCGGCGGCGTCGCCTCGACGTTTTTCATTATAGATAAAAGCAGCCATGAGGACAACAAAGGCGATAATAGGGCCTATGACTGGGCCACTATCCCAGGAATATTTGGTACCGGCCCACGAAAGGGCCAGGAA
The DNA here is from genome assembly GCA_029606265.1 of Paecilomyces dactylethromorphus. Lineage (NCBI taxonomy): Eukaryota > Fungi > Ascomycota > Eurotiomycetes > Eurotiales > Thermoascaceae > Paecilomyces > Paecilomyces dactylethromorphus. The sequence continues at coordinate 98,732 of JAPVCE010000011.1, forward strand.
CAAGGCTGCCAGCGCCGGGATGAATAGAAGATTGCTTATCAGGTCAAGTTGCAAGATCTTCTGCTTAAGCACCATGCGGGAAATGTCGCTAGATTTCGGCGTATCTGAGAAACAACACATTGTCAATACCAGCGTAACAGCACCAAGAGGTGCGTTGATATAAAAACACCATCGCCAGCCAATTGACTGCACAATGGCTCCGCCGAGAAGTGGTGCGGATAGTGTAGCTAGGCCTTCGACAGCTCCCATCATGCCGGTGAACATAGGTCGTCTGCGTAAAGGTATTGATTGCACGAGGATAACGAAGCACCCTGAAAGAAGACCGGCAGATCCTAGTCCAGCTACGGCCCTCCCAACAATAAGCATGGCCGACGTAGTGGCCGCCCCGCAGAGCAGCGAACCTACTATAGAGATAGCATTGGCAAATAAAAAGACACGTTTTATAGAAAAGAGCTTGTACCCCTTGCCAAAAACAAACTGGAAGGAGCACTGGCAGAGCCTGAACGCAGAGGAATACCACCCGACATCCGCAACAGTGTGAAAATAGTCTGTAATGCTAGGCACGGCTGTAGCGACGATATTCATGTCCACGCTGCTCAAGACCAGGACAGCAGCCAGGGTGAGCATAAGGAGCCAGAATTTCGCGCCGGTGAGATACTCGGTTTCTCCACGCAAGCTGGCACGATCGGATATCGCGTCGAAGGTGGTCGCCGGCCTACTTGTAGAACCGGCAAATTCATTCCTGCGTGCATCGCCCGAAACCCAGCTCACCGCGTGCTGTTCGTTGGTTTTGACTTCTGTCATTGACGACGCCATGGTTATGGGTGCAACTTCTCAATAGATTCAGATCCCCCTAAACAAGTATTGCGTTCCAGGTTCATGGAGTTGGCGATGATTACTAACAGCCCCTAACTGACTGGACTGGGGTGCGGAGTTGACCGTAGTAAATCACATGCACTCGGATGAAAGTACCTTCTCTACGGAGTGCATCACATGAATCTATACAGACCCAATCTGACAGACTTAAACATATAGTACTGTAGTAGTGACCGTGTACAATACGAATAGGGGAGGATTGTGGGCCTGCTATTACCCATCTCCGCTTGTTCCGCTCGAGCTAATGGTCCGGTGAGGTCCGCTTCCCGGGCTACCATCTTGTATGATCACCCCCTGGTCTCTAACTGCCATCTGGCCAGGATGATCACATGAAGTTACATTGTACTTCCTGGACGAACACAGAACAATACATACTGGTGGTGGAGATGAATGTTGATCAAGTAGATAGACGGATGGAGATTGATCCTGGTGTTGATTCTTGGTGAAGTTATCTAGCCGTTATCGAATTTGCGTCCAAATTCTTCTCACTTCCTTTGCGGTGCTACAAGCCATGAAGCCATCTCCCTTCGATCTAACATTTAGAGCTTGGAATCCACGCGCCTATCTCTTGACTTTTCGCCTATATGACGTCGCAAAGCTCTATCGATGATTTTCATTGCCCGAAACAATTCATAATCATGCCGTTTAGGTGTCACGACCTGAATGCTGAGTGGTGAGTCAACGTACACTCGGCGATCGACCGTCTTTTGGTTCCCTGTGTGGAGAGCAGGGTTGTTAGTTCTTGTTCTGTGCGGGTAATAAATCAGAAAATAAAGGAAGGCTTTTTTCTTACAGAGTTTCCTATTCTTCTTGTCCCAGCTACCTAGCACCTCTGCGGTCATTTCCTTCCCAATCTCCAAATCAGACTCTTTGAATTTTCGAACCGGTATCGTTCCAGCTGGGTAGTCGAGAAGGACGAAACTCGAAGTATAACCGACTCCATTATAGCGATCGATTTCTGGAACAGGATGTGGAGCGACAGGGCATATAATAGCGTCAATGTTCTTTATTGGACCCTCATTATCGAAGCCATTTCCCTCGGGTAATGTCCATATCTTGAGCATCTCTTCCTCGATCTGCGACCTTTCCGCTTGAAGTTGATTTAACTGTGCTTCTGTAATCGGACCCCTCCGTCTCATCCAGCTTTGCAACCACGGAATAAGTGGCTCGGATGTGCTCTCGAGTAGATCCATCATGCGTGAATTACCATCAACCTCCATAAGTCGGCCAGCCAGAGCCTGGCATCTCTTAAAGACAGCGGGGACGGGAATTTCGACAACGTCAATACCATCAGTCTGGTGCAGAACCTGCGCTACCTCATCCAATACCTTTGCAATAGGTGGAAGTGGCTCAACAAGACCATCCTTTCGAAGGATACCCACCGTAAACTTACGTGAGCTGTCCTGTAGCTTTGCTGCCGTCTCACTTTCCCATTTCCCAGGAATACAGTCATCTCCAAAGAGCACTGCCCGAGGAATAATTTCTTGCATGACAACCCCGAGATCTTCTACTGATCGTGCTAGGGGTCCTGCTACCGCCTTCAAGGCAGCGTCCCGTCCTTTCCCCAATTGGCCGGTTTCCTGACCACCGTATGGAACACGTCCAACACTGGGCTTGAACCCAAAGATGCCATTACACATAGTGGGGATGCGAATGCTTCCACCGACGTCTGTCCCAAATCCGATCATAGATCCGCGCATGGCTAACAGAACACCCTCGCCGCCAGAACTACCGCCAGCGCTGAGTTGGCGGTTCAGTGGGTTGAGAGTCCTCCCAAACAGGTGGTTGCAGCTGTCTAGAGCAGCAATTGTCTGTGGCAGGTTCGTCTTTGAAATTATGATCGCACCCAAAGATAAGAGCAAGTCCACGAGACGAGCATTTTCTATAGCAGGTTTAAATGCAAGAGCCGCCAGACCAATGCTAGAATCCACGCCTTTGACATTGAAAGTATCCTTGACGGAAACTGGAAGGCCGTGTAGAGGACCAACAGTCTTTCCTGTACGCTTCAAATGCTCATCTAGTTCCCTTCCTCGCTTGATTGCGCCTGTAAATAAAGGCTCAGTCAAGCAACGTGTAAGCTGGTGAGCAATGGCCGCTCGCTGCGATCTGATTAGAATTTACTGCCAATATCAAGAACAGTGGTTGCCCGCACAATAACATACCTTACAATATGCTCTCGCGACATCTTCCGCGCTTAATTTCCCACTAGAAACCTGCTCCAACAGTCCCTTGGCATCCCATTTCTCTGTTATTTCGATTTCCCTACTGGTCAAAAGACCACAAGTGCGCGGTACATCCATCACATTAACCCTACCGTACTCGCTAGCTTTCGTGATTGAATCAGCTGGCGATAGCATCCCCTCAGGAATAAAATGTGCGGGTAATCTCCATTCTGGCGGAATGAGTGCATTTAATTGATCCTGTTTCCGACGCGCGATAGACAAATAGGGCGGCTGCGTTGGTTGAGAAGACATAGCGTTAGATGATGGTTATCGATATTTATGGTGGTGGTCTGTTTGCTGGTTGTCTTGTAGAAAGCAGAGTAATCAAACCTCACCGCATTGCTAGCTCAGAAAGGCAATACGGTGTTCTGATATGGCTAATTATTCCTGCAATATATGCTCAAAAATAACGGCGTAAACCAGACAGCTTGGTTCCAACTCGATTAATTGAATACTCTGCGTTCTCAATTATAGCTGGATCATCTGCTGCAGGTTATCTCACAGTTCCCGTGTTCCCTCCAACACAACACGACGGTATTTATGGTCTTGGCTAATACTCCGCATGGAATTTTTTTGGGGGAAGCCGAGGACCACCTGAAGCTGTGGGGCGAGGGTTGATAACAGTGGGGGCAGGCCTCGGCAGAGTGGCCTTCATATCCGTCTTGGCCGGATATCAATCTCAAAATTTAACCGTAGATTGCGGGTCTATTTATAAGTCCATCCCCAAAATTTTACGTTAGATATATGCCTGTGCAATAATAACGGAGAACCAAGAGGCCTGGAAACCAAAATTGTGGACTGAATTTTATCTATGCCTCTATATAAACGTAAACCAGCAACTGTCCAGGCAGTAAATATACAAAAGGAATGCAGTTGCAGAACCCAAAACGCTATGCCAGCCAAGTCTATAAGGAAAGTCGGACGCTGTCCAGGACAGGAGGGGAATCCTCCGAAGAAGTGAATGTTGAATGTAACAGCACTGATCAAGCGATCAGTAGCGTGAAATATCTCTTCCAAAAAGATGGTTGATAATCCATCTGAAGCCAATCCGAGTCTTGTTGCGCCAACTAACACTCATACTTAGATAGGCAAACTTCCATACCAACCACGCCGTTCGACCCGTCAGGCCCTTTGGTAGCACCCGGCTCTTACGGCCGTCCGCCTGACCCTTGGGAATCTGCAGCAGAGCATTTTGGTTTCCGATATAAGCCAGCGTACCCAGGTGGCGGAAAGCAAACGGAGAGGACTCCTGGAGATCACGGTTGTTTAACCTCTCAGCAAGCCATTGAGCCTCCTGGTTGGTGGCTTGTGCCGTAGCTGGGGGCGCCCCAGTCTCCGGCACAGCATTGTCACCGATAGCAAAGACATCCTTCAAGACTGCAGTCTTGCCATCTTCACTTTCCAGTTGGACATGGAAACGACCGTCGACATTCAGAGCACCAATCCGAGGCACCTTTTTGACGTGCCACTTAGCGTTTGCGACCTCCGGTGTAATGTCGTCACCTCCCCTCAGGACCGCTGACGAGGACGGAAACTCACTGATATCCCCCAATGAGCGACTAATGAGCTTGTTCATCGTATTACCCGTCACCCAGACACACATACCAATGCCCACTTCACCCTCTTCCTTAGTCTTGATAGTCAAACAATGCTTTGGGTCAAACTCATGAGGACCTGGTGCGCCTGGGGGGCCCCAACGAAGGCTCTCGACGTGATGAGACGTCTTGATTTTAATCCCGTCCTGGGTCATAGTCTCCATGGCATATCTCGACAGGGAATCATCGAACATGCTTAGAACCTTGGGAGCAACATCATACAGCGTAAGCTTGGGAATTCCCTTCAAGGTAGGATAGAGTCTCGTCATATCGGTGTAGATAAAATCGCGCAGTGCAGCCGCCAATTCAGTTCCTGTAGGACCAGCTCCAACAATGGCGAAGTGAAGGAGGTATTCCCGCATCTCTGGCGTCGTTGTTGGTAGTACGGCCAGCTCGAAGCATTCCCGGACTCGTCGTTTCACCCGCTTTGAATCGCCAATGTCCTTGAAAAACATAGCATTCTCCCTTACTCCAGGGGTCTTGAAAGTCTTGCTCACACAGCCAACCGAGATGACAAGCTTATCATAAGGGACTTCAAAAAGTTGCCCCTCCTCCCATTTGCGCTGTTGCTCGGAGCCCTTCTTTGCGACAGATGCCTCATTGAAATCTGGTTCATGCTCGTCCGTCCTGGGAGATTCGGTCACTCCACTCCGGACGACAGTCGCTTCACACACGACCACCTTTCGTTTGAAGTCCACAGATCGAGCTGCAGCCTGGATATAGTCGACATGCTTATCACGCACCGGTTCGACGATATTCGAGAAGTCAAGGTTGCCACCTGCGGTATCCGTGAGGAGTGGAGTAAAGACGAAATATGAACGGGGTGAGATGACAATCGGTTTGTACTGAGCAGGTGATAGATGGCGAGAGATCGTATATCCTCCCCATCCTGACCCCAAAATGACTACTCGTTCCTGAACAGTCTTCTTGTCAACAACGGCCGTGGCCTGGGTCACTAATGGCCGCTTGAAACCTTCTCTTTCATCCAAAACGAGAGTAGATGTACTGGCCCATCGTACTGGTCTCAACTGAGATGTTGCTGATGCAGTGCGAAGTGTGAAGAGACGCTGCGGTCTCCTCGCTGAGAAACGGACAGCACGCAGAGTCAAAGTCTCCATTTCCGCGCTCTATCGATGATCCGGAAAAGCACCGGTTCTTAATCAGCGCAACAATACTGGGCGGGCATGATGAGGACGGCATCGTTCATATATTGCAACGGCACGCCGGTGCCGAGAACCACAGCGGAGCCGATTGACAGATAGGTACTTATTCGGCTGAACACATCATGACCTCACAGCCAGCCAACCAGGATGCGGCAAATTCAATCAATGCGATAGAGCCATTTTGAATCGTCCAGTTCGGTATGGTATTCCTCCGCTTGCCCACTATAGAAAGTGGACAATGGAAAAGATTCGGTCGTCGTTCTCTGGAATGGATCCGGTCCGTAGACTCCCGATATGAAATGCATCGAGTTTATCCATATCGGTGCACGGGCCCAGCAGGGGGTGGAACAGGCGTTCCGCAGCAGGTAGGACGCTCCGACATCGTCGTTGTCCTACATTGGACGGAGGGGCTCAAAGGTACTCTAATTCGAGTCCGTTGGCCGGGTGGGTTCCGAAGTGAGTTATTAATAAAAGAGAAAACAGAGGAGGACGGGCGTCCGCGACACGGCCGAGTCTTATACCACGGGCATCCTTCATGTCACGCCATGTCAATCTATTCCTTCCGATGAGCATGATATGATGCCGTGGAAACATGTTCCATAGTTCTCCTAAGTTAATAAATTAGTTTCCTCTCTCCTTCTCGTACGATCCCAATCTTCTCCTACCGTTGCCCCAAGTCCCCCAGCAGACTCCCAGCAGGCTCTAGACCACCGCAAGGGGCAAGCCCCGTACGAGTTGAGTCATGATCCGCTCGGTTTGGATCGCTGTCCGAAGTTTCCGAACCGGTCGCGACGGATTGCACCCTATCCACTGTCCGGGTCCCGCTTGAGACAAGTCCCAAGATATCATCGAGGAAAGGCCGAAGTACACCCAGAAACCGCTTACGAGTCAGAGTGGACACAGAGGATGACAGATAAGTATTATTGGGTGTGGGCAATTGGAGAATTTGACGCATCCTCCCGAGATATAGTCTCAAATTCAGGTTCAGAAATGTATTTTTGTTCCTTCAGGCCGAAGATACTTTAAAAATGGCTTTGTCAGCAATCACATGTCAGTCTGGCTCATCTTCGTTCATCCTTGAGGGGGAAAAGAATAAACGAAGGCAGTTCTACTACTGCAGAAAGGTCATATTAACAATTGAATCTACGATGCACCACGCAGCTGTGTTTTTTTAAAAAAAATCAGGTGTGCTAAACACTATTATTGTTAAGAGAAACTGAGATTTACCAGCACGTCAAAGTTTCTCTCCAGAGAACCATTGCCCCTATGGTATGCTACTTCCTCGAGTGGAAATTAGACATCTCACGTAATCAGACTTTGACTCCCGACTTTAGAATGGCACATGTACTCTCTAGAATTTGTTCATTCGTCTAATCCATCATATCTCTTTGATTATGTGGTACCGGATCCTTGGCACACAGCTCCGTCCAGTTATATCGAACGTATTCACACAGAATCCAATTTTCTAGTCACACGCGTACAAACTCCAGGCACTGAGTAATCATAAAAAGGCTCGTCGAGATAAATCACTTCATCAAAATCACTTAAGGGTATAGGATATAAAATACTGCAACACAAGACAATAGACTCCACAGGATATGCGCTTAAATGCCGCACTACACGTCGAAGTCCTCAATTTCCACTTCTTCTCTGAGATTTGTATAAGTATGAGGTTATTAATAGTATGATATAGTGTTGAGACCTCTCCAACAGGTACGCTTCCTAGCTATCAGGTCGTTATTATCTCAGCTTCCCTATGTATCCCACGAGTGGCAGCCATTCTCCTTTCGCCATCGAGTATCAGATCTATGTGCCTCATATTCCCAGGGATCAACGGTCCGGCTAAATCCTAAGTTCTGAACAGGAAAGACTTGGGTCAGCACATCTTTCTCCAAGATGCAGGGCTAATATGGACGAACCTCAACCTCCAACTGGGAATGTCCATGCTTCTTAGCAGCGGTCTCCCAGACGTCTAGAACTTTCCGGTCAATGCGGAATGCTCCCGAACTAGCCCAGGTCAGCCAGCCTTCAGCCGGCTTGTAAATAAACCAATGTATGGGATGAACGTTAGTAGGTGGAATGACATTTTCCAGTCCATCTATCATCGCATCCATCTCAGCTTGAAGAATCATTATCTGGAGGCGTGGCATTTGCTGGGCGGCACGCCCAGCTGCGAGATATAAGTCATTGAGAATATGAGCAGGCTTGCTGCGGAAAAAGGCGCGACGGGAGTTCTGCGCCACAGGAACAAGGAATTCCAGCAGATCCTCAGTTCGGTCGAGATCATCATCAAACTCAGTATCGGGCTCAGGAGAGGACTCGGGAGAAAATTCAGGGAAGCACGTAGGCAATCTTGGATCTCTTTCAAAAAGCCACTGGCCACAAGGAGTCGTCTGGGAATAAGCCAACTCAAACGAAGTAAGGTTCGGCCATTGCGGAGGAGTTCTGACGTCCGATGACCAGAAGAGTTCCGGGGCAATCATCACGCCTTTCAGTTCCACTTTTTCAGCTCCCTGTGTCAAATGACAGAGAGCTGGGCTTAAGGCATCAGTTCCAGGCTTGGACCGTACCGGCAGAGAACAAGCTTGGTCAGAGGGAGACGATGCATAGTAATCTAGTTCCATATGCCGAATGGATTGGGGCCACTCAGCGAGGCTAGTAGCAAAGTCTGTGCCCAGGTTATCAGACTACTGCAATGAGTAACAGGGATGTTTGATATGAATATTACCATTTCGAAGCGCATCCCTGAGTGTATTGTCTTCTTTTTCGTTATCAGAGAAGAAGCAGCTAATCCTTCTCAGCCTTGGTAGCCGGGATACAATCTTTGAGATTGCAGCTGGTGCTATCCGTCGAGTTACATCCCCGCCATCAACTTGGAGATCTACGATGACGTTGACAGATGGCAGATAATCGAAGGGTTCGATCACCTGCAGATAGGAATGCTTCCACCTCTGGTCGAGTAAGTCCTCGTCGAGGAAATCGTAACGTCTGAATTCGCGACTTTCCCAGAGGGAGCCGCCCCGTTTTCCTCCCCTATCGCTTGGAGACAGCGCGCAGATTTTCAGAGAGCGAACACATTCGTTCTCATCCGGCCACGAGTTTAAAATTTCAAAAAGATACTGGATCGCTCCAGTGAAAACACAGTTGTTCAATTCACGGTGGTGGTCAGTTTCCCGCTTTCCACGCTCAGTGGAGCCATACTCCAGTAGGGACACAATGTAATCCAACTGACGGACCAAAGATCGTCGCCGTTTGGAGGGACTCACGATTCGGTGAAACTCTCGGAGTCGTCTTTCTGTTAGATACAAAGTGGAGAATGTCTCCTTCTCGATGATTGCCTGCCACAGCTTGCAGATAGCAGCATATGGGGCCAGTGAATCATTGGTAGCTAGAAAAGATAAGATACGAGAGAGAATCTCCGGAAGAAGAAATACGAGGCCCGGCATCTTCGATGCTGTGAGGATATTGTAAACCCTTATCTGTAAATTGTGAAACAGTGGAGACTGCCAAAGAAGCGGTTTCCGGGGAGATAGATAGGTCAAGTATATTATTCTACTCTGTTAAACCGAACAATGAAGAGTCCAGTCAGGAATTAAATATAATGACATTTTCCAAAATAAACCTCATATTACAACTCCCTTAAAAGATACAGGGCTCATAAAACACGACCAGAATAGAAATGAGCAAGGCAATGCCGGTAAACAATCCAAGTCGATCCCAACCGATCTACACCAGCGCATTATGCTTAGTCACCTGCTATGCATTAGCTATCTGCACAAAAATAACGAAGCCTAGAATTTTTCCCAGAGCTTCGCCCTGCTTCCCTCCAATTTTAACTGAGAAAGTAGGATCCGTTCGTCATTATTTTGCTGCTAATGGATAGATGCATGGAATTCTACGTCAAACTGTGGCGTATCCCATGTTGCTTCTTCAAAGGCAACAGAATTTCTCCTGATCGTGGCTGTGGTGGCGCAGCACATCGCCACAGGGGAACCAAGGACGCGTCACCTTCGGCTTTATTCTCGACACTTCCGAGATTTTGATTGGAAGTTCGGACATTATAACTGCATTCGCCTACGCGGCTTCAGCTCTGATGGTAATCGGACTTACGCTTGACCATTTGCTCGGTCGGCGATAATGTTGTTGCCTCCAACGCATCATGATGCTGCTACCAATCCCGCATGAAGGTGATGTTCGATGGCGAAACCGGGGGTGTGAATGCGGAAGCCTAGAAGACGTCGCGTTTTTGTGTCTGCCTGAAGGAGTTGTCTATTTAAGAGGCGTTCCATCCGGACTGGATATACTCCTTTTGCTATCACTCCCAACCACACTTTCCTAGCTCAGATCAAAGCACCTCCACTGATCTCTCTCATAGTCCAACTGGACAGATCAAAATTATCATTTACTGCTCATACTACGATTTGTTGAACTACACTAACAACAGGATGGCTGCTGTACACCAATTTCACCATCATCCCTATGCCTTTGGGGACTTTCCCATGGATATGGAAGATGGACCATTCTTTGGTCATCATGGTCACCCTCCCCGTCATCCCCATGGTGGTCATCCCCCACCACCTCCGTTCTGGGATCATTTTCATGGCCATTGGCAGAACCAAGGCCCTCCAGACCACCCGGACATTCCTGGAGAAGCTGATGATGCTTCGTCTTCTGATAATGAAGGAGCCCCAGCTCCCCCAGCTGGTCCTGGTGACCACGCTGGAGAGCGAGGCCCTGAAGGACGTAGACGTGGACCTCACCGCGGTCGCGGTCGCGGCCGCGGCCACCATCGTGGCGGTCCTCGCGCGTTCCATGGACATGGACATGGACACCCTCCCTTCCCCCCTTTCTATGCTGGCTTTGCTCGCGGTCGAGGTGGCTTTCCAGGCCACCGCGGGGCTTTCCATGGTCATGGACCTCACTTTGGCCAACGTGGAGGCCCATTCCACGCGCCTCCCCCTCCATTCATGAGACATTTTGCTGCTATGGCAGGAATGGACATGAATCACATGATGGGCCATTGGCCCCGTCATGGTAATGAAGAAATTGACTTCATTCCCCGTGCTGACCTCTTCGATACTGCAAATGAGTTTGTAGTCCACGTCTCCTTGCCAGGAGCCAAGAAGTCAGACCTTAGCGTCGAGTACGATGCAAGCCATTCCACCCTCCGCTTGAGAGGCGTTGTGCACCGACCTGGTATGACTGAAGAGATGAATCGCGCCTTTATCTTCGACGAGCGTGCATTTGAAACGGGAGTATTCGAACGAAAGATCCGACTCGGTCACCCAAGAAAACCAGCCCATGTCGACAGCGACAGAATCTCTGCCTCTCTCAATGATGGGGTTCTCATCATCACCTTGCCAAAATTGCCTGTCGACCCCAAAAATCAGAACAAGAAAATCCCCGTCGAAGTCGCAGACGAGAAGCCCAGTGCCGCAGGTGAGGATACCGCGACAACCGAAAACAGCCCACCAACTGCGGAGCTGGACGCCATGACTATGGACAGCGAAACCGTTAAAGGTGAGCAAGAAGACGAAATGCACACCCCCGGCACCGAATCTGAGGCTAGCGATGCCGAGGAAGAAGGTCATGAGTACGTGAAGGTCGACGTGCAGTAGACCAAACGGATAGAGAAAACATTCAGCAGAAAGAGATGGAGAAGAAAGGGGCAAAGAAAAGAAGAAAAGAAAGGAAAAAAAGAGGCAAAGGATATCGAGCCATCAGTGATGGCATTTACACAACCATATAATGCAAGGATCCTTATGATCTTTTGATTAGTATTAGGAGTTTGGAGTTTTTGAATTTATTTGATTCCCTGCTTTGGGGTTAATTATTTTATACTTCTAATCACATTTCCATCCAACTTGTAATTTAACTCTTCAAACTGAAGCTGTAGACAGCGAATATCAAAAATCCGTATCACCCAACTCTCAAATCGATTCTATAGAGGTAATCAACTAGAGTAGTTAAGAACCTTCGACATGGCAAATATCATCCGAAGTTGAATCTAGAGTAAGGCCGTACCTGAGACATGCCTGGATCCGATGCTACGGATCAGCTGCAGCGGCCCGACCCCATTCGGCCCGTTATCCGGGCTAGGCATCAAGATTGATCTTTATTAGGAAAAGATGAGATGAGATGAAGTCGTTAAGCACAGTGCTGAAATCGCAAGGGAAGATATTTTAAGTAGTCGCCAATAGAAGATTCGAAATATCAACAGTACATGATACATTTCAAACTTAACTAGGAAGTATATTTCCATCAACATATTATGCTCATCATATTCATTATGCCTGAGAACTTTTAGCTATATACAGCGCTTTCCAAATCCATATGTACATCGTGGTATCATTACTATAACACAAAAAAAATCCATTCATAGGTTTCAGATTCATCACTCATCACTCATTCCTTACTCGGTCCGACGAACTTCCCTACTACTCCTCACGATAAAACTCATTTTCCCCGCTCCATTAGCATATCGATGCGTGCTGCGGGATGTTTCGTGCGTCGTAACCGGTAAGATACTCGTAGAGAAGATAGATTCACCACTTCTCTGACTCCGAGCGACACTGAGGATTTTCTCCATCTGTAGCGTGCGGGATGATTCGCCTAGGCCATAGTCCTGATTTTGCGGTTTCTTCTGTATTGAGAGCCATCGGTTTATTCTTCTGAGGGATTCTTGGAAGCCATCGTGAATATTGTCGATTGAGAGAGCGAGGAGGATGAGAGGGATTGAGATGCCGAAACCGATGCCAAATGTGTATCTAGAGACGTAGGATATGGGGATACTCTCCTGCCCATTATTATCGCGTGGGAATTCGCTGATGTTGATGGCAAAGAAAGATGTGATGAAGGATAGAGGTAGGAAAATGATTGTGACTATGGTGAAGACCATGATTGTCTTTCCCTGTCTCGCGGTCCCGGCAGCTTGGTCTCGAGCGAATCGGGCCTCGAAAGCGTTGGCATGTTTTTGTTTGAGATCGAGCAAGTCTGTGATGGAAGCATAGATCCGTTCGGCTTGCTTGTCCATGCGGTCCACGTCTTTGACATGCATGTCGATCGTCCTCTGTTGATCCTTGAAGCGCTTCTTAACTTCGTGTTGAGATCGGTGTTCCCCGTGATAGATTTCGCAAACGGCCTCCTGTAAGTCCAGTAGAACTTGTTTCTGATGCTCCAGTACGGTGCGTATCATATTGAGTTCGTCACGAATGTCCTTCGTCTCAGCGAGGAGGTCCGTCTCCTGACCGATATCAAGCAATTTGTCAACGAAGAGAGGATCCTGATCTTCATCTTCGGAGTCCGGCCCATCTCCACCGTCATCCTTTCGATCATGCTTCTTGGTCGCAGACTCCAAATTTTGAGTAAACCGACTAGGCTGTTTGCGATGATGCTTCAGCCACTCAGATGCTTGAGCAGACGCCTCGTTGAATTCTTTGAACAGCATCGTCTCCCGGTCCGTTGCGGTGCCGATTGATGACTCAAACATGTCGAGGAACTGGTATTCTTCGTCACCCATCCTGTGGCGGTCGAACACACCCGAGCACCTGTTCGTGATGGTCATGGCCAAGTCGAAAACAGACTGGACGGGGTCTCGAGTCTTCGAATTGATATCCTCAATGATTCCATCAAGAACATTGAGAGGATCATTCTTAGGCTGTTCCCACCGTTGCGGAAAGCTTGTTACAATCAGATTTTTACCCAGGATCCACATCCATAACTGGTCTACCATAAAAATCTTAGGTTCATCTGAGAATCTGCTAGCACCCTGCCCTTTAGTCTGGTAACGATAGACCACTTGATCTTGGTCACGGCTTCCGGTGTCTATATTCGGGTAAAAGAATTGATCTAACGTCCGACGCACATGTAACGAGGTCGTTGACGACGTGAGATGTGCCCGGATAAGCATTTCGTCGCAAGTATGAGCCTTGTAGATGCCCGGGTGGAAATTTAGCATCTCTGCTCGCTGGATAGCTTCTTGCATCTTTTGTCGTCCTTCTACTGTTTCAAAGTGAAGATATGGCATAAACACACAGACATTAGATCTAGGCACAGAGGTTGGATCCTTCCATGCAGGAGAAGGAAGCGCACGGCGGTGATCCGAACTCAAATTTGATTTCTTCGGATCTATCTTTGGAGCTTCCTGTCCGGCTCTTCCCCGCTTCCCAGATCCTTTGCCTTTCTTTCCCTGTGAGTCGCCGGTATCGTCATGTGATGATGAATCATGTCGGTCACCCTTCGAGGTGGGAGTCTTTGGTTTCTTTGATGGAGTCTCTTGCAAAGTTATTGACTTAGACTGGCCGGCAACAATAATTCTCGGGATAACTGGCTCCTCTCGTCTGTCTGATTCTTCATCCTCCCTATACCGGGGCGCACGCGGGGTGCTTTGACATAAGGGCCTCATAAAGACCGAATGTGTCCTCTGTCCGCGATGTTGATAGTTGAACGACTTCTCCAAACCTTTGAAGGCCTCCACATCACTGGCACCCTCTTCGATAAATGACTTCGTCATAAGTGCTTCCACCCATGCCATGTTGTTAGCGGGAAGATGAATCCATCTAAAATCAGTTGCCTTGTCGTTGTCTGGGAGAGTTGTAAATGCTTGCTTTCGTGGATTTTCAGAATCTCTACCGTACAGTAGATCGAATACGGTAATCTTCCTCACTCTGTTCTCATTACGATAGTTTCCAAAATCGACAACAGTAGCATCGAATCCTTTACAGGCTCCCTTTGCATCATCCGAAAGAGCTTCGACATGGTTAAAGGGAGCCAGAAGTTGAACTATGTCCTTTCTCCTGAACTGGGCAGCTCGTAAGAAAGGTGTACTGCCAAATGTGTCGCGGATCCGCCTCTTGATATCCGGTCTTTCCAAGAGACATTCGACGACCTCGCGATGACCAGCCTGCGCAGCTAGATGCAGTGGCGTGGCTCCATTAAGGAGCTGGCTGTTTACCTCCGCACCAGCTCGCAGCAGCATACGAACGATCTTCTCGGAACCCTTGTCGCAAGCATTGTGTAAGGGGGTCCACCCGCCGTCGCTCTTCGCATTGACGTCTGCATGGTATTTGAGTAACAAGTCTATCATGTCCTCTCTATCGTGAGCCGCCGCGAGATGAAGTGCTGTCTTGCCTCTCAGCTCCATTGCGTTGATATCGGCTTTGGGGCCATTGGGTCTGGTCAGGAGCATTCGCGCTAGGTTCACTTTCCCAGTAGCGCAAGCCCAGTGTAACGGGGTGCGACCCAGCTCATCTTGACCCTCTTTGCCGTCAATCTTACAGTCTGTGTTCAAAAGTAGCTGAATAACGTCTTCGCCCCAATCGCATTGTTTATCTGCGGCCAGGTTGTGCATCACATTACGTCTCCTCAGATCTGTCCCATTGACGTCCGCCCCTCGACATATCAGAAGATGGAGCATATGCCAGTGATTCTGCCATGCAGCAGTCATCAGTGGGGTGCGGCCTTTCTTATCCCGTATTTCAGGCGATGCCCCATAGTCAAGCAGGAGCTGCACGACTCTAATATGGTTGCGCTCGACTGCGCGAAGAAGTGGAGAAATTTGGTTGCCCTCAACATCGGTTTTTGCACCTTGGCTCAACAGATATTGCGTAGCTGACACACATCCTCGTGTCGCGCCGCGCATGAGTCCGATGCGCAGGAAATTGTCACTGAACTGTCCATTGCTGCGGGCCTCTTCAACAATCTGCCTCAAGGTATCCGTATCGTCCTGCTCGGCCGCCCGCAGCAACTTAGGTTCCAGTCGACCGGTATTATCGCTCGCGATGCTTGACCTCGATCTCGACATGATCTCAAATCCTATTACCTATCCTATTTGGCGTGTGTCCCACCATGTCTCTGCCGCCAGCTAGGAAATCATTCGGTGGCTGGGTGGCGTGCGCTTCGCACAAAAGCAATTAGTCAAGTCTCCTCTATGTGCAAACAGCGTCGACAATCGGTTGGAATTGCGCACTATCAGTGCAGAATTGAAAGAGAATAGGAGGAGGTACACCTGGCTGGACAGGAGTGCATTCGCAGGAGAGATATTTTCTCTGAGACAATCGTGTCGGACGGGGATGTCGAAGCAGCCTCCAGATAAGCTCGCGCAGACTCTCCTGCCGATTGCCATGATGGCGCCTTAGTACCATTAGCACATCAGCCAGGCATCTTTAGTGTGCCTCGTATTATCCCGTGCGGGCGATCTCTGCCAGCCGCAGAGACGGCGTCGACGGTCTAGAGCAGAGCGGGAAAAAAAGACCTGCATCGTGCAGATTCAACCAAGCAAGGTAAAATCGATCACAGCTCAAGACATTTCCAACTCTAATCTTAGACAGCATATCAGAGTAGAACTTAGCTAGACAAGTAAGAACTTTATCAGTGGATAAGTAAACAGTTCGTGGAGAGAACCAAGGAATCAGAATCCCACGACAGAACGAGCCATGGCTGCTTAGCGGCGGGCCCGACTTCTTTCCCCGCTACGTTTATCGGTGGGGAAGGAAACGGTGAATCTTGCACTTCCTAAAGGATCAAAACAATGAAGTAATCTACGCTGTTGAAACTATTCAAGTTCTTGAAAGTGCTTACAATCAAGTGGGCCTACTGTCAATTTAAGTCAATACTTGTACATAATCTCAAGATATCTCAGTAAAACAGCTGCGTCTTCACAGTACCATCAACAGCTAATGGGATTCTTCCAGTTTCTATCTAGTCAGAGCCGTCATTTCAGAAACGGTCTCAATGCAATAAGAGATTAAACATTTCTTTCTTTTTTCCCTTTCTGTGGAGATAAGATCATGTCGCCTTGCGCCTGCCACCACACCCATGAGGCCAATTATAGAGGAAAACTGCACATTGAAGGGTAGAGAATATTATCAGTCATTACAGTGAAAAAAGACACAAATAAGGTAGGTGTAGTAAGTACCAAGAAGCAAGGGGGGGAGGGGGCAACAGATAACAGACTCCAAAGATCTCATAACGGGACAACATGCAAATTATGACACAGCGGGACCGAGGCAATAACCGTCCCTGATGCAAGGTAGAAGCAAGAGGAAGTTTTCAACAATTGCTTTCTAGGGGTATAAAAACCAGCTGACAACGTGATAGCCAATAAAAAGGCTCACACAGTCATGCCCGCATGATGACCATTATTATTTCTTTGATTTCTGGGGAATGTCCTTAAGTATGTCGTCGAAACTCATGCCTGGATTCTGTCGACTGACAGGTCTGACCGGCGGTTCGATGGGTGAGACACCAACGGGCAGAGGTAATGCTTCAAGTCCGGGATGAATGGACAGACGATGACTCTGCATGCCACTTGCAGGAGAGCCCGATCGGGAGATAGGAAGAGAGAAATTACTCGGATTTAGCAGTGGAGGAGGTTGCAAATCAGAGTATGAGCCGACCGAGGACAACGGAGCCGGAGGGGGTGAGGAGAAAGACGACGCATCATTATCATCTGTCAACGGAGTAGCCATGATCTCGTCCTTCTCCGCCCATTGTAGGGCAACTTGCCAGCAGTGGCTACGACGGTAGATACCTTCCACACCGTTGGTGACAACATCTGAGGGAAGACTAACCACACCGGCTCCACCAGCGACGCCAAACCAGCTGCGTGCGGCCTTGCTGTCATTATGGATCCATGGCGCACCTCCGCGAGGAGCCACACAGAGAAAGTACTCCACACCTTCCGTATATCTCACATCAGGGGCATCAACCAACAGTATAGGAAGAGACTGGATGACCGCGTACAGGAAGAGCCATTGCCCGCAGCGATGATCGCAGATCTCGTCGAGACTCTTTCCATGAGCAGAGCGACGCTCAAACTGCATGAAGCTCTCCACGAAGGGAGTGGGCTTCATGCTCTCCCGCGTGTAAGAGGCCATCAGGATCTCGTTGATATCAGAATCCTTGAGCTTCTTCATACGTTCCTTAGCCTCCTTCTTAGCATCCATCGGTTTCCGTCGGACAGCGGTCAGGTTCGGTAACTGAGGCATATCGAAGGGAATAGGCGGGAGTACAGGAGGAGAGCTCCTGTCGTACTCGCTCATCATCTGTCGGAGTGCTCGGGAAGTCGACTCCATCTCATCGGTTGGATCAGAAGTGTTAGCTGGTACATCAGTCGTCCGAGTCGTGAGAGATGTCCGATCTACGATCATGTCGTATAGATCTGCGAAGTCGTTGTACACGTCTCTCAAGAGCAACCGGTTAAGGCCACTCTCCTCAAAATCGTTCTTTTTCGAGTTCGCTTTCGGTGGCCATGAACCATATTTCTGCCTATAGTATTGCATGATGAATTTTCTGAATGACAACAAGGCCGCTTTCCACGCCTTAAATCGCACTACTTTGCTTTCCGCCGCCATGTTCGAATTCGCGATACCAGCCCATAAAGAAGGGAAGTCGAAGTCCTCGAGCTTGCTCTTCATAGTCCTAAGACGGCTATTTAGGTCCATGAAACCACGCTCCAGCCTCTTCTGAGTGAGGGGGAGGAGAAGTCCGTATTTGGGACTGTTCAGTTGCTTGATATCATCAAGTTTACCCACTGCATGCACAAATCCCTCCGCGTAAAGCGGGTAAAATCGCAAGCGCTCGCCCAGAATCATGGCCTCGATGGTCTTCTCACGGCTTCCCCTGACATCTGCAAGGTGCAGCTCATCGCAGTAGTTAGCGAAACTTGACGTGGCCGTCTCACCAAAGTTAGAGCCGTCAAAATTCGAGAATTCAAACCGACCAAGTTGGTTGGACACCTCCATAAAGATAGAAAAGAGATCCGGGTGTCGAGGGGTAGCGATCAGAGCCTGGCCTAGCAGAAAGGCGAATAGATTGCGGATCACTAGTAACGACTCCGTATCATCAGGAGTCAATCTACATTGTGGATTCGAAACATCGCTCTCCAAGGGGATTGGAAGATAGAGATGCAGGGGTTGTTCGTCAGGGCTATCGTCCACCATGGCCATCCTACCACTGCCAGCACTTTCATTATCATTTTCCGGGAAACGATCCTGGGGTGAGAGCGGTGGTGATGTCTGCTCGCTGATGGACAGGTTCCTCGTCGATTGCCTCAGGCTATCAACCTTTGGGTCTGTTCCACGTGCCAAGAATGTCAACGAAGGTGAAGCAGCGAAGACGGTCGAGTCGACCTTGAAAGATGCAGGTCTATTGGTGTTTTGGGGGAAAAGGTAGACAAAGGTATCGCCCTGTTCGTTCCATAATTCCGGAATCTAGTGCAATAATTAGTCATGAGTATCACAGTGATAGAGAGTGAACCGGGGAAGTATACATACCTGTTGGCCCTTAACCAAAGGACCCAGATCATAGACAACCTTCTGCTCCAGACCAGCGACCCATGCAGAGCATGTATTGGGCATAATTTGTCGAGTATCTACAGAGCTCGCTCGGGACCGTCCTGGCATCCAGCTCCGCCGTTTATTCCTCGCATCCGTTGGTGTCCCCGGTCGTGAGTCTGATCGTGACCCAGGAGGAGCCAAGCCTCCCGATGTTGAAGGTCTCCCTCTGCTCTGTGGTCTGCCGTTGGAAGAATTGCGTGCGGAATCTGCGAGATCTTGGTTTACCGCCAATAAAGACGGAGGAGGAGGAAGAGGTTCGTTTAAGTCCAGGTCATCTATAGGACCTGAAACAGGACCCGGCCGCGACTCCGTGGAAAGGACATGCGGTGATGACACATGGCGGGCAGACCGCGAACTACTTCGGGGTTTGTCGTTTGCTATGTGATCCGGGGAGCCATTCGGAGAAGGGGACGAGGAGCCATGGTCCTTATTCGACCCCAGAGAGAAGAGAGAGGATATGCGTTTGGCGGACTTGACAGGGGCCGACAGCATTGTAAACTTTACTATACAAAGAGAATGAGACACCGCAGAAAAAAAGACAAAGAATCACCAGTACGGGTAGACTAGGGTACCATGTATCAATTCCACTATTCCCACAGACAATCCAATTCCGTCGAGTCTCGAACGCCGCTCTGCGAGGAGGGAATGGATCGACGATATACCTGCAGAATTGGGGGACGAGGCGCACTGCCAGGAAGAGCGTTACTGGTCGAGCAAGAGAGGGTGTTCGAGTTCAAGATGCAGCAAAAGGGCCGCCTAGGATAAAGAATCAGAAATTTTTGGAGAGAGGCATCGACTGGGAATTAGAAGGTTCTGATAAATCTTGTCCGGGTGGAGGCCAGTGGAAGATGGGCCCGGCTAAAGAGACGCGAAGCTTAGCCCAGGGAGGATGGAGTCAGAACGTAGACGGTGTCAGTCTGGGTCAAAAGCAAACGCTCAGGAGAACCAGGAGAGGGGTCACCTTCCCAGCACACCGGAATGCAGTGGAAAAGAGACGATCCCCAAGAGAGAGAGAGAAACAATGCGATGCTGTCTCGAACAAGCTCTCTCTACCAGGGGGCCGTTTGAAGAAGTTTCGGTTTCGTAACTTTATGATTTTAGGGGATGAGCGCGGCTCAGACTGGAGAAAAGAAAATCCCTAGCATCACCTCGTAAACGGACCGGATCGTCATTCAAGCCGAGAGATCCTCGGATTACTGCTTTATCCTTTTGTGCCTGGCTACGTACGACTATTCCTCACTGGATTTTGAGACAGCAATAATGTGGAGAGGAGGGCAATGTTTGCCGGATGACGTGGGAAGACGCCAAAGAAGCACCGGAAGGCGTCAGCTAGCAAGGTACTAACACCACGCGCTTGACTACAAACACTCAAGCGTCCTCCGGAATGCGTCTTGGCCTGTCATTTCGATTCCTCATATGCCTCTAGAAAGCGCACGCCATTCCACAGTGCTGGTCTTTGGTGGGACACTGCTTGGGTGTTAGAGCGCGCCAGCCTGGCTGTGCGCCGCCGTCACGGATGAGGCTTAGAAACTTTTTTTACACCTGGGAAGGTCGGAACCCTGGCACGGGTGATGTTCGAAAATAGAATGCCACTATTATCAATCTGACCAGAGTACGTATGCGTGCTTGGCCGAGTCCACTTTTTTTTCTAACGACCGGAGCGCCTCAGAGTAGAGCCGCGAGATCCGTCCCCGTTCAAACAAGCGAATCGTTGACGCGTATCCCAACCAACTTGCACAAATGTTAATTAATTAAGTTGCGAAACGAACGACTACGGTCAGGTTGCCCAAACGAACGGACTATTTCGATCTGCTCGAAGCCGCAGGGTTAGCGGAAATCGGAGGGATCCCGGACACATTCCCGCAGTCCATTCTGCGGGGTCTTCCAACCATCTAAATTTGTGCCCATACGTGCCTCCGACCAAAGTGCCAGGACATAGAGCATCGTTAGACCCTCTACCCTAAGTCACCTGTGTCGAACAGCGGGTCTTACAAACAATTGATCTTCGACATGACGATATCAGCCCTACCGGCTGCGGCCAAAGACCATATCAATCTTTTCCGTGGCTGGCCAAACCCCGCATTATTGCCAGTCGTCGATCTCTCCAAAGCCTCCACCACCGTGCTGTCCACGCCTTCCATCTACGAACCTGGACTACAGTATGGTCCTGACGAAGGCTACCAACCCTTGCGCCAGCACGTGGCGGAGTGGTTGACGAGTTTCTATCAACCGTCGGATCCAGTGACGCAAGAACGTATCTGCATCAGCGGGGGTGCCAGTCAAAACTTGGCTTGCGTTCTTCAGGTCTTCACCGATCCTGCCTATACGCGAAATGTTTGGATGGTGGCTCCGACGTATTACTTGGCGTGTCGAATCTTCGATGATGCAGGATTTGCAGAACGTCTCAGAGGCGTTCCCGAGGATGATGAAGGCATTGATCTTGAATTTTTGGAGCGGGGACTAGAGCAAACGGAGAAGAAAGCCATCGCGGAGGGGAATATTGAGCCGGTACGGTAGATGATTGCCGCGCGGTTCAATACGCGGTCCCTTCCTAGGTATCCTGTTTCGCGTATCATTCTGAGCCTTCTGCTCCGTTAGATGATTACACTGCTAACTCAGCCTGCTCACAGAAATTCAAACCTGCACGACCTTGGAGGAAAATATACAAGTATGTCATCTATGTCACGCCTACTTTCTCCAATCCGTCGATGAAGATAATGCCGATGCGGCGGCGGGAACAATTAGTGCGGCTGGCGCGACGATTCGACGCTCTAGTCGTAAGTGACGATGTGTATGATTTCTTACAATGGTCGAACACCACGAATCCCCTTCCTCATCCAGATAGGAGGTATATACCACGCCTTATCGACATTGACCGTTATCTGGACGGCGGCCCCAAGGACGAATGGGGCAATGTCGTCAGCAACGGTAGTTTCAGCAAGCTCATCGGACCGGGTACAAGAACAGGCTGGGCGGAGAGTACGGAGAAATTCTCATATGGCCTATCCCAAGCGTAAGATACCTAGAAACTTGTTCAACCGCCTTTTTGTCTGTTGAGGCCAGCCCAGCCGCTGACGCAATTGGAATGCAGAGGCTCTTCGCGATCAGGAGGAGCACCGTCTCAGCTGACCGCGACCTTCGTCGATCAGCTTCTGTCGACATCTATTATTCAAAATCATATCCTCCATGTTCTACAGCCGGCCTATGCTGACAGATACCACCGCACAATATCAGCAATCCGCGAGCACCTCTTTCCGCTTGGGGTGACCGTACCTCCCCACCCGCATGAAGTCTCGGGAGGTTATTTCATCTGGATTGATTTGCCACAACCACTGCGCGCCAGCGATCTGGCGCGACGTGCTATGGAAGAGGAGAATTTACGGATCGCGAGCGGTGATCTCTTCCAGGTGCAAGGCGAAGTTGGCCCCTACCATGACGATTTCGAGGGCAGCGTGCGCATCTGCTTCGCGTGGGAAGAACCAAGCAAATTGGAAGAAGGCATACAGAGACTTGCTGCTCTCGTGCAACGGGGCATATCTTCCACGGCAGAAAGATCATGAGAATAAATGACGACTACGCCCTAGACCAAGGTTTTATGGCAGCGATACATTAGACGGTTAGCAGCCGGTGGGATAGCTTCGTTCCATCTATAGAAATCCTGCCCTATATACTCGATAGACATCCAGGATCAAATGTCCTGCATTGCTCGCTTGCTTGCTTAGTCAGACGCTTTAATTTAGGAGCGATCTACCCTAGCTAATGACTCGGTAGACAAAAGAGATAGAATCGACCTCAAAGGTCTCATAGATTTCATAGCAACATTTCAAGATTCCGGGAATTCAATCAATAGTATATAACTAAGAGTCTCATCGCAGCAAATAATTAGACTGATTCTGTTACTACTCCCATGAAAGTCCGTTATCCTTTCCGTTGATCTACTGAGGTGGTGCAATTGTCTTCAGAATATATAATTAACCTGGCAGCTTCGCACATGCCACCAATTTCCATGGGAGTGGCGACATTGCAGGTTTTCATTGAAGTCACCATCACCAGCTCAACCAGCCTCCTGGGCTGGCAGGAATGTGATCTCGGTACGGATGACAAGGGATCCAAGTTCGCGATTCTTCACGCCCGGAAATGGTATGGTGGATACATTCCACGCGATTGCGGCCAGCCACACTCTAATTCTCCGATCATTCCTCAGTTAGAACACGCTCGGCATGATGTCAGTAATCTTCAAGAATCCAAGCTAGATCGTTGGAGGGAGCAATGTTCTATTATTATCCATAGTTTTAGACAGTCCTCGTGCAAAAGCAGTCATTGGCCGATTCGAGAATCCACATAAACCGGGCGATAGAGCCGTTTACTGTACTAGGTCACAAGTCACGGCCGCTCCCCTTCCCGCGCCCACCCAGCAAATAAATATACAGTTTTAAATCACTAGTTTCAACCCCCCCCTTCCCGGCTCTAGAGGTCCTAGCATACTAGGATTTTAAGATAGCATACTAGAACGGCATTTCTTTAATTACCTAGCTGGGACTAGTCCCTATCCTTTTAGTATACCACCCCTTTGCTAGTAGTACTGCGTTCACCCTTGATTTCATAGATCTTAATTGGTCTATTAAAATACTCCTAACCTAGATCCTCCCACACCTGCTAAATGAGCCCCTTAAATGTAGTTTTAAGCTCTTCTTTAGTTCCAATCATATATTCAATATTTGGATCGAGCTTGTAGATGCGTTCTTTAAGCTTTACCTAGGCATGTTTAATTAAGTTTAAATTAGGCGAGTATGACGGCCATATAATAATTTAGAATGCTATTATTCTCAAACTACATTTTGACCTTTTAAGCTGTATAAATTGAAACATTATTCTATATAAATTCTAAGCTGAGTTCTTATATGACAGTATTTGTAAATTTAAAGTTCAGAATCCTAGGCGGGACAGTACTGTGGATCCTTCCCCAGAAAATACGCGAGTGGGCCAGCGCTATATCCCATATCAATATCCAATGGGCCATTTTCGAACTTGAATCAATCAGCAACAAGATACCTGGAGGACGATTAATGAAATTTTATGCAAGTATATATAATTGAGAGTATGAATCATGATTTTTAGAGACCTAGCCCTTGTTTTCAGCTTTTAATACGAGACTGGTTAAAAATAATGAAAATTACAGCTGTATTGTACTAGGCACCCTTATCTGCACAGGCTCGGCCGGACAGAAATTCCCAATGAGTCCTTAGACCAGTGGGAATGCGGATCGACCGACGCACCCTGTGTCTGACTTATGCGTCATGTACGGCCACCGTTCCAACCAGGTGGTAAACCGGTTAGCATCATAATAGAAACACGACAATTGAGTGGACAATTGCAACGCTTTTCTTCAACTTTGATCATCACGTGACAAAACCTCGACGATTCCAAGACCAGATTCTACTCTTAGACCAAGGCGGTTGATGGAATAATAATACTGCCTCTTCCCCTCTGCTTACTCCCCCCCAACGCCATTAGGCGTAACGATCCATTTAAATCTGATTCAAGTGCCACGAGTTCACGATATTTGTACGCGTTTCTCTCTCCTTTTTTTTTCCCCTCTCACTCTACTTTCCAAACCCATCCCAGCCAGTCTTGGTTGGATTATGCAAGGCTTCTTGTTTGGATTCGGCGCGACGATCGTCGTGGTGATAAGTGGTATACTGGTCACGTTCGGTGCTCCAGGCGCTATGTTCGACGCCCTGCTGGCGCCGTTCAGCAGCGAGCACCGGTGGCGACATCTTCAATACAAGATAAACAGGTACTATCAAGGGTTGACCAAGGGTAAGTCACAGATCTTGTTCTCTCTCGTCCCATTAATGGAGAGATTCCCAGAGGGGTGCCAATGCTTACGCGACATACAGAACTTTTGCAATCGCAGCTGAGGTCAGATTTGCTCACCAATAAGCAAGACTTCTTTGTCACAGAGCTCCGCCAGGCCTCTGGAAAGCAGAATGCGCTGCGTCGCATATTCGACGAGTTTGCCGTGAGCCATGGCCAGGCGGGTCGCAAAGGCGAGTCGTTGACCTTCTGCATTCTTTTCTCACGATGAGAATGGTGGCCCGCTGACCTGTTCGTCTAGTCTGGACCGAAAAGCAGTTTACTGCCTTCGTTTCTAACCGTCTGGGAAATGACGACGCGGCGCATGCCCTCTGGCGTTGCTTCTGCTACAACGCCACCTATCCCTTCACCGATACGTCTTGTCAACCGGAACAGCAGCAGTTTGACCTGGACGGCTGGGCCCAAGCGATCGCGCTCCTGGCCACCGACGCGGTTCAAAGCGTGGGCCACAACAGGGCGCGACTGTCTCTGTATGGACCTTCACACGTTGCCGAATTCCGGAAAACATGCGCCTGGCGCCGGTTCATTAGCTTTTCGATCTCTTCTGGCGGCGATATTGCAATTGAAAATGACGACTGGCACCCACCGGACGTGCTTGACGAGGTGGCCGGCGTAGCCGCCATCCAGCTACCGTTGGACATGTGCGTCAAAGGACCTCCTTTGTCTGAAATCCGACCGAAAGTGCAGAAGTTGGTGGACGAGTCCAGCAGTGCCCAAAGCTTGATCCGTGATTTCATGATTCCCTACCAAGATGTGCTGAATTTGCTCTGTGCCATCATGCAAGTGAGCAAGGCAGACACTCCGGGCGAGTCTATCAACGACCAATCTCGGCCGAGTCTATCATTGGACATCGACAGGAGTTCTCAAATAGCTGTAGCAAAGGGGATTCTCGACGTCGGTGGGATCCATTGGGGTTCTACTGTTTCGTTTGCAGATTATCTTGCCTTCTCGGAGAAGTTTGTAGGTTTTCCCAGCCGCCGATGCGTAACCAATTCGGACAAGGATTTACAGTGACGATGCTAACAAACAGATCGTAGCACTCTTCCAACCAATTGCGGGCTTTGTCTTTCAATCGAGAACTGACCACATTTTGGCGCGGTCTTTTCTCTATCCAAGACAGCAACTTTCTAGCTTCCTCTTCCTCCGACCAGCACCCACCATCCCTTGTCCTACAGGCGGTCGACTTCCTCTACCCCTTCCAGCAGAGTTTTTATGATCATCGAGGACGCCAGCAAAGCACGCTAGTGTACTCCACGGACTCCGGTCTTTCCCGCGACGGGGTGCTCAAAGCCCTCACCTGGCCGTTTAGTTCCAAGTTTGTCGTGGTTTACGGTACCACCACCGATGTCGCCTCTCAGGGGGGTTCTAGACATACAAGGAGTAGCACACAGAATACTGAAGACAGCCAACCTGCCATACTTGCCATCATGACCTCTTCACCACTCTGGTCTATCTACAAGACAGGCGAGATTGACGACTTCCTCGTTGGCGACAGGCATCTCTTACTAGAACTCGCTCCACGGCCGCGCGCTCTTTGGTACGCGGTCAAGCAAACAAAGTATGCAGACCTCGTCGACACTACCGACGACGCCTTGATCTCCTTTGGACATAGCGCCACCCGTACCGCTGGCGGATCAGCCCACTCCTCCGGCCTGACCCTCAATTTCGATGCCGGTGTGGCGACCCTGTGCTCATTGCCGAGCCAGGCAAAGGGACAGGAGCAGGGCTACATGGAAATACCGGTCGGCCAACGTGACGGGCCAACTAAGAAGGTGGATAACCCGGGGGCATGGGAAACTGCTGTTCGTATCCAGAAGATTGAGGTGTACAGTGGGCCAGCAGGTGTGCCTGAAGGCCTTACTGTTAGACGAGCTAGCAGACTTTGAAGAATTACCATACCATAAATTCTACAAAATTTTCTCTTCATCGAAAAACCGTCCTTCAAACTTAGATCCAGAACTGTTTACTTTAACTCCGTTAAGACTGAATAAGCCAGTAGCTTAACTTAGACAGCGAACTTCTTCACCCACCGAGAAAAGTTTAGGGGGAAGATGCCGTGCCTGGCACCCCGCAGAATCATGGTCAGGACGGATAGAGATCAAAGACGTAGATCAGAGTTAAGCTTTGTCACTAATACAAGAGATCGCTGACGGTATCCGTAGCATCTGGATCAAGGCCATTGAACAAAACAAAATCCCGGAACTAATTATAATAATTCTTAGGGAGAAATCGTTGTTCAGCTATCTGAAGTATGAATATCTAATATCTTGTGAACTTTCCAAGGCGCTGCCACTAACTCATGTGCGCACTGATCAAGGCTACTCTAGAAACTACAGCTTACTAACTGCCTTAAAAATGATTAAGACCTTTCAATTCTGTAACTAGGTATGAATATTTATGGGAGAAGTGGTTGTATCTACTAGTGGCGGGCATGTGACTCTAACCGATTTGAATAAACACGCACTGCATTATCAATTTTGATATGCGGAAAACGTAAATTCAGTCCCAATAATCGTCGATAGCCATAAAAGAAAAAAGCTATGTCATATACAGGTATTCTGGCTTACTGCCTAAGATTCAGGGAAACGTTCTTGACAACTTATTTCTATAATCACTGCTTCGCTATTCATTAGCTCCAACTAGTTTCCTCTACGCACTTCAAACTCTCTAACGCATTCATGGCTTATCGCCAATTTCTTCTCCTATAAATTCTCGATGTCAGAACGACCTTTCTATCTTACGAGATATTTTACCTTTTCTTGACGTTTTCATTAATCGAATAATTCTACATCTGTAAGGAACATCTAGGCAGCCAGCCTTGATACCTAAAGCCCTTCGTCCAAAAAGACTACAAAGTAATAGCCGACTGGCTATTACGGGCTGGCACCCCTTATATAGTTATAAACCCCCGGGGATCTAGCTAAAGCGCCTTACAACGTCTTCGTAATTCCTTCTTTGTCTCAGATAAATGACGTCGAACGCATCTATCATTTCGATATTTATGTCAATACGTTTTTGCCATGTGTTTGTCTTTATTGGAAAACCCTTTTCATTTTTATAAAATATGCAATTTGCCTTCTGTCTCCATTTAGTAAATAATGCCTTTCGTTACAAAAAAAAAAATAGAATTGGGTATAGTCGTGTGTTTTCTTGAGGAAGGATTCATAATAGTCGAATACGTACTTTCATCTAAAAATATAGGTTATATTAGAGGGGAAACAACAACTACGTTAGTTTTCGCGTTAAGAGGTCCGTTTAAGGACGAATCGCTGAACGCTGTTTCCCAATACGCTGTAGACCTGACCTTGATCATGTGTCTTCTCACTGCTCTGATTAAAAGAACATCTTCTCCCCCCACCCCCCCAAGCCTTTTCCGTCTGCTAATATCGATTTGCTTAAACAACAATCTGCCTACCATCAACATCAGGAGCCTGCTCTAAAGGGTTTAATTAGGCTCTTTAGAAGCATTCACTTACCAGAGGCGGTCGGGGAACTGCTGCAGGTCCCCTTGCAACCTTATTAGTACAGTATGTGGCGCGGTCCATATATGGCAGTAGGGTGACCGCCTGCCATTCTAAGGAATCCTCTAGAGTCTTGAAGTTATTTGGACCTATCTAATGTCTTGCTTCTACCACGTGTTCTGGCAGAATATTAATTTCATCCAATGATCTGCTCCACTGTACCAACAAGGTTACTAGGGGTCAATGTGTAGAGCGGTTTGAATAAGGCAAGGCAACTTGACACGATTCATGAGATGGTGGCTGTGCGCAAGGCTGACAGAGCTGAAACGCCTATGCGTTCATAGATAAGGTAGCTAGTTTCCCCTTCTTCCTGAATTCCACCGTGTCA
Source organism: Paecilomyces dactylethromorphus (assembly GCA_029606265.1). Taxonomy (NCBI): domain Eukaryota; kingdom Fungi; phylum Ascomycota; class Eurotiomycetes; order Eurotiales; family Thermoascaceae; genus Paecilomyces; species Paecilomyces dactylethromorphus. The sequence goes on from JAPVCE010000011.1 coordinate 127,651, forward strand.
AATCTATCAACGCTGTTAATCCCCAATGTCAGGTTCAGCCGACCGCAGTCGATACACTGTTGGGTGGGTATGTGCCATCTTCACAGAATATGTTGCGGCGAAGGCTTTTCTAGATGAAACTCACGATGGACCGAAAACTGTCTCCCCCAATGATACCAACACCTACACGTTAGGAAAAATTGGAGCTCATAATGTGGTCATTGCTGCCTTACCAGATGGGGAATATGGTATCAGCGCAGCCGCAACAGTCGCAACCAATATGGTACGCAGTTTTCCCAATGTCCGAATCGGCTTGATGGTGGGTATTGGTGGAGGAGCACCAAGTCCAAAGCATGATATCCGCCTTGGAGATGTTGTAGTCAGCTCCCCTATGAATGGCAAGGCAGGAGTTTTCCAATATGATTTTGGAAAAGCCTTGCAGAACGAGAGCTTCCAATATACGGGATATATGAACCTACCGCCAACAGCAGTCCGCACTGCAATAAGTGATATTCGGTCGCAGTATACACTTGAAGGGCATAGGTTAGAAGAAGCGATAGAAGCTGCTTTGCAAAGGTTCCCACGACTGCGCGGCAAGTTTAAACGCCGTGACGCCGATAGGGATAGACTTTACCAGCCCTGGGCCGTCCATGGTGAATCCTGCTGCCAGACATTATGCAAGGAGAAGGAATCAGACTTGGTTCTCCGACCCCCGCGGACGAGTGACGAAGATAACCCTGCCATACATTATGGTCTCATCGCTTCCGGGAGCAAGTTGATGAAGGATGCGAATATTCGGGATACTCTTTCAGAGGAGCATGATATCCTTTGCTTCGAGATGGAAGCTGCAGGATTGATGAATTATTTCCCCTGTTTAGTTATTCGAGGCATCTGTGACTATGCTGATTCCCATAAAAATGATGAGTGGCAAGGGTATGCGGCAATGACAGCAGCAGCTTATGCTAAGGATCTTCTCAAGCGGGTTCTTGTCGAAAGGGTGGACGAAGAGAAAGCTATTATTGATATATTGTCTGACGGTTAGCTTCCCTAGAATAATTAGTAGTATCATTGCAATAACAATGCTTTAGTGGATGAAAACTTGAAGCAGCTGCAGGCTGTAACTGATACTACCGCGGTTACGGTACAAGAATTGAGTCGCAGGGAGGTACAGGGGGAAGTTGAACGTTGGCTCAGGGCGCCGGATGTTTCGATAAATCATAATAACGCAACTTCACAACGCATGGAGGATTCCGGCCTTTGGTTTCTTCAACATGACAATTTTGTCAAGTGGAAACGGAAACGAAATTCGTTTCTTTTGCTGTCTGGATTTGCCGGTTGTGGGAAGACAATTCTGGGTTCCACGATTATTAATCATCTCCAAATGAAGGTCTCGTCTCGTCTCCTTTACTTCTATTTTGATTTCAATGACACGGACAAGCAAACTCTTGACAACATGCTTCGATCCTTGATCCATCAACTTTCCCATAAACAAGATGCTGCCTTGAAATATTTGGAGTCTCTGTTCAGCACACATGAAGATGGTAAGAGTCAACCGAGCCGTGAGCAACTCTGCACTGTATTTATACAGATGATAAAACAATGTGATGAGGTTTGGATTGTTTTAGACGCCCTTGACGAATGTTCTACGAGAAAGGGTCATCAAACGGAAGGACTCCTATCCTGGATGAAAGATTTAGTGACGTCCCGACCAACAAATATCCATATGATTGCAACAAGCCGACTGGAAGGGGACATTGAATCAGAAATCCCAAGGTGGGCGGGCAAGCAGGCTATCTTTTCCATACAGAATGATAGCGCCTTGGACGATATTCGGCAGTACGTCAGAAGACGCGTTCTACAAGGCGAGGGGTTTCGGAGGTGGCATTCACGACCAGATGTCCAGAAAGAAATCGAGTCTCGATTGATAGAGAAAGCTGATGGAATGTAAGTGTGGATATTACGTGTTATTGTCTACAAAAGCTAAATCGTACAAACTAAACTGTAGGTTTCGCTGGGCGGCATGCCAACTAGACCGGCTGGAAAACTGTCTAGACTATCCTATGCTTCAGAAGGCCCTAGAGTCTATTCCCAGGACATTATGCGAAACGTACACCCGGATATTACGTGATATCCCTCCACAATTTAAGCAGAATGCCATACGAATTCTTCAATTACTGACATATTCCGAGCACCCCTTGGAGATCGAGGAAGTAGTTGACGCAATAGCGGTTGATCTCAATGCAAATCCACGATTCGAACCGGAAAATAGAATGCCCATCCCACAGGAGGTATCACGATACTGCATGAGTCTTATTGTCGTGGTCTCCAGGAGACATACCCATTTTCCTCAGAAAGAAACCGTCGAGCTTCGCTTAGCTCACTTTTCTGTCAAGGAGTATTTATTATCAGACCAACTTGATACACATTTTGCACCTTTCTTTCAGGATGTTTTTGCTCAAACTACAATTGCATCTGTTTGCGTTGCATACTTACTGCATTTTGATCACTCTCTCGCGACACGTGAAATAGAGGCTTCTTTCCCATTTGCACGATACTGTGCAGAGTATTGGATTGACCATGCAGCCAGGGGGAATGATGATGACGAAACTTTGTATGGTATAGCGATGGAATTCTTTCTGAGCAGTCAGAGAACATATTTTGATCAGCTTCGCGAATTCGGAAGCAAGTCACCAGTCTCTGGACTTTATCATGCTTCAGTGGGAGGGTTGAAAAATATTGCGAAATTACTCATCCAGAAAGGTGTGGATATTAATAAACAAGGTGGGAGATACGGAAACGCTCTTCAAGCCGCCGCTGTCAAAGGCCAGACACAAATTGTGCAGCTCCTATTAGAAAATGGGGCCGACGTCAATGCTTTTTGTGGGAAATATCATTATGCACTCTATGCAGCTTCTTTTTTAGGATATTTGGAAATTGTGCAGATGTTACTTGATAATGGAGCGGATCCCAATTCGCAGGACGCTCTCCATGCTGCAGCCAAAGGCGGTCATGAAACGATTGTTGAGTTACTCCTCAATCAAGGAATCGACGTAAACGGCCCATGTGGGGATCGGCATACTACACTGGATAAATCTGCTCTATATGTCGCCTGCGAAGAGGGGCATGACAATATTGTCCAAATGCTGCTTGACCACGGCGCTAAGACTGATATCTGTTGCAGATTATATACATGTGCTCTTATGGCTGCCACATACCATGGGAACAAGAAAATCGTTAAGATGTTACTTGAACACGGCGCAAACACTGATATTGAAGATGAAGATGACGGAACTCCCCTTCATGTTGCCTGCAGCCTAGGCCTCAAGGACATTGCTGAGATGCTCCTAGACAATGGTGCAAATATTGACGCGAAGCACAAACATGTCGGGACTCCCTTCCAGGTCGCGCTTGGTAAAGGGCATGATGATATCGTCCAGATCCTGATAGCAAGGGATGTAGATCTCAATGCCTCGGGTGGGGAGTATGGGAATGCACTTTGTAACGCTTCATCAAAGGGGGATGAGAGGCTCGTTCGACTATTACTAGACAACGGAGCAGGTATTGAGATTAAAGGCGAGGATGGTAATGCCTTTCAAGCTGCCTGTTCAAATGGGCAGGAGGAGATTGTCCGACTTCCGCTGGAGGGAGGTGCCAATATTGATGGACCAAGCGGAAAGAAGGATGCTGCTTTACAAGCCGCCTGCTTGAAAGGAAACGAGGGGATCGTCCAAATTCTGCTTGCCAGGGGAGCTAATATTAATGCACCAGGCGGAAAGGATGGCACTGCTCTGGAAGCTGCTTGTGAAGGGGGCCATGAGAAAATAGCTCAACTTCTATTGGATATGCATATGGATCTAAATTCTCAGAGAGAATGTTATGATAAAGCTCTTATCGCAGCTTCTAGAGGCGGAAATGAGAGTATTGTGCGAATGCTTCTGTGTTGTGGGGCAGACGTTAACGTTAGAGTCGATACCAGAGCACCCCTTTTGGAAGCGTGCTCCTGGGGTAAGGAGAAGATTGTGAAAATCCTCCTGGATCATGGAGCAGACGTCAATTGTTATGGATGGCGGAGAACTCCCCTATCGGTTGCCCGTGCCTACAACCAAGACAGGATCGTACAGATCCTTCTTGATTATGGAGCTGATGTCAATTTTCCTCTTAAAACTGCCTTGCAGAACGCCGTGCAGACCGGGGAGGCGGAAATGGTGAAGCTTCTGTTGCACGGGAGTGCCAACGCCAATTTACGAAACAATGCTCTTGTCGCTGCCTCAGAGGCAGGACGTCCAGATATGGTCCATCTCCTGCTTTCTCTGGGAGCAGATATTAATACAAAGAAAGGGCGTGCTTTTTTTAAGGCTGTAGCCAAGGGCAATAGGACAGTAGTTCAATTGTTTCTTGATCGAGGTTCAGACCCAAATTTACAAAGAACAGTTTCTGACGGACATCGAGACATAATTTGTGGCAATGCTCTCTACATTGCAAGTGAAAAAGGACACAGTATGGTTGTTCAACAGCTGCTTGACGGCGGGGCCGATATCAATGTTGCCAATGGAGATTGCGGAAATTCTCTGTTTGTCGCCTCAGTTACAGGCCAGTATATGGTGGCCAGTGTGCTTCTGCAGAATGGTGCAGATCCAAATGTCCAGGGTGTAATCGGTTGGATTTATGATCACAGGAGATATCCAAGCATTCTCCATGCTGCATGCGCAAATGGTCGAGAGATGATTGTGAAGCTGTTGCTTGAGCATGGAGCTAATCTCAATGCTGTTTATGAAGGCTACGGGAATGCCCTCTTTCTTGCCTCACTTAAGAACAATGAGACAATGGTAACACTGTTGCTTGCAAGGGGTGCAGAGGTCAATACTAGTGCATTTATAACCGATGGGTTTGGAAGAAGAATCTTCTTGGATGCTCTCCAAGCTGCCGTTTTACAGAACAACACTGAGATGATCCAGCTACTGTTGGATAATGGTGCCGATATCAACTCTCAATGTGGAAATTATGGTACTGCCCTTCAAGCCGCTTGTGCAATAGGTGCTGAGGCGACAGCAATGTTTCTCCTGGGGAGAGGAGCTAATATTAACATACAGTCTGGGTATTACGGCAATGCAGTGCAGGCTGCTTTAGCCGGAGGTTACAAGCGACTTGCTGAAATCTTGTTCAGAAGGGGAGCCTTTATTGACCCTGATGGACCAGGCCATGAAAATGCTCTTAGAGTGTGCAACTGCGTTTGGGAGACGTATCAAACACTTCAAGATATGTCACATATTCAGATAAGGGGACAGAAAAGGCGCCACTCAGAGGCTACATAACTTTGTGTCAATTTTTTTTAGAGTACTATTTGAGAGACAGAACCGTGACCTACGTTAATTAGAGGTCCTGTCTTAGTGCTGCATGGATTTGTGAGCTTCTCAGTGCGGTGTTCAGCTAGTTTTTTACTCTGGATAGTTACAGTAAGATATGTCACTCTATGTTTGGCAAGATATATGTACTGTACATGTAACTATTTTACCCGTATGATAGCCTTGAGATCATAATCAACTGTCTTAGACTTGTCATTTATCGCCTACTCTTAGAGAGATGATGTTTTATCTGATTGCCAATCTATATTAAAAGGTAGGAGACCTAAGGGTGGAGAGTCGGCTTGTTGACTTGTAATTGCACTCCTGCAGTACTTGCGTCAGCCTTGGTCACGTGATCCAATAAGACAACGATTCTACTCCAATCTCCCATGACGGAAGCCGCCTTCGCTGCATTGCAGTTTTCACCAACAAATCTACTGTAATTTGTTTCCCTGTACCTGCCGTGGCAGGTTTCTGAATCATGATGAGGGCTAGAACACGCTTCGCATGATGTCAATGATCTCGATGAATCCAAATTAGATCGTTGGACAAAGCAATGTTCTATTATTATGCATGGCTCTATATCTAGATAGTCCTGGCGCATGAATATCTGTAGCTATTGGCCGATTCGTGCAGTTAGGAATCCGCATGAACGAGGCGACAGAGCCGTCGTCGAACCACGCATCTATTGAATAATTTAGCAACGGGGTCGAGCTCAGGCACGGAGTACTCGATAGTTCTCCGGGTCGGCCCATCTTGCCACGTTCGCTTCGGGCGCTCGGTCTATTGGCGCACATCCCATCTGCACAAAAATTATCAGCCCGTTGCCAAAAGAATAATGATCATGCTGTCTCGAAACGTTCGGCTAATTTGTTTCCTGCAGCTGCTGTTGCTGGTTCCTGGCTAAAGGTCGTTGGCGTGTTTCAGGGTGCAAAAGTCGGCAAGCTATCGCCTTTTCAGGAGAGCGATGAAACAAACCCCTGGGCGGTTAGACTCTGCAGCCCCTGGAACTCGGGAGCGGAAGAAAAGCTTGGCTTCGATGGTAGCCGTCATTATTGGTGAGAGCGGCCGTTTTGTCGTTTCGCGTTTGGTCGCTCGTGGACAAATCATTTCCCGGTCTGCCATGTGCGCGGAGAACTCCACTGGAACTATCTTGCAGTTCATCTAGACTCGGTGGCGTTTTGGTGATAGATGGTGCCTGCGAAGCGAAGCGACTGGTTGTATGCAAGATTGAAGTGTTTGTGAATGGTGATCGATCCTTTATGCAGCGTTTCCCACACTCGCATGTGGGTAGAGGATAATCACTTGGTACAACCCTGGCGCTTGGAGAAAATTTCTATCTGATCGATGATGGTTTCTTTTCATGCTGTGGCTGGCATCCCTTTTCACTCAAAATTGTGATGTCTCGGTCTTGAAGGATATGTCCGACGGGACTGGGATTCCGCGACGCTGACTGAGGTCCATTCCCGTAGGGTTGAACATACCGGCGCGTCCCCGACAACGCGCGCTGCTCGGGATACCGCCTGCGTCCTCACATACGGAACGAAGCAGAAAGAAAGATAAATGTCCGCGGAATGAAAGAAACGTGTCTTCCCCACAGTTGCAGAGACACAGTAAAGGCCAGCGAGAGGCTGCTATTCGCGTAGAACCTGAGATGATGAGGGAGGCTTCGCGCCTCTTCAGGATCTCGCGCCTTCGTCATCCAGGAATGGCATTCCGGCAGCCACACGTGTATACCGAAACGGGGAATTTCCAGCCTACGAGATGCAGGCCAGCTCGTGGAGGATCAAGCCTCACGAAGAGGTATTTGCCACCAGAGCGGCATAAGGCTGGTTGATCTTGAAAACATGTCCAGGCTATATAGGAGGTATCCCCAAAGAAAGAGTTCCTTCTTATGCTAGACTAACTAGAGATCATTGCATACGTCTGTTACGAACTGCATCTTTCGCGGATTTCTTCGTGATCATCTTCTCGATTTCTTTCTCCCGCATCGTTCCTAAAAAGACCAAAAGTACAACATTTGCCGGGGTCTATCTATCTGATCTTCCTTATCGGGCCGTCGATAGTGTTTCAGGTACACCCAACTAGCCAGTCCGGCGCTGTCAGCCGACTGAAAGAGTCCAATCATCCGGCCCGTCGCAGCTCGTCTCTTGCACGCCGTCGCAGGCTACTGCAGGGAATCTAGGACTCTAGAGCCCCGTTCTATCAAACAAACCGATAATTTGTTTCTGCGCATTGGAGCTTGATTCTCAGTGGTGGAGTACAAACAACAGGCCGGCGCTTCAGAGGCTCCATCTTCTTTCGTCCTTGTCCCCCTAATCGGACAATTGCCCTCTGGGGCTTATTTTCAAGCGCCCTAAATATTAATTTTGGGCCTAAAATCCATTAGGGGCGTCTTGTTCTCGCCCGGGCCACACGGAGGCGTTCCCCTAGAGTACGGAGAATCCGATCTGCTAAGTTTATCTTGAGCGGACTCGCCATCTCTCGACCTCTCTTCTCTTTCTCTCCTTGTCGCCTCGTGCACCTTCATTTCACCTGCTCATAGCTTTTGGAGCGCCCATTCATTCGTTTCATATACATTCACTTGTTGTGGAGCCAGTTCGTTTGACTGGCTATTGTCCATACAGTTTCGCTCTCTTTCCCGCGCTTGCTTCCCAGAGGAGTACTCCCGTGTTGCAACATCTGCTTTCCGAAGTACAACAAAAGGAACACACCACATCGCATTCTTTGCAGAATACGTTCACTGTTGACTTTTCATTGTCACCCACGTTCTTTGTCTTTCTGTATACACCCTCTTTCGCAGGCGACTCTAAGTTTATCCTTCCACTCGCTCACGGTACGCTGTTTCCTCCCAGCGTAATCCATCCAGTGAGAAGGTGTATATTTCAAGTCTTCAGTACTGGTTGCTGTGGACATTGTGTGAAACTCGACACCGAAAACATTTTTCTGCGCATCTGATTTCGAAGCTCGCAACTGCATTTTCTGTCAGATCATCTTGACGATGGCTATTCTTCCATCCACCATGCTGTTTATCGCTCATATACTCCTCCTGCTGGGCCTTCCTGCCTTCCTGGTGGATGCTGCCCCGATGCCGCAGGCCAGCTCGTCCGCATCCACCTCCAGCTTTTGGGTTTCCTCCATCAAACGTCAGGGTACTACTCCTTTTGGACAGAGTGACTACCAGGTTTTCCGCAATGTGAAGGACTTTGGTGCTAAGGGTAGGACTCATCTTCCTCACATATTGATGTATTGATATAAGCTGACAAGACACTAGGGGATGGTTCTACTGATGACACGGATGCCATTAACTCGGCTATCTCTTCTGGTAATCGTTGTGGAAAGGGTTGTGACTCGTCCACCGTCACTCCTGCTCTAGTTTACTTCCCAGCCGGTACCTATGTCGTCTCAAAGCCCATCGTCGAGTATTACTACACTCAGATGGTTGGTGATGCGATCAATATTCCCACTCTGAAGGCTGCGGCTGGATTCCAGGGTATTGCTGTTATCGACTCTGACCCTTACGAGGACGACGGTTCCAACTGGTACACCAACCAGAACAACTTCTTCCGCTCTGTTCGCAATTTCGTTATCGATCTCACGGCTATGCCTCAAAGCTCGGGAGCTGGTATCCACTGGCAAGTTGCTCAGGCCAGTAGCTTGCAGAACATTCGCTTTGAGATGGTCCAGGGAGGCGGTGACGCTAACAAGCAGATTGGTGTCTTCATGGACAACGGTTCTGGTGGCTTTATGACCGACCTAACCTTCAATGGTGGAAACTACGGCATGTTCCTGGGTAACCAGCAGTTCACCACTCGCAATCTGACCTTCAACGACTGCAACACTGCCATCTTCATGAACTGGAACTGGCTGTGGACCCTCAAGTCGGTCAACATCAACAACTGCCAGGTCGGTCTCAACATGTCGAACTCTCCTCAGAACCAGACTGTTGGCTCGGTCTTGATTGCGGACAGCAAGCTCACCAACACTCCTAAGGGAGTGATCACCGCTTTCACGACTTCTAGCATTCCCACCGGTGGTGGTACCCTGGTCCTTAACAACGTCGATTTCACTGGTTCCACTGTCGCTGTTGCTGGAATTAGCGGCAACACTATCCTTGCTGGAGGCTCTGTTGTCGACTCTTGGATGCAGGGAAACACCTACACTCCTCAAGGATCGACTTCTCAGAAGACGATCGCTATTCAGGCCAGGGATGAGACGCCCAAGGTTGTAGCTCGTGATGCCTGTATGGCTCCGATACCCCAGCCAGCCCAGTCGTCAGCCGCTGAGTCTCAAGCGACTACGTCCGTTTCCTCTACTCAGCCCGAGACTTCTGCCTCTGCATCTGGACCCACCGTTGAGGTTCAACCGTCAGCTACTCAGTCTGAAGCTCCTGCTACTGCATCCACTGCTCAGGGTCAGTCTTCGGCTACTGAACCTCAGGCTGTCGCCTCTGGATCGTCCACTGAGAGTGCAGCAAACTCTGCTTCTGCTGCTGGTTCTGCTACGACCGTCTCCCCAGGAACTGTCACCGCCTCTGGTGAATCCAGCGTCGGCATTTCTGTCTCTCTTAGCCTTGGCGGGTCTATCGGTGTGACACCAACGGCTTCTTCAAGCACTTCTGCCGCCTCTTCGATCCTGCCTACCCCCACTTCCAGCAGCACCGGTTCTAGCACCAGCAGTTCTAGCAGCACCGGCACCAGCAGCGTTGGTCAGTGTGCTGCTTCGGCCGTCGTCAAGTCCCGTTTGCAAGCCACTCAGTCCACCGGACAGTTCCCTAAGGAACTTCTTGACAGCCAGGGTAATGTCTTTGAGCGCTCCAAGCCTCAGTATGAGGACGTTGCCGCTTCCTCCTTTGTCAGTGTTAAGTCGGCTGGTGCGAAAGGTGATGGCAGCACGGATGACACGGCCGCTATCCAGGCGGTCCTGGACAGCGCCACGGAGGACCAGATTGTTTACTTCGACCACGGTAACTACATCATCACGTCCACTCTGAAGGTCCCCAAGAATATCAAGATCACTGGTGAGATCTGGCCTGTCCTGATGGCTTCCGGTACGGCTTTCTCTGACGAGAAGAACCCGATTCCCATGATCCAAGTTGGTCAGGCTGGTGACGTCGGTTCGGTTGAGCTCTCTGATCTCATTCTCACAACCAAGGGCCCTGCTCCTGGAGCCATCCTCATGGAGTGGAACGTCCAACAAGCCAGCCAAGGATCTACAGGCATGTGGGATGTTCACTTCCGTGTTGGTGGCGCTGCTGGCACGGAGCTCCAGAGCGACACGTGCGCTAAGAACCCTGATGCTACTACTACGCCAAACTCTGAGTGTTTCGGTGCTTTCCTGCTGTTGCATGTCACCAAGAACGCTACTCTGTACAATGAGAACAGCTGGTACTGGGTTAGTGACCACGACCTTGACCGCGATGACCATGGCCAGATCAGCATCTTCAGCGGCCGTGGTGTCCTCCTCGAGAACCAGGGGCCTGTTTGGATGTATGGTACTGCCTCAGAGCACAGCCAGCTGTACAACTACCAGATCGCCAACGCTAAGAACGTCTACATGGCCCTGATTCAGACGGAGACTCCGTAGGTCCACCCGCTAGTAATCCTCACAAGTTACAATGTCACTAACAGAATATGTAGATACTACCAGAGCAACCCTAACGCGTTGACGCCCTTCACCGCTCAGACATCTTGGAACGATCCGGATTTCTCTACCTGCACGACTGACTCCTGCCGCAAGGCCTGGGGTGTACGTGTCTTTGGATCTTCTGAGATCCACGTCTTCGGTGCTGGTCTATACAGCTTCTTCGACAACTACAGCCAGACCTGTTTGGCAGACGAGTCGTGCCAGGAGAACATCGTCGAGGTTGACTGCTCTGACGTGCACTTCTACGGACTGAGCACCAAGGCCAGCACCAACATGGTGACCTCCTCGAGCGGCGAAGCCCTCGTCCCACAAATCGACAACGTGAGCACCTTCTGCTCGACCATTGCGCTATTCCAGCAGACCGCGTAATGCTTGATCAGCAGCTACTGCTCCGATTATTTGCATCTTTTAACTTCTTCACTTGTTACATGAGCATTGAACGTGTTTACTCCGCTTCATATGCCATTGTACACATTATTTTCCTCACGCCTCTTTTTTTTCCCCTTATTTTCACAAGTACATATTACTATTGGCTGTATTCTTGTGCAGTGTTTTTATGCAACAAGAAAAAAGTCATTTTTTGTGCATTTTTGCAGGCCATGGGCCTTCTTTTTCCAGGTTTGAGCAGGATATTGATTCGATGAAAAACTCCCATTCACGGAGGGATAAAACAACTAGTACAATAACAGGTCATCACCGGGAGGGAAAGAGGATGGGACGGCATCGGATTGGGTTTTCAGGACCTGTATAGATGCGTCCTCGCATGTATGTAGGTAGCTTAGCTAGATAGAAATCAGGAAAAACCAGCCTGCTTCAGCGTGGAAAAAGATTCCTTCTCGAAATAGTTGTTCATTGTTACTTAGTAATAGTAGACCTGGAAGAATTCGGCATATTACGGGCGGAGATTATTAAATGGTAAAGGAAAAATTTCCTCTTTGGGAAATTACTGTACTGTAATTATCCAAACTTGCATAGTACAATCAACAGTCAAGCATCGTCCACCGCCACCAAAGTCCTGACTTATTAGCTAGATGCGCACACAGAATTCATCTCGCACACTTATGGATTCACTACGATCCTGCTAATTCAAAGACACCAGTGGAATGATAAATAAGATCTTGTCCAAGTAGACCACGCCTTGTCTGATCCAGCACGTTACGATACGATAGGTCTCGGCTGTTCATGTCTGGCGGGTAAATCTAGGCACAACATGTCTAACATTTGCCTGGCAAATTTTATACGAGCACTCTGTGCTATTTATAACAATTCCATCTGTAAAATGCCTAATACCATGCATATAGATTGCATATGAGACTGGGGATATTGACGCCTCTTTCGGGTTCTCCTAGAAAGCAACCTTATCGGCATATATTCGGGTCCTTTCGGCCCGAGGATTAACATCTCCGGCCAAGCTCCGCCAGAATGAAGTGTTCGACCTCAACAGCCAGTAGTGAATCAATCAAATGACCGCAAGTCTCACAGAAACCACCTCCAAAGTGCTCATGGCTACGGATCAGAAAGGTAACATCAACGCTCCTTTTACAAGGAGTTCACTTTTTTCGAGTACTTGTGTATGAAGCTCTTATTTAACATTTCCTTCACTAGATATCTGGAGTTACTTGGTGTCTGTGCTCCGTTTATGTTGACAGATTGGGTTTATAGAGCCAAAATTAAGGTTTTCCGGCTGAACGGTTCAGAGGAAAGCTTAGTGTCGTTCTCCATTTCCCTAACGGTCCTTGTGCAGGCGCAACTGCATCGATTCAACTTATATGCATTTTAATACACATTTTATGTAGTGGTTCGGGCATTATTTGATAGAGCAACAATTTTCTGGTTCTGGTGGCCTACGTACGTGAACGCAATGTTCGATCTCTGTTGAAATGTGGGATGGCTCTTTAACTTTGTGCCAGAGGTTACCGAAGGATTGAGTCATAAAAACGGATCTTCCATCTCCTAAAATCATGTCTCGTTGCCCAAGTAGTGTGGTTCCACTACCTCGAGGTTATTTCGGAGACTCGTTTTCCTAGGGAGTTCCTACCGGATTTCTCCCCCCACCTTCCTTAGAGCCGGCTCCACTGCAGAAGATAAAGAGACTGGGTCAGTTAGTTTCCAGAGAGTTGAGAAGATTCTTCAGGCAGCCAAAGCTTCTGTGAGGTTACGATGTGTCTACTAAGCCTGCGCGCTAATTACGGCTATGGGGCCACGTTGATGCTATTAGAGTGTTGTCTAACACCAGACATCAGATCTCGGTAGAGTGTGGGACCTTGCCCACTAATACGGTCTCAAATTACGAGCCTTTTCTCGTTTTCAAGAACATTCCTCTTTCGACGACTTTTCACCGCTTTGTCAAGGTCCTCCATCCCAGGTTCCTACCCGTCTCAATGGCCTCCCTCGGCTGCAAGGAATGATAAACTTATCCATCCATACTGACTCGGCCACCTTGTGAGCATAAGCATGTATCCCTATGGTGGGTTCATCTCGCTCAGCTAAAGCAGTTCAATAAGTACGCAGAGAAAAATGAATAGCACCAGCGTCAAAAGTGTTAACGTTTGATTACACTAGCTACTCAGCCACTGGGATACTGCTGGAAATATGCTTGGGTGGAAAAGGGACAACGCACCTTCGTCCTAGTCCGATTCTCCCCGGAACCCCTCTCTCATATTAGGGGAAATAAACCAGTCCTGCACTGTTACACGACCAAAGAGCTAGCACTCGTTATGGTTTAATCGGATCCGCATCACGTCAGAGCACAGATAGGACATTCCCTGCCCTTTGGTGGATAATTGTGTTTGGACTGTTCTCGAAGAGTATCTTGGACATTGAGCAGCGGCAGAGTCGGGATATTCGGTTCCACATAGTCTATCAGCCGATTCGCTTCATACTGTCCCGATCGGACGGCAGGCTAAATGATAGGTATCAGCCACCAAAAGTCGCCGAGGCGTTGAGTTGAACATTCGCCGGACTTATGACGTCAGGCAGGCCCAAAATATTGGACGAGAGTACGGTGCTAGAGTTACCTTTTCCTGCTTTCGGGAACTTTCCGATAAAAAGACTGTGAGAAGGAGGGCGATCAAAAAAAAAAAGGAAGCAGTTCCGCGAACCGAATTATCGGAACGTTTTAGCTGCAGGTGTAGCGAAGCGCTCGACACGGTGCGCGGATGCGGAACATGATTTAGATTGCACCGTGGGGGTCTAACGGGATAGTTTCCTATTAGCGGATGGAAATGGCCTGCCTACCCCTCTCACACGGTTATGCGCGATTTTGTCATTATTCTAGGCTAATTTGCACTAATTTACAGGTATATCTAGACTAGGTTTCAGGTAGGAGCCCGATACTCGGGCATCAAGACTGTTTAGCTTGTTGATAGGACGTTTACCAATGGCCTATAAAGAACGATATCCCGCATCCATCGTACTAGTAACGTCTCGGGAGCATCTTACGTTCCTGTCTTGATCGAAATTGCAGTGATCACTTCAACATATAGAATAAGAAGCTGTTAGATCAACATCAGAAGCCAACAAAGCTACAAAATAGGGTTTCATTAAGTGGCTTTTTTAAAATTAAGCCGTTGGCTCTTTAGTGCTAGGACCAAAAGGCCTACTCGATAACATGGATAGTGCCTATATCTTCGTGACTGTCACTCAATAACTGAAACTGAAACATTTACTAGTGATAGTATGAAAGTGTAATAGTACGAGATGGATCGTAGTAACTGACGCGATATCCAGCTATTATTACATCCAAGTTCCTAGCCGCTATCTTATAAGTCCCATGACCCCTCTATCGCGGATTATAACTGGCCAGAGAAGTACTGGAATCGAATTACCAGTCTTCCGGGAACTCTGGCCCACAACGGATGGTTAGAAGCTTGGCAGGAGATTCCTGGGAATATATCAATGATCTTGTGGCACAAATAGGTGGCTAAGCTTTATGTTTGTCCACTATACACGGTCCTCTTATAGCTGCACCTTTTTCTTTTCTTTATTACATCTTGACTCAAAAAAAGTCGCTGATATGAGCGAAGAACAAAATGGAAAGGACAAGGATAAGAAAAACAAGGAAACGACCCTCAACGTCGAGGAGTATCAACGCAGGTGGGAGCGGATCCTCCAAGATACATCCGAACAAATCAAGAAAGTCAGAGGTGAGCGCTGACTTCCAGATAGGAGTACTATAACCTTTTACTAACTACAGCTGAAGAAGAGGAGAAGAAGAAACAAGATCAGAGCAAGAAATAATAATTAATATACTCCTTTCTCAACGATTTTACTTATATTGTCCTAGTCAGAATTCAAATGTATGGGAGATGACACCCCCCCTTTTTTTGCTGTTACATTAACGTGGTTTTGAAGGTCTAGTCGAGAAATACATCGAAGATATCAAACAAAGAAAGCTGCAGGCTTCTACATGGGGTTAGTTGTGGCAAATGCATAAAAAAAGGCTATAAAGAAAACAGCAGATATCCGCAGAAAGAAGAAGGGAATTGCATAAATCATCAGCGACCAAATACTTTTAGAATCCTCGCACATGCTCTCTACAACCTGCTAATTTATTATTATCATTCAACTCTAACAATCTATACTAAGCCTCACGGCGAAAACTAACCCTTATACGAATATACTTGCTCATGCTGATCATTCAATGTCAAATAGTCAGCATACTTACAACATATTGCGAAAAAGGGTATTTTTTTGGCTTTTACGTGTCATATGGTTGTGGAACATATGTTGCAAAATTCTGCATAACCTTAATTCTCACCCTGGGTTATTTTGGAAAGTTAATTCTCGTGGGGCTGAGTTGATGTATTACTTACCTCATGAATACCATGTAGAATAGTAATACCATATGATGAATAGGTTGTCCTCTTTCTCGCTAAACAGTTTTGTGAGAGTTGTGATGCGGTCTAGAGACCTTTCTTGTTTCAGGAAACGAGGTTTCGTGCCCGTTCATTATACTATTACCTACCCATAGTTCAATATAGTACCGCGTATCCATCTACCCGAAATGATCGACTTCACCCTTACTCCCTCCCAACGCAACCTCCAACATTCCGCACGCACATTCGCCCAAAGGCATCTTTCCACAGCGGAGTCAATCTACTCTCCTTACACCGATCAACGATCTCGCTTCGAATCCACTCTGCCCCTCTACCGCCGCGCAGTCGCCGCCGGTCTCGTTCGCGCCCAAATCCCCGTCGCGTTCGGTGGTACGAATGAGAGCTTACTCGATGCGGCAATCCAACTCGAGGAATTCTACGCTGTCGAAACAAGCGTGAGCTTGACTATTATTGCAAATGGGTTGGCGTTGATGCCGTTGATAGCGGTGGGAAGCGACGAGCAGAGAGAGAGGTTCTTGAAGCCTTTTTTGAAGGAGGAAGGGGAGCCCTTGGCAAGTTTTATGCATTCGGAGCCTGGAGGTACGGCGAATTGGTTGGAGAAAGGGGCGAAAGGGTTGCAGACGACGGCGAGGAAGGAAGGGAATGAATGGGTTATTAATGGGGAGAAGGTATATTTTCAAGCAACTAGATGTCATATTTCCTGTCCTGGGAGGTTGATCCTCTCAATTAACCAGAAGACTAACCACAATTCTCCTAGCTTTGGGCAATCAACAGCACCGGCTGGGACGGAAAAGGTGCTGACCTTCAATGCGTCATCTGTCGTTACTCTCCTGATGGAGGCCCTCAAGACCCAGCAGCTGACCCGGCATCGTCTATCCTCATCCTCCTCGTCACTCGTGAAATAATCGACCAGAATCCTATGTCTGCATACACGATCGTGCCTGAACCCGAACTGTCGGGCCATATCGCCGTGACGGGACCTCCGACGCGCTTTACGAATTTCCGCGTCCCGGAATCCCACCTCCTCTGTCCACCGGGGACTGGCGCCGCGGTGGTCGAGAAGGCATTCTGCTCCTCTGCAGCTGTACTCGGTGCGATGGCAACCGGGTTGATGCGGGCGGCATTCGAAGCCGCATTGAAATTCGCGAAGGAGGATTCCCGCGGGGGCACAGAGCCGATTATATTTCGACAGAGCGTGGCGGATCTACTTACAGATATGAAGATACGAACGGACTCAACACGGCTTATGACGTGGAAGGCACTGCATTGCCTAGAAGCTAGTGGGCCAGACGTGGATTTTAAAACAAGGTTGGAGACGTGCTTGCAGGCGAAAATCTTTGGTTCAGAGGCAGCGGTGCAGTGTGTGTTGGATGCTATGAAAGCTGTGGGGATGTGAGTATTCTTTTCTCTTTCCCTCTATGATGTCTTGGTGCTGGTGCTGGTGCTGGTGCTGGTGTTGGTGTTGGGTTTTTGTGATGGGTGAAACTGACTATTGTAATATCTAGAACATCATACAGAAAGGACCAGCCGTTCTCGCGGCTGCTGAATGATGCTGTGTGCCTACCTCTGTTTGACGGAGGGAACGTAGGAATTCGACGCCGCCAGATGGAGAAGATATTCCAGGATAAGACGTACCAGCCGTGGGCTGCGGCTTATGGTGATGAAGAGACAGCCATTTTCCAATGGCCTCGAAGGTAATAATGGATTAGGCCTATCGATGCGTAATTCGAAGTATGGTTAAAAAAATTGATATAATCTATGAACAATATCTATAATAGAAGCTCTCTAGGGTATGCTAATCTAAGGTGCCATACGTACAATATCCCATCTACTCACGTCCAATAAATCTATATGTAACCCACTGATGACCATGATATACAAAGAAAGATGAATGAAATTCATCGAGCTTATTTAGACCTGGACTGGAACCTTTCCTTCTCTTCAAGTGTCAAGTCATTCCAGTCCGGCCGGGGCAGTTCGATAGAGTCAGTCACTCGGCCATAACTGATGCCGCCAAGACGGGACATGGGGCGGAGAACCTGCAAGTTCAAAGTCAGCCCTTCTGAAACTACACTGATCAACTAGGAAAACAGTCCATTTCAGAGCCACAACTAAACTTACATTGATATCTAACAGGTTCCGCTCCTCATTAACCGCGTCCTCACGTGCCCAGAACCGGACACCTTCCACGACAGCCATCGTGCACGTTACCTTGCCCGTCTTGGGGCTTTTGTATTCCCTCGTCTCCACAAGCTTGGCTTCGATGGAGAACACAGCCTCATTGACACGCGGAGCCTTCACATCACGAGATTCAGCAGGGTGCAGACCGGAGATGGGGAACTCGGAGACTCCATAAGGGGCATTGATGGAGGTTGCGTTGGACGCTTCGATGAAGTCTTCGGAGATGATGTTGATGACACCTGAAGTTCTAGTATGAATTTCTGTTGCAGACAGGCGGGGCAAAAGAGGAATCAAGGATGTGAATACTTACATTCTTTAGTATCAACCAGATTCTTCAGGGTATCCTTTGCGATCTCCAAGCTACACGCGAAGCTGAGTATGAAAAGCGGTGGGTCATAGCCGATGACCTGGAAGAAGCTGAACGGGGAGAGGTTGGTCAACTTGCCTGTTGTTATTGAAGGAGTCAGCTATTGAGCATTCCATGTCCCTCATACCATTTACCATCATCTCTAGAAATAGAAAATATCGGCACTCACCGTCCTCCGACCTCGTACTCACAAAACCAATCGGTCTCGGCACAACCGCACTAATCAACAATTTATAATTGAAACCCGCCGGTCTCCCTTCCGCATACGGATCAATTTCCACGTGCTCTTTCTTCAGACTCTCTCCACCATCCGTGGCTCCCTCGCCGGGCTTCCACTCCGGCTTGCGGGTCTTTGTATAGTTGGGCGAGACATCTTCGCGCCAAGCCGGACGAGAGGCTTCCGCAGTCTTGAAATCCGGGTGTCGAGGGGCAGGGACGTTCTTTCCGGTGTCTGCGTTGGACATCTCTAGTTTTCTTTTATTTCTGGGATGATTTGACCGTATAAAGCAGATGATCGCGGGGTAGATGGTGGGGTAGATATCCTCTGCTATTATTTGGGCGCGATGCGGAGATAGGAGGGAATGTTTCGCTGAACGAAGGAAAATGTCAGGGTCTAAAGGTACAGATTTAGAATTAAGAAATAATTTTGAGAAGGTTTAGAATCGATGCGATCGACGAGTGACTATTGAGAGACAAATATATTGTACACTTTTTTCTATCAGTATTTCTTTATCTTTAATCTGCAAAGCTTACCAATCAATCTTACCGCCGGGATGATGTCAGGCGAGGGGCAGATGCGTTTCCGTGATTTCTATTGGTCAATTGGCAGAGGGTGTTTATAAATTATGCACGGACATAGGAATTCTGAGATGTGATTACTGATTTCAGGCAAAATGCTTATTCCTATGCTATCTCAAGCGCTTTTTTGAGGGCCAGCGAGATTGTAGAATTATTCAGCATGAATAGTTAAATAGATTACAAATAGTGATTTAGGGGGCAGCTACTGTAATCTGCAGACTAGCTCGTGTATCGAGTAAAATAGTCAAAACCACGGTCATCACTCATCACCGCTTATTGCGGGCATGAAGTTGGGATATCATAATAATTTCGCGTGTCCAATTACAGTTCTTTTTTCAGGAAGTGCTCCGGCTTATGGGTCGTCTCATAATCCACATGAACGTAGGCACGTTCCACGTCGGGAAGAGACTCCAGCTTGATCTGGAGCTCCTCTGCCACGTCATGCGTAGCCTGGAGACTTTCGTTGGGGTCCATGACAATGTCAACCTCGACGACCAGGCGGGGACCGGATGTATAGGCGCGTACAGTGTCAATGGCTGTAATGAGAGGGGAATGCGTCATGGCTATTCCTCCGTTAGTGGACTTGCGTGAGAATCCCAAGCACGAAGATTCAAGACAACTTACAGATATATGTGATCAGCTGCTGGGTCTGAATATCGGCCGTGACTCCAATCAGCAGCTGGAACTCCGAATAGGCCGTGTGCAGCCATAGTGACGAGATCAGCACGGACAGGATCACGGCACCCATTGGATCAATCCACCAGCGGAGCTTACTGCCACCGACCGATGTCAGGATACCAAATCCGTTGATAAACAGATCATTGCGATGGTCTTCCCAGAGAATTCGGATCTGGGAGACTTCGTTCCGCATGGCCCAGCAGTACAGGAACAAGACCAATTTAGTGGAGAAGGCCACTGCGACAGCAATGATAGAAGGCAAATGGAAAGAGTTAGTGTCATCATTGCTGCCCTCCTTTAGGTCACGAGCGGAAAAGGCGATCAGGATTAACGACACTGAGGTCATGATAAAACAAAAGCAGATGTTGCCTGCCGTCTCAATGCGTGCCTTTCCTGCAGGGAACTTGCGCGGATTCACCTTGCTGACTGCCTTATTACAGAGGAGCAGCGTCAGATTCGACAATGGATCGAAGACAGCATCTGCCATGGTGGTGAACAGCGAGAGCGATCCCGATGAGACAGCTCCGTAGATCTGAACGACTGCGAGGATGATGTTGGCGACAAAACTACCCCATACGGCAATCTTGTACTTCAGCTGGTTCTGCGAGGTCAACTCGCGTGCATCACGGACGTGTTCTTCAACCGGCTTCAGCATGCGCTGGATACTCTCGTTCTGGGATTCGTAGAAGCCCTGCAATTTCTTAGACGACGCAGAATCCACAGTGCTTTGAATGAATGAGGGAGCGCAGCGGTCTCGTTTCCGCGATGTGTTAGCCTTGATCTGGCGGATCTCATCGACCGACTTCAACTTTGTCGCCAGTTGAAGCGGATCATTTTCTCGGGTGTATCGTGGGGGCGGTTGGCTCTCTTCATCGGTACTATGCGTCCGATGTTGATAGTGGGTTGTTTGCACAGGCTCCACGCCCGTACTGGTCGCTTCGTGGTAGGGGAGCGACATCCTGGAGACGGTGGGCGTGTCGCCGCGGTTGGGATGAAGGTGAAAGGGATGAGGATGAAGTGAGATGCTATGGCGGAGGCTTGAGTCCTCCATGTTGCAGGAAGAAGTGTCTTCTTTTTTTTTTTATCTGTGGAGTAAAGTAACGCCGCTCAGGTCCTCCTTTTTTGCAGTCCTTTAGCGCTTAGTCTCTTCTGTTTTGATTTACGTAGCTGCCGTCTCTTGCGGCCCGGTCAGCCAGATGGACGCTTCACCGGTCGCCCGTGGGACAGCTGGTACCACTGAACGGGGTGGGATGACGTGAAGGCAGGGACCGAAGAGAAGGATGGATACTATAGCCCTCCCTGCGCTTAAGGGACAACAGAAGTAAGGATAAGCAATTGAATCCACTTTGGTCTCTGGACATCAGATGGACAACAAGGGGGCTGTCGAGATAGGAAATCAAGAAACTCCAGGCGGGCAGCGGATGTTTTTTATGCGTTCTGCGTTGCGGTGAGCGCGTGCAGCGTGTTAATTGGAGAGGGGAGAAGGGCGGGAGAAGTTAGGAGGATGATTAATCTGTGATTGTCTGTGCTAGCTGCATGCTAAATACAAAGAAGAGTTAGTAGATTCCCATTCAAGGAGTCTCCTCCCGCGCCGACCATTCCGTGTGAATTAAGAATTACCATCGAATCGGCAAGAGTTTCTAGACAAAACTTTGTTCGTTGGTGATCATGATTATCATCAAGCATTATTTCATGGGTTGGTTGCAAGATCCCAAGCATGTTTAATTCTTGACTCGCATGGAAGACCCTGCGCCAAGGGCGTCAGGCAGCATTATTTTTCTGGCACCACGATTAGACTCAATGTCTCATCACCTGCGAAAAACACGGGAAATCCGTTATCCTGCTCTCCTATTGCGAACAATTCGAGGGAAAGGACAACATCAGTCAGGATGATGCTCGCGTAGTTTGTTTCGATCGACTACCATTTGTCTGCTCCCTATGATCATCGTCCATGCCAAGTATGTCTGCATTTTCAGAGACCGCCACGGCTCCTCGGCGCCGTCCAGTATCCGTGCCAAGTGGTGGTTGATCATGATGGTGTGCTGCTTGGCATTCTTGGCCTTTGCGGAGATGTCTTCAGCATCCTGGGCCGCCTTGAGGATGTACAACACAGCCTGGGGACGGACCAGGCGGCGCTGTTGCTCCCATTGCCGGTCTGATTCGCTCTCAACATCGCCAGCGCTGAGTCGGTCGATTCGTCTCAGCCTCTTCCTCGTGCGCTGGAACATGAGATCGAGAGTCATATCAAGCCGGTCGATCTCAACTTCAATGTCCTCCAACGTAGACAAGAACATCTCTATGATGTTAGCTCGCGTATCGACGATATCAGATACCGCAGCCACCGGGCTCAATACTCCGTCTAATAGAAGACTTAACTCACTAATGTAAAGGACGATCGTCTTTTCGAGCGCTTTAGTGGCTGCTGCTACAGTTTGATCGTGTTGCTGCTGGATCTCATATAATTGTTCTGTGACACAGTCTTGGAAGACTCTTCGTCGCAGGACTCTCTTCTCAGCAAGTATTACCTGCAGCGTGACTTGGTCCTGCTCTGTTTGCGCCTGGTTCTGTCGCTCTCGAAGAATAGTCCGCTCTCGGGACCGGGCATATCTTTCCGTCCATATCTCTTGCAGTCGTTCCCGGATCGAGCGATCATACAAATATGTTAGCGACTGAGAGTCGTACAGTGATTCTGGGACCTGCTCTAAGTCTTTGATCTCTTTGAGCTGGGCGAGTCGTTGAATAAATTCTATCACTGGCTCTGGGTTACCAGGATGTGTGTGCTTGTTCTGAAGCTTCTCCTGACAAAGAAGTCTCGTCTCTGCTACCAACCGAATCAGCGCATAGTGTAAAGGCTCCGAAATTGGTCTAGAAAGATTCTCTAGTCGTGCTGCCATCTCGTCTAGTTGATGCGAAAGCTGCTTCCATTTCTGGAACATGTCATCTTTGTCACGGTTAAGCAGTCTCCCAATGACGTCTGTATCCCTCGTACTCTGGAATCCATATTCTACTCTTTCGCCATCATTGGATTTCCCCATCTTAGTAAATATGAGATATAACTTTTCATCATCTGACCGAATGACCAGAGTGCTATTGGCATAAAGGCTGCTACGGTATCCAGACCCTATTAGCTAAACTGGTACTTCACTCGATCAGCGTGTGACTACATCTGTAAGCACTCCAGTACAGAGGGAGGCCGATGGTCGGAGATTCACTTCGCCAAGGAAGGCTCTTCTCATCGGTACATAGATTTGGATATTGTGGTTGCCTAGTGTTCGAGTGTTCCGTTTCCTCACGATAATGGGCATATTGGCCTCGTAAGCTGGATTAGCAGGTCTACGAAGCTCGGCGATCTAATAATACTCGAGTTAGATTCAGATGGATCATTGCTAGTGTTCCTGTATTGCTGCTGCTGGATGGCTGGTGACGCTTGAGGCTTTGTAAAACAGCCTTGGCGTGATCTCCCCTCCTCGACGTAGTGATCGGCAATGGACCCGAAGAATGCTTGGAACAAATGTGTCTCGAGACGTGTACCCTTCTTTGTTCGCAGCGCAGCGCCGGGGATGTTGGCAAAGAAGCGTAGATATTGGCTTAGAGCTCAAGTTCAATCTGAGGTCAGAAAGTATAGGCTACTACTATCGAGCGTGACCGTTATTAATCAAGGGTTTTACGTCTCCGATCTTACGAGTTTCTTGCTCATCTGGCCTGTGATTCGTCTATCCAACGTTTGCCGGGGTTGTAGGCGGTAATCAATAATCTCATAAAGCAACTGTTACAGTTGCCATGGCCGCCATGAAACGCCCGCAGTCCCTGAGCGATCCGCGTAGCGCCCTCTGCTGCGCCACCTCTGATCTGGCACGAGGTTTGGCCGAACAGTGGATAGACGACATCCCAAGGAAATCAGATATCTGCTTGCGCGTTGAACGCGTCGGATAGCAGTCTGCCGAATACTTTGCCTCCATTTGCCACGTTCTCTCCATCCGAGGGTGTTGAAGGGTTCAAGAGCGGAGTTTCCGCCGGAGTTAAAAGTAGCTCTTCTGCCTGGACTAAACACACGCGACTAAAGGCAACTCTGCGCTTGCGCTTTTGCTCGAGTTTCAGGGTCTCTCCTTATTTTACGTTTCTACACAACCTTTCGCAACTGAGGAACGGAACAGAAGTCCAAAAGTCCTACATGATGAAACGAATTCTGGGTTCGTTAAACAGGCGCGCAAGTGAGTTGGTACCTTGCTCAGGGGAACGCCTATCCCCGCGACAGCTTCTCCGTTCAGAATAAATGCTGATAAACTTTCGCAACCGGACAGGCCAGAGTCGCGAGCGCACTCCAGTTTACCCCGATGATTCACCAGAGGGGACTATACTGAAGGAAGTGGTGAGTGTTTTTGCTCGAGCGACACATCCAAGAGGCAATGACTGATGCGGGGAGTTCTAGAAAGCGTTCTGCGAAACAGGGACCGGACCTGACCGGAATGGAGTATGCACTGTTATTCTGACTCTATTTGCGCGATATACTGACTGGCTTCTCATCAGCAAACCGACGAGTACCTCCATCTGCCTGCAATAGTCGAGGCTGCTGAGTCCAGTCCCAATGCTGCCAGGGAAGCGGCCATACAAATACGGAAATATCTCTCCAAACCTACAACGCCGCCCAGCTCCGTCCATTACAATGCTATTATGCTCATACGAATTCTCACTGACAATCCCGGCCACACCTTTACGCGGAATATCGATGTCAAGTTTGTGACGGTGATCAAGGATATGCTCCGACTTGGAAAGGACATGAATGTGCAGCATATCCTCCGGGAGACCTTGGATTCATTTGAGGCGCAAAGAGCGGCGGACCCCGATCTCACTGCTCTTCTGGAAATGTGGACAAAGGAGAAGGAGAAGTTCAACCGATCGATTGGAAAGGTAACTATCTCGGAATGGTTACTACCTGGCATAGATGCTGATTCTATTAGACTCCTGCGCTACAGGCTCCTCCTCTTCAGCAAAACAACGGTAATCACACGCGCGGCCATCGTCAACTTCCTCCCCCCGAGCAGCTTGCCGCTCGGATATCAGAAGCAAAGAACTCGGCGAAGCTGCTTCAACAGCTCGTGCAGTCCACACCTCCAGCCGAAATCATCGGCCATGACTTGATAAAGGAGTTTGCAGAGCGGTGTCAGAATGCCGTCCGTACGGTCCAGGGATACATCAGCTCAGATAATCCAGCTCCGGATGAGGAAACGCTTGTTACGCTGATCGAGACCAACGACGAGCTCTCTGTTGCTCTGTCGCAATACCAGCGCAGCATCCTCAAAGCACGTAAAGCCATGGGCACGAACACTCCTCCAGTTGATGGTACTGCGTCGTCGGAGGCCGTGCGACCGGTACTTCCACCTCCTGTTCCATCTCGACAGAATGGTACGGAATCCGCCACACTTGCCGAGCTTCCGGCACAGCCGGTTACTTCCAGTGCGGCACCTGTCGCCAATGGTTCTGACAGGTATGAATACCGTGCGGATGAGTTCCAGGTGCAGAATCCCTTCGCGGACAACAATGCGGCCGACGAGGAAGCGCCGGTTGCTAATGGATCGAGCTATGGAGCTGCTGCAACTCATGCGGGTCCATCGGGCTACAGCGGGCAACCGTTAGCTTCGAATCCCGTCCATTAGTACGCTCATCTGCCACGAATGGCTGATGCCATGCGCTGCATGCAAGCAGTTAACAATCGTCGCCTGGCGATTGCGATACCCTTTGCCTCTGTTTTCAACGGAAGATTGAGCATATATGAATTCATCACCTAGAGGGTTTTGCAATACCATTGGACATACTTGTTAGAAGAGTTGACTGCGATACCTTGTCTTCAGCGTTCATGTTGATATCCATTCTGATATCCATTCATGTTTCTGGTCCGCGGTTATGTGTCAGTCTGTACATGCTTTTCCCAGCTCCAGCCGTTGTGTTTTCAGGATCTGTGCAGTATTAGTGCGTCAATACCCCTCTTCAGGTTTCCTTCGTTTCATGATACCTCCATCGTCAATATTTCGGGCTGTTTTGATTTTACCCTCTGCAGATGGCCGCCCCCTGCTTGATGTGATATCTTTATTGTTATTTGATGTACAGAGCTCGATGTTGGAAGCAGAGTAGCATTCTTACAAAACGCAATAAATGATTCTATGCTGTTTATGAGAGAGATCTTTTATTCAACCTATGACATCGATGGCGGGGAAATATCACACCCTCTATAGTCTCCATCGACAATCCCCACTATCGGACCGTATCGGAGTATAGCTGCTCAAGATAAGCACAAGGATATTGGTTGACCCCACACTTTACCATAGACCCCTGTCAAGCTTGTACTTTACCACTGCCGATGAAATCGCTGATCGGCTAATATTGATTATCTCCGCTTCAGCGGAGATATCCGAACTAAACCCTCGCATCGAATCGCATACGATCTTGGAAATCAAAGTGAATACGATCTAATGTCATATACATTCTTTCTCAATCCATGTATGGAAAGCAAATTCGAAACTGAAGAGTGTTCTCGCCTCAATACAATAAGTGAGAGCAAGGAAGAGCATTGCCGTGTGAAACATTCTATACTATATTCTACTAGATCCTTTGATTAAATTTCATTATCCCTTATATATGAATCTCTCAGACCTATGATAGCATTTCCCCAAAATGGCAGATACAACAAACCTTCCTAACCCAACTGAAACACCCTCACCAGTGAATCCCTCAACCTATTCCCCGGGAACAATCGCTATCCGTCAAACCCCCAACCAAGGCTCCCGAGGCCTCAGTCTCCGGAACTGGTCCCTCATCCTCATAACAGCCTCTATCGCCGCTGCGCTCAGTCCCTTCTCGAATATCATAACATCCTTTCTCTATGCACAACCACCACTCGAACCAACAGACTACCTAGGCCGAGCAAAACGCATCCTAGAAACTACCCCTTTGATCGATGGCCACAATGATCTGCCGTATATGTTGCGCATTGAGCTCCAGAATAAGATCTATGAAGCAGTAGATCTGCAGAAGAGGCTCTTGGGCCATACGGATTTTGCAAGAATGCGCGAGGGTCAAGTCGGCGGGCAGTTCTGGAGTGTTTTTGTGGATTGTGAGGATGTGGAGTATGTGAATGATCCGACTGTGAGTTCTGCTGTTCGATTGATTTAATATTTGTTCGTGTTGGATAGTTTTATGTATAGAATTCGTTGAGATATTGTTGGTATTTCCTCATTAATGAGCCATGAACTGCAGGCAGCTGTCCGCGACACATTGGAACAAATCGACGTAACTAAACGGATGATCGATAACTATACATCCATCCTCGAATATTGCGATAACCCGCGTTGCGCTCGGGATGCTTTCAAGAAGGGCAAGATAGCAAGTATGCTCGGGATCGAAGTATACATCCCATTCAGCTCCATATATAGCTATAGGACATAAAAAAACAAACTAATATCCCTACCAGGGCGGCCACCAAGTCGGCAACTCCCTCGGTTCCATCCGCCAATTCTACGACCTAGGTGTCCGCTACATCACCACAACCCACAACTGCGACAACGCCTTCGCGACATCCGCCTCAACAGTTGCCAAGGGCGGGCCCGACCATGACCTCTCCACCTTCGGCCACGAGTACGTTAAGGAAATGAACCGTCTCGGAATGATGATTGATCTCTCGCACGTATCGCACCAGACAATGCGGGATGTGCTCTCAGTGACGCAGGCGCCGGTGATATTCTCTCACTCAGGCGCGTACGCAGTCACGAAACACATGCGTCATGTCCCTGACGATGTGTTGCGGAGCGTCAGGAAGAATGGAGGGATTGTGATGATGACATTCATCAATCGGTTCTTGAACATGGAAGATCCGGATAGTGCGAGTATCGATGATGTTTTGGATCATATTTTCCATATGGCGCAGACGGCGGGGTGGGAGAATATTGGGATTGGAGGGGATTATAGCGGGACGCCGGAGTGTCCGAAGGGTTTGGAGGTGAGTCTATTTCATAAAAAGAAGTCATAGCTTCTTGGACATAGCTAAATGTTCAAAAGGATGTCTCGAAATATCCCTACCTCATAGCTGGGTTACTTGA
This sequence comes from Paecilomyces dactylethromorphus, assembly GCA_029606265.1. Taxonomy (NCBI): domain Eukaryota; kingdom Fungi; phylum Ascomycota; class Eurotiomycetes; order Eurotiales; family Thermoascaceae; genus Paecilomyces; species Paecilomyces dactylethromorphus. The sequence goes on from JAPVCE010000011.1 coordinate 155,570, forward strand.
GCGTGGCGCCACAGACGAGCAAGTACGGGGTGTAGCGGGTGAGAATATCCTGCGTGTCTGGGCTGCCGTTAACGATGTAGCGGTACAGATCCAAAAGGAAACTCTACCAAATGAGGCTGTCTGGGATGGTCGTGTCTGGACCAAGGGTCATAGTTGGTTGCCGTTCATGTTTTCTGGCTCCCGGATGAGATTGCATGGAGCAGTGAAGGCGCCGAAGCCGACGGCGGGAGATTGGAATATCAAGATATGAGATGTCAAATAAAGGGGACCTACCGGTCCTAAGGATAGGACTTGATGTTTCAGATATTAGATTTATAGTCCTAAGCTGCTTTCTTAGAGCGTATCTCCCATAAGTAGAGCGGAACATAAGTTGACTTGATGTTATAAAGTTTTTTTTAATAAGACTTAATTCGAAATGTAAAGTGTGAAATAACTGAGTGTAGAATATCTTCATATGCATTTTTGTTGCTGCTTCGTGATGAAGTTGAGAGAATCTAACTAGAATACAAAACAATCTATCGTGAACAAAGCATAATGTCATTTACCAGGTGAATGCTTCTTCGAAAAAGTCAACCACTATTCCCTGCCCCACTCTGCGGCGAGTAGCATCTCGTATCTCATCTGTAAAAGCACCAGGCCCGCAGACCGAGACTGCTGTTGCGCCAACATGTCGTGCGACTACCTCGTCCAGCACCACATCGGGCTGACACCGGCCAGGGAACATTTGCACAGTTGCACTTGGAGAGATGATGTCGCGAACGTTTCTCGGTTTCGAGACAAACAGTTTGATGATGAGCATTTCACGTCGGTTTGGCATCTGGAGAATAATGTCCATATATTTCCGCACCCATGCCAAATGCTCTGTGCTGCGGATCGACCAAATGAGGTATATCCGTCTGGTGGCGACGCGCTCCTCTGAAGCGCGGAATATTAGGTCGCGGATATGTAACATGTGATGGGTGATGCCAACACCTCCAGCGAAGAGGACAACCGTTCCATAGCTACCCAAGGATGAAGGGTGCGATGCGTAGGGCCCCTCGATGTACCCGGAGATATTCAGCGTCTTCAGTGGTGAAGCAACAGCCTTGTTGTAAAGTTTGCGGGTCATTCCAGTCCGAGCGGCAACAATTAACGATACAGTGGTTGGCTGCGATACCAGGTCGCAGGCTCCTTCGAGGTCAACGAAGGACTGCTTTTCGATACTTGAAGGACTCTGTGCTTCAGCGCTCTTGCTGTCGATCAGATCTTGTGGGAGTGCCGGTGAGGTCACACAGCTGAAAGGTTCAACCCATGCAACGGAGAATGGATGAGACATCCAAAGTGAGATGCTAGGAATATAGGCGTAAACATGGCTTCCTGCATCAACGTGGACACGGCGCGGGAGATGAAAGGTCACACGGCACGCTTCTCCTGGGAGAGCCTCCACAACAAGCGTGGTCGTGCCATTCTTCCGGGAAACATTAAGGTATATCAGCCTTAAAAGTCGCGTACACCGTTCAGTAACCCAGATCGTAACGATGACCTGGATCCAGGGTCGCTGAGGGAGCTTGTCGAGCTCTAAATGGACATAAACCCCTATTACCGCCAAAAGGGCCGCAAGCTGATGAAGGTGCAAGAATGTCTCGTAAAAGGCGTGACGAATTGGAGATGGAGAATGTATAATAAGAAACAGCATTGCAAACGTGCCAAGGAGTCCCCAAGTAAAGAATGGTGTGTTGCCCAGGCGAGCAAGCATATCATTAAAATTCTGTTCATCACACGCGTTGATCGACCAGGCCACAGTATGAACGATACTCTCCAGTGCAACAATACGGCCCAGCCATCGGTGGAGCAGGTTGTAGGTATCGAAACTGACATGCAGGAGTGAAATCAATGGATTGTTCCGGGAAGCGAGAATGAAAAGAGGAACCATGTTCAGCACTGCAAGCGTCCCAGATCTGCCTCGAAGCTCGGCAATCAAGGCTGCCTTCTCGTTGACTTTATAATCCAAGAAAGCGCAATAGCCGATTTGACTCAACACATATAACGTGATCAAGATTGTGTGGAATCTCGACGGAATGGTACCCATGCTGACGGCACTGGAAAGCTGGATTTCCCTGTTATGCCTTTTGCTCCCCAGTGGCGCATATAGGAGGTGTTTCTTGATATTTGCCCATAAGCTAGATCCTTCGATTCCCCAGAATGTCTGCTGTCGTCTAGTCGCTGTTAGGGAGTTCAGTAGACGGATGTATGCCAGGCTCATCTGGCCGATACGGCCACAGAAGATAGCAATAGCCACGAAGGCCACTGTGCCGCATATGATTCGCGTAAGGAGGACATCTCGAGGGACATCGACACCACCCAACCCTCTCGAATACTCATAGATGTAAGTTGTGTTTGTGCCATGTGGGCCGGAGTCTCGAGTCCCAGACAAGATACCCATTGAACCCTCTCTATCAATTCAGAGCAGTATCTGAATACTGCGCTGTCAACAGAGACTCTTTCTAAGCGGAGCTTACGACCAGCGCCAGGTGCGCTTATCAATGGCGAAGAGGACGCGGCCACAAAACAGATATGGTAAGAGCAGTCGTCAATTGATAACGACTCTAAGACGCCACAGCGAAGGTAAATCGTACGAGTGCGGACCGTTCCTGCGGCACGATGCTCTGGAATGCTTGGTGGTTGGGAAACGAAAGGAACGCGGGATGTACTCCGCTCAGTCAAGGGATGTTAAGCGTCAAGATTTTCATGTCACGCCATAAACAGATGGGTGTTTCCTCTCAGTAAGCTGGCCAGCTCTTATTGGTATGTCGTAGCCTCTCTTTGTCTTCAGCAGTCATGTGCGAAAAAGTCAGAACTGCATATGGAGCAATCCTGGCTCCAAAGAATGGAATCACGGTGAGAACCGGGAAGAATATTTTCGTTCCAGCGAAACAGTCTGTTTGGTGAACGAATGAGGTATGGTGTTATTGTAAATCTACAGCTCTTATAGTCAGTCTCAAGTGTTACTCTATTGATGTCATCAGAGACGTGCTAGGTTAGTGAATACCGACCTCTTCAATCTACAATCACCACGATAGGAATGATCGTCACAGTCAAGTGTCAGGCACCAGGCTTGACGAACAGGGAAACAGTGCTAGTGGAGACTCAAAGAGCGACAGCCAACAATGAAGGTCGAGCAGGAAAAGGAACTGCAATGCAGAGAGATCTGGCAGGCTTACACAAGAAGAGATGACGCCAAGAGAGGAAATCAACAACCATTTAAGAAGCTGGCAGGGAAGAAAAATTCCTTACGGATGATCCTACCCACAGAAGAGGGACGATCCGGAGCAAAGGCTCTCCGGATCAGTTCGTGAACTTGCAGAAGGGGCATTGTATCGATAAGTCTAATTACTGGTCCACGACAATTCACATGTCTGCGCTGAAAAAGGCGGTGGTGACCAATAACTTGGAGTGGCGGACACCAACATGAGGGTACCTGACGTGGCATTATGTTTAGTGGTCGTGTGAATCCATCTTATGTTGGAAAACAGTCCATCTCCAAGACTGGTAAGACAGCAAAGCACATCTATTACCACGTCCTTTCTATCTTTCCCACCACGCACATCAGCTGCCCCTGCATCGGAGATCAACACACGAACCCGCCTATCGGTTAGACTCCAGATCATCCCCAGGCGTTGTCCTCAGACCCTGGAACGAATCGCCGCGTACAGTGCCTGCGTAGATGAAACAACTCATCAACCTAGCTTGCCACCGCACAAAAATTCGACGTGGAAGGCACCTGGCCGCAGCGCAATAAATTGTCCCTTACAGGTGGCATCAGCCTCAGAAACAGGAAGCTGCCAGGGACCTAGATTAGGACATAAGATAGAATATAAGGCCACTCTCCCTGATAAATCTAGTTGACGATATTAATTCCTGTCCAGCTTCAGACACCTGAAGAATCGAAGCTTTTTGAAGATGTTTCTATTCCCCTCTGCGGAGTGGTTATTATTGGCTATCGTCTGTCGCGCTTGTTTCGTTTCGAAACGCTGAAACAGTGTGCCAAGACATATCGCTGATTGGCCGCTTAGTAGATCATTATGAATCTTCTGATGTGGAACGTCTTTCGAGAGGGCCATGCTTCTACATCGTTCCGTTTCTGAAATATCTTATTGGTTCAGCTCTGAGTTCAATGCCGAGGTTCTTAAAGGTAGCAAGAAATATAGTTTTCTTGCGTGCTAGTATCGAATGTACCTGAGACAGAAAACTAATGATTGGGGTGAATTGACGGAGAATTCTATCAGAGTCTTTGAATAGGAATACCGCACATCGTGAGTCTCTTCTAATTAATTCGATGCGTGTCTTGAAGTTACAAGCCCCCCTATTTTCCGGTATCCACTTATCGTCCCATCCAGCCACCATCCACGCAGATAACCTCTCCCGAGACGTAGGCACTTGCTGCACTAGCGAGGAAGACCACTATTCCCTTGAAGTCCTCCGGTTTTCCCCATCTGCCAGCAGGGATTCGGGCCATGATACCGGCGTTGCGGTTCTCGTCATTGATCAAAGCGACGTTCATATCCGTGTCGATGTAGCCGGGCGCGATCGCATTGACGGTGATGCCTTTGGATACCCACTCATTGGAGAGAGCCTTAGTCAACTGCGCCACACCTCCCTTGGAGGCAGCGTAGGCTGGAACGGTGATTCCACCCTGGAATGAGAGGAGCGATGCGACATTGATGATGGAGCCGCGACGGCCAGATGGGAATTCGGAGGCGTCTCGTGCTAGTAGGTACGCCCCAAAATCACGGCATAGAGTAAATACGGATGTCAGGTTAACTTGTAAAACCTGTATTTCAGCGGGTCAGGTTTGCTGTACTATATATTGCAGTCCTTGACACAGATATTTGAAGGCGCGGGCAAGAACAGACCTCATCCCAGTCCTTATCCGGGAACTTCTCACTTGGGTGTCTCCTCTGAATACCCGCACAATTCAGCAAAATATCCGGCTTGATACCTTGCTTCTGCAGTGCGGGAATGATAGCATTGACAGATTCGCGCTTCGACAGTTCAGCGGTGTGGATCGTGGCTTTACGACCAAGACGGATAATCTCGTCGCGCGTCGCGGTATTAGATTCATCTCTCTAATAGAACCTGTTAGTCATACGATCTGATTCTGATGAATTTATAATCCGGTGGAGCATGCATGTAAGTCTTCAGAAAAGCGTCTCCGCGGTGCTGCATACTACACTCCAAGTTTGCGGTTTCTGCAACAGACGCAATGATGATGGCAGAGCTCGAGAGGGGACTAAACACACCTGAATGAGTACGACATCAGCTCCCGCCTCTGCGAGGGCAATTGCCATCGCCTGTCCTATTCCTCTTGTTCCACCAGTCACCAGAGCGGTCTTGCCGCTTAGAGAGAAAAGAGAAGCTGCCATTATGGATTGGTCTTGTTGAACCTCAACTCAATGAACCGAATCCGTCCACTAGTAGTGGAATTAATGCGAATATATGTTTCCGCTGCCGACTCGGAAGCAAACAATCGATGACTGCACAGGTAAATGTGGCGTGACTCTTCTTTAACCGCAGTAACACAGCCTGTATGATTACAGACAGAGTACACCAATGGCAATTGAATTTTGCAGGCGGTTTGCTGAAAGCTCTGAAAGATAACCTGCAGTGTCTATGACTCTAGGAAAGAGAAAAGAAGTTTCTCAATCGGAGAAATTGACAAGCTATTCTACCCGAAACGATAGCACTTGGTTACGGACATCTATCGGTGCCCCGCATTTCAAGGGACATCACAGAAACTCTCAACTGAACCCCGCTATACATTATCTTGGGATGTCTCCGTACCATACCTAGCCTTCAGACAATACTTCAACAATACACCACCCGCTACTAACATTACAACTCCAGTTCCAACTCCCATGATAAGAATGACATCGTAGTATCTACCTTCGTACCAAATACCCCGCCCTGCGGTACTTAGTGGGGCACACGGTCTTCGTTCCTGTCACGAGGTTGAACAATGACCATGGTAAGTATTCAAGTAGCTTCAAGTTCAATTGCCGTCGTCATCTTAGGAATTTTCAATCGCCGACACCTTCCCCCCACGCTGACGGAGACCGATACGGTAATTTTGAAAGCTTTAATGGGGATCCACTACATCGGTTATTGACCCTCAGTGGGGACATGTCGGTTATTGATGTGTCGGCTTTTGCCGATCCACATTGGGTAATCTGAATAGCCGACACACCCATGTCAATGTCGTTGTCCGCATTATGGGAGACATTTCGGCTGAATGGAAAGAAGGACGATCTAGGAGGGTGGCGATGGGTATTTAGCCTTTTCACAATGTACACCGCTGAAGGGTTAGCCGAGTGGGCGTGGGGGTCAAACTGCCGATTGTGTCAAAGGTCCGGTTGGAAGTATACATAAGTACCTTCTCCTAAGGTTACTTATGAATCCGTAGCAGCTCAAACGTCTTGATTACTTATTTGATGATTGGGATGAATATAAAACTATTTTATATACGACTGCTTCCCAAAAAACGAGCTAGGTGTTGGCAATCCCGCGGGTTCTATGATAGACTCCGCGTCCGTAACCGTTTGTTGCAGTGATTCCATGCGAACAAGCTGGGGGTATTACACTGTTAAACTGCAGCATAAGTTATTAATATTATAGTAACTCGAAGAAACTCAGATGGGATAGCTTCGGGGCATATCTCCAACGTGCTAGACCTGCATTAACCTTCGTTATGCGGCGAGAGAGAGATAGAGTGCAAGGCTTCTTCGAGAGAGGTATTTTTAGTTGCATCTCATATGGTAATTATAGATAATTACATTATGATGTCATCTGTGTGATTGATTTTCAATTAATCATTTCGGGTTATTATCAATGAATGTTGCACACGAATATTGGTTCTGTTCTGTGCGACTGTATGGTACCTGCTTACGGTCAAAACTCGAGGTTATGGATTTGAGATATTGAATAGTTACTATATACTCCATGTCTTTAATCTTAAATAATAACATTGGTCTTGCACGTGCTTCTATGCGAGTCATAACGCTCAGATCTGATGCTGGATTTCATCGTTGTTGGCAATCAGCTATCTAGATATTATTCTTGGACTCAGGACTGATTCTCTCAATTATTGAAAGATTAAAATCATGTACAAACATGGTTTACGATGATCCTAGACCCCACTTCTAAGGTTCGTGCCCTTGGCTACACGTTCATAACTGCTGACCACGTACACAGCAGTTGCGTCCAATAACATCACCTCTTCATCCCGCCCTGGGATACATAGAGCTTATGGTCGGTTCGGGATTAAGGCCTATCCAGTAGCCAACAGGGGGATATGAGCCGAATACAAACTCTAAATCTTCGTAACTGACAAGTTGTTATTATCAGGATTTCAGAGATTTAAAATCAATATCGCAGGATAGGCTTGCCCATTTCTGCTCGTCAGCTTCTTCGTCGCAGGGATACAGCTCTCTAGTGGGATTATTCGCAATCGGCTATGCGACAGATCCATTGCGCATATATTGAGGATAAGATGCCTTACTAGATCACAACAGGATCAAGCGGAACAAGAGCAAGCGTCATGGAGGAGAACGGATGATTTCTAAATAAGTGCACTCACAGTATGCGGTGCGCGTTTTCTAAGATTCTCTGTCCAATCGACACTTGGAGGAATGACATCAGGTGGGACATATTCCGTCGGTTTCCCTGATTCCATCAAAAGCCTAAGGACTGGCATCTCTTGTTATAAAACACGCATCTCCAGGGTACTAGTCAGCCTTATTGGCAATCGGTCTGTCCACCCCCTGCTACATTGTCTAGGTTGGAGTTGCCACAGGGTCATACGGAGGTGAACGATCTAATTTAGTGAAATGATATCTAAATTCACTTAGGCATGTACTTTAGGTTCGTAGGTACCGTTGGTAGTTGGCCGAGCCAAATCGTCAGACGGACGACCCCCGGACCGCCCACCACCGAGACCGTCGCCGGCCCCGCGTTGGCACCCAATGGAGAGCACTTCCCAGGAGACGGACTGGGCAAAAAGCACCGACGGGCCCCTGCACTCCAAATAGGCGGAGTCTCCAGAATCCCCTCAAGACGACGTGAAGAGAATGCTGGGGTTGCTGTGGGGAAGTCCTTGCCTGTGTTTGACGCTGATGGTCCGTGTGAAGCACCATCAATAGCTCCCTGTCTGACAGCAGAAACACGAGGTCGACTTTTTTTTTTCCCCTTCTTCTCTCACTAATGATTGACATGCGATAATCGCAAACATCATTTCAAAACAGTGCTTTGGATGACTCACAGGAAATTGTATTACTTGAGTATCCTTTTATCGAAAGTTAGGAGCTGAGCAATCCATTGATCATTGCAACGGTGATCTGGAGGCGGATAGAAGCAGTAAGGTGGCGGGAAAATGTCGTTGTACCGCCATTCGCTTTGATACCGACGTGAGTTTCACATTGAGCTTAAGGAATCATGGGCGCCGAAGGATCGAGCCCAGCCTCGAAGAAGGCCACCAAATCAAAGTCTAGATCTGGCGCAGAACATCTGATGAAGCGTGTGTCAAGAGCTTGTCTGCACTGCCGTCAGCGTAAGTCGAGATGCGATCTGTAAGTCTGCTCTGCCTAAGATACTCGGTGCGCAAGACAAGCGAGTCTGCTCAATCGAGAAATTACTCCTTTCCTATCTCTGGTGCGCTGCTGACCAAAATACAGCGACAATAGTCCCAATCCGGGAACGCCACCATGCCAGCGCTGTCTACGGGACAAGCGTGAGTGTGTCTTAGGCAGTTCGAATAGAGGTGGTCGTCGTATCCGAAAGAACAAGATCAGCAACATCACGCCAGCTGCAGTGCCTCCGTCTACAAAGACGGTGCAACTCGAGGACACCTCAAATTCCCCCAATTCCGATCAAACGCCATTTCCTATCTATTCTGGATCCTTTGTCTATGTCCCATCAGAGCCTGCCGTGACGAACACGACAGGCACGAAGGATGATGACATCGTGTCAAATGCTGAAAGTGCAATTGACGAGGTCCCAAGAAACCCTTCCGATGCATGGCAATGTTTGAGCAGAGTTGCCAATCGAGGCGCGGAAACCACTGATCCTGAAGGACTAGAAGAGCGTCAGTCTAGAGATTCAGTCGGTCTCGCGTCAACCAACGGAACCCAGAATGGATCAGGCGTTGATTATCACACGAAAACCCGTATCAATGAGTATAGGCTTGTGCAGAACCGTTCTCTGGATCCGGAAACCGTATGGTTTCTGGTGAATCGCTATGCTGAACATTTCCATCCCTACTTTCCTCTGGTACCGAGGAAGTACTTTGACCGCAACGCTCTGGGCACGTTTGCGTCCAAGGAGAAGCATCTATTGACGGCAGTGCTAACAATTGCAACCAAGGACCTCGTTGAGCGTCCAGAGATCCATGAGCACTGTTCACAGTATATGCATGAATTGATATCGGGGATCGCAGCCGGAGCGGACTGTGGTGTCGAAGCCGTCGAGGCCCTGCTTCTTCTAGCGGAGTGGGAGCCGCACGGACTACGGCCAGGAAAGACACCTGTTGGAAGAGGAGAAGAAGATCGAGCGGCATGGATGCATGTTGGTCTTGCACTGAGAACAGGATACTTCCTCGGCCTGGATCGGACATCGTTTCGAGGCGACTCCGCTGGTGACCCACAGACAGATGAACGCAAACGTTTAGCGTGGGCCAACTGCTACATCTCGGACCGGCTGATATCAGTACGCATCGGACGTGCGTTCTGGTCTCGAGGACCCGGCCCGATGACTGGGCTGGTTAGCCAGGACTTCCCCTCGTTACAACCCATCAACGAGGGAGATGATGATTATGCAAAGATAGTCCAGGCTTCTTTGGATCTCACTCAGCTATACGGAAATGTCCATGATGTCCTCTATTCGGGGATGCGCACGAGCAACCAGATGATGCTCATGGGAGACTACGTTAAATATGCTGATGATTTCCGTTCAGGTATCCTGCGATGGAATCAAAAATGGGGCAACCTGACTTGTATGGGAATCACCATTTATTATTTATTTCCAGATAGCTGATAGCATGACAGGTTCTCATCACATCAAAGCAACACTCCATATGTCCTATGAATACTTACGACTTTACACGAACGCGTTTGCGTTCCAAGCTGCAATCTCCCAGACCCTTGTATCCAGGCCAAAGGATGATGTCCATCCTACAAGGGAACACCTTAGAACTGCCTTCAGTAACCTCGCATCGATGCAGGATGCTCGTTTCATATATGACTCTGTAGATGCTGCAAAGGCCTATTTGAACATCCTGGTGAGGGATGTGGACCCTGAACGTCATCTCCGCTATATGCCGCTGAGATTCTATTTGTATGACCACAGAATCTCTTGTTGGCAGTACTTATGGGCTGACTTTCTCTGCTATAGTTACAGTATCTATGCTGCTGTTTTCCTGTATAAGGTAATGAATCCTGTTGAACCGTGAGAATTTCACAATAGCTAACAAGGTCACTAGGCCCGCTCTTTTGGCGTGCTACGACTGAATGAAGAACTTATTGTTCGAGAACTCGTGAGCAGAACGACAGAAAAGCTCAATAGAGCCAGCCCAGGGCCTGACGACATTGGATCTCGATATGCTCGGCTTTTAGAACTCCTGTGGAAGCCTAAGTCTACTGTTACCGCGCTGCCATCTCCTCAGGAGACCCATATCAGCAGTGACGTTCAGCTGCCTGCAGCGATACCAAACTGTGTTCCTGAACCGGGCTATATGCAATTCAGTCCTGCTAACGATTTCTCCTGGCTAGATCTCGGGGCAGTTGGGGATTATGTCGACCCAGAACAGATGACTGGAACGGATCTTCTTGGATTTGACTCTTTCCAGAGCCCATCCGTATATACAGCTAATCAGGAGCGCTCCCAGTTGTGGCAGAGTTCAGCGTGGCCAAATGATATGACTACCAGTCTTCCCTTCTGAGCCTGCAATCGGTGCTTCCATTGATTAACCCAAGCGCTCGGAGCCGTGAATCTATCATTGGCATCGAATTAATTTGACATCATATTCATCTTCTGCTAGATGCAATCGGAACCAACTGCCTTCTTCGGCGACTCCTGCTTATTGACCTTAGTGCGGGGGATTCTGTGGGGGGAACTGCGGGGGGAAGATTTGGGCGGGCTATGTTCGGGAGACTTTTAACCGAGAATTGCCCCGCGACCCCTCCTGAGTGTTGTACAGTACTAGTGCAGTACATCGGAGCAATTCCAGGGGGGGAGCTAAGGCCGAGAAGCAGCAAAAAGTGACTGGAAAGCTCAATCCTACAGGTGGTCGTGTCTGACTCTAGGATCTACCCCCTCAAGCATCTAGTCCTACCGCTGGAACTCCAATGGCTGATCTCAATCAAATTAAGGGTCGTCTCGCCCTGATAACAGGGGCATCTGGAGGGTAAACACCCTTTATTGAGCCCACATACTGTTACTGACGGCACAATTGCAAATCTAGAATTGGGGCAGCTTGTGCTCACCAGCTGGCTGAACGTGGTGTTCATCTCGCCTTGACATATTCCAGCAATGCAGCAACTCTAAATGCTCTTGTGAACGACTTGAGATCGCAGCATGCATCTAGAAATGGTGACTCGGCCCTCCGCATCTCCATTCACCAAGTGGATGTAGCCTCTGCGGAGCAGATCCAGGAGATGTTTGAGCAGATAGACAAGGAGCATGGTCAACGGCCCGACATCCTGGTCTCCAACGCTGGCTATGGCAAGCGGATCACGCAGATCTGGGACATTTCCCTGGAGGAGTTCGACTACATGATAAACGTGAATCTGCGAGCGTCTTTCATCCTCGTCAAGGGAGTAGTGGAGCACATGAAAGCGCAGCGATGGGGGCGAATCATTTTCATGTCTTCGATAGCTGCCTACGGTGGTGGTATTAATGGATGCCGTGAGTTACCCTTCAACACTACTTGCACTGTCCGTTGCGACACGCAGTACATATAACTGAACGATTATGCTCAATACAGACTACGCATCTTCGAAAGGCGGCTTGACTGGAATGATGAAGAATCTCGCAACCCGCCTAGCGGAACACAACATCAGCGTTAACGATGTCGCCCCAGCCATGATCGGGGATACGGGCATGATTCCTGGCGCACAGGCGATCCCAGAGGTTGCAGCAAGCATTCCTCTGGGCAGACTAGGTACTCCAGAAGAGGTAGCCAATGTGGTCACAATGCTTGCCACAACGGGGTACATGACTGGACAGAGTTTGCTGCTAGCTGGTGGTCTTAAATGAATCATTAGGATCTCTGAATCTAAAATCTCATATTTTGTTTTCATTTCATGGCTTCTGTGCGCCATTTTATTTCTTCTGATTTCTTTTCATTTCTCTTTTCTTCATCGAAAAAACAGTATAGAGTATAGAATCTCATCTCGAGTCATTATATCAAGCAAGCTGCTACAATCAACTTATGTCTTCCCAGTCAACGCCCCGAACATCAACTCCTCATGTTTTCAGTAGTGCTGTACATCCCTTCTTTCATCTACAACTGAGCCCATAAAGAATTCACCATTAGCATAATCAATCCTATCCACTACTAACATCATAGCTTCGACACCTGTTTTGGACTTCTGCTCACCTGATCTACATCCCTACCGCTCTCAATAAGCACCTTCACGACCGGAACACCATTCTCATCTATTCCCTTACCCGCCAAAGTGAAGGCTCTCTCACCTCCCCCTTCTGCAGCCAATTGAACGCGATGCGTGATTACCTTCTCTTCCACAGTATTGAATTTCCCGCTCGCTATCAACGCAATCGCAGCCGGGTATGCATATCCATCATAGCGGAACACGCCGATGATATCGACCTCGCGCAGCGCAGCCGCTCCGACGGGAAGTGTCTGGACGGGGTGTCCCATTCCAATCTGTACAACAGCTCCGCCAGCCTGGGCGGAATAGATACCTGCTTGGACACAGGCCGGCACGCCAGTGCAGTCATACACGCGATTGAAACCGTATGGCACGCCGTGTGTCTCCTTCAGCGTCTTCGCGAGGGTCTGGGCATTCTGCAGAGCATAGGCGATCTGTTCAGCGTGCGGGGCATCGCGGGGTGGAGGAGGATTGTCACTAGAAGAGCGCGGAATAAGAGTTGTCTTCAGACCTAGATTAAGAGATTCCGCAATCTTGAGTCTCGAGGCGTCAATATCAGCGACGACAATGGAAGTGAAATTCTCTGATGTTGCGAGCGCAGAAGCAAGTAGGAGGCCAATTGCGCCAGCGCCGAAGACTAACGCCGCTGTCTCTTCTCCCACGGAGCGCGCGAGCTCAACGATCTCCTTACCAGGTGGATGCGAACGACGGATCGCATGCAGACACACAGCCAGAGGCTCCAACAATGCACCACCCGCATACGATACCGAGTCCGGAAGCTTATGGCACATATCCGCAGGATGATTCGTGAATTCCATCAAAGTCCCATCGAAATGGGGGAAGATCTTCGCACTACTTCTGAACTTCATATCCGGACAAATATTATATCTGCCCTGCTTGCACAGCGCGCATTTGCGACAAGGCAGACCGACTTCGAGAGCGACGCGGTCGCCGACTTTGAGAGTCGTCACGTCTGGTCCTACAGCCGTCACGATCCCAGAGGACTCATGGCCCAGACACATGGGCTCACGAACGACGAAGTCGCCATTGCGGCCGTGGGTATAGTAGTGTAGATCTGAACCACAGAGGCCGGTTGCGCGGACCGCAACTTGCACTTCGGAGCCGGTGGGGGAGGGAATTTCGCGGGATTCCTGGAAATTGTTAGAATTGGATTATTTATATATGTATCTATTATGGAAAAAGGGAGTAGATATGATGCAGTAGAATTGAAGCAAAGCAATGGATAAATTTGGGGATGTGCCCGCGTGGGGGTTAGGATGATGACTGGAGGGGTCAGATAGAGAATAGGATAGGTATACCAAGCGGAGATCTTTGGCTCCGTGAAGCACGAGCGCTTTGGAAGGCCTACTGCCTTGTACTGTGGTCGTGGATGCCATTGTTGCTGTATTCTTTCCAATGCGTCTCAACTATTCTATTTCCCTCCTCAAAATCAGCGTGAGTAGAAAGACAGAAAAGTAAAACAGCTACAAAAAGAGCGAGAGAACTGATTAGAATAGCTCCCAATCAATAACGATCAGGCGCAAACTAGTGCTTCGGAGCAAACAGAGATTCTGTCAGTGGCGTCTGCGGAACTAGTAGAGTATAGCCTATAGCCTATTGCTTCACTCAGATAGGTACGTGTCGGCGATTGAAATGTAAACGTGGGGGTGATACCGTACGATTGTACCCCGCAATGGACCATACAGAGAGGCCCTGTACAATTGACATGCAGCCGCCGGAAATATCCACAAATCAGTGGTGTGGAATAAATCCAGCAATAGAATAAGAGATAAAAGGATTACCGTCATCTGATCTACAGACCTGTATGGTCGGGATCTGTATTGTGATCGCTGAGCTACATACTGGTAAAATGTCGGCCATTGAACCGTGAAATCCGATGCCGACGGCGGCGTGCCGGTCGTGGGGAGTGGCGGGAGTCGGGACTAGTCGTATTTTATTATATTACCAGATCCAAGAATAAAAAAAAATACAAAAACTTCTCGGGTTTTTGTCCGGACCTAGACTTCTGCGGGGCGTTGAATAGACAGGATGGGAAACCGTGCCGTGGGGGAAGAATTCAATTACCGTTTGATTCTGGTCCTGTGATGGGAGAAATAGATGTAATTTTACTGCTTGTGATATTGAGAGCGGAGTAACGCCGAATCGGCCGGGAACATCAAAAGGAACCGCTGCCGGTAAAATTGTGGGTTAATTTAATCCCCGCCTGGTGTTATCGGATAGTATCACGATAGAATGCGGTGTCTGTGATTCCGCCAGCGAAGAGCTTCTCCAGAGTGAAATAGAGAGCTCAGGAGTAAAAATAGGTCTTGATGTGAATAGGATGACCGAAGATACATTAGTAAATTCTTGTAAAGCACTTGGTAAAGTAGACGAGGTCTGGGGCGCTTGCTTCTAATCATCTATCTACCCCACGCGCCCCGTCCTGGCCATTCATGGTGGATATTCGAAACTGCCCTGACCACTCCACTGAGCTGTCCGGGGAACCGAACGAGGTCCTCATGAGAAAGGCGGACATGCTGCGAACTAGACAGTAGCTATCATGAGGCCAGGCATAGAATGTGGAGGGCGCTGTGCCGTGGGCAATTCCCCATCCACATGCGCGCCGTCTTTTATCACACATAACTTGGATACAGCTTAATCCTCTCTTTATCACTTCTCTCCCGGGATCACACCTCTCATTACTCTTCACCACACCATCTTTAGACGTTTCTGGGTCGTGTCGGTGTGAAAGCTCGCCAATTCTACCTCTGAGCTTCTTTCTGGATCCCCGCGCGTGGCATCATTTCGAAGATTCCCCACGATGGCATCCCGAGCGGCCCTTCTCATCGGACAGATCACCCACGCCCGGAAGGAGTGGGAGGCTTTCTCTTCGATTCTGACTCTCAAGGTGAGATCGCCTACCAGACAGCATGACACTGGAGGAATTGCTCTAACGCGCTGTCAATCAGGAATACCCCGATGGAAACCGGAGTGAATTTATCAAGAACTGCCAGAGCGGCCTGTATGACGATGTCGTCGCTATCTACAGATCCAATACTTCCAACAAGGTGAGAAGACATGCGAGGATGTGAAATTGGAGGTGGGAAGGAATTAACGACAGATCGAAGGTAACGGGGCCCTTCAACGCGGAGCTACTAGAAGTTCTGCCGAAATCTCTTAAATACATCTGCCACAACGGGGCGGGTTATGACAACATCGACGTGGCTGCGTGCTCGCAGAAAGGTAACAATTGATCTCTAATATACGGTTCCTTTCGTGATCTGGACTATGAGGAACGCTAGATGCTATACTGCAAGCACAGATACCTACGGATAACTGAACCCATACTGACTGCTCCATCCATTTCCAGGTATCGCAGTTTCTAGTACCCCCGTGGCGGTCAACAACGCGACAGCTGATGTTGGTATTTTCCTGATGATCGGTGCTTTGCGGCACGCGTACATTCCAGTCGCTGCAATCAGGGAAGGTGAGTTTTGTCTGGTGCAGGACACCAGATGAGCATTATCTGACATGTAATGGACAGGGAAATGGCAAGGGCAGACCCCTCTCGGTCATGACCCTCAGGGAAAGACTCTGGGAATCCTAGGTATGGGTGGTATCGGACGGGTAAGACCTTAATCGCATAAGAGACACTGCGGCAGATTTACTGACAGAGCGCAGGAAATGGCCTATCGCGCAAAAGCCTTTGGCATGAGGATCCAGTATCACAACCGCTCGCGCCTTTCCCCCGAGCTCGAGGGTGATGCCACGTACGTGTCCTTCGATGACCTTTTGGCCACTTCCGATGTCCTCAGTTTGAATCTCGCTCTCAACGCATCGACCCGCCATATTATCGGTGCCAAGGAGTTCCAGAAGATGAAGGATGGTATTGTCATTGTCAACACTGCACGCGGTGCGCTCATCGATGAGAAGGCACTTGTCGAAGCACTTGAGTCCAGGAAGGTATGGCTCTCGAAATTTTGGGGACGTATCTAGATGAGATCACATGCTAAACATAGCCACAGGTCAGCTCGGCAGGTTTGGACGTCTACGAGAACGAGCCCGAGGTCGAATCGGGTCTGCTCAAGAACCCCAATGTTTTCTTGCTTCCGCACATCGGAACTGCCACATATGAGACCCAGAAGGATATGGAACTGCTCGTGCTGAACAATCTGCGTTCTGCAGTGGAGAAGGGAGAGTTGATCACACAAGTGCCGGAACAGAAGGCTAGCAAGCTCAGCAACGGCACGAACGGTAATTGAAATTCAAGATATTATTAGCAGAGGAAGAAGTGGCTTTGGAGTCGCTCGGTTCTTCTTGTTCAGCCTAGATCTCTGCGGCGAATTTTTAGCAATTTTCTTTTCATTAATTAGACCACCTAGATGGCGGCTATTTCGGTTCTGATTCCCTCGGTTCAGACTCTGATCAAATCGACTAGAGGTCGGTATATACGCAGTGATGGCTAGGATAAAAGATTACTAAATATATTCAACGTTAGTAGAAATTGGGAGCAGGATTTCATCATCATAATCAACAAGTAGTTCAGCAGGCAGTAAGTAAGCTGGGAATAACTTAGCGACTTTCAAGTTGAAGCTCTCCACGACGGAAATGCTGGAGAGCCCCACTGTCGGAATTATTGCCGGGCGGTGAAAGCTTGGATGCAGCCCTGGTGGATGCAGTCCGAAGTGGGCTAGACTTAGGGCTCGCTTAGGGCTTGCGGTGCCAAGGCGAAAAAGCACACTACACGAGACACTTCGAGATCTCCAGTTCCAGCGGCCGACCCGTCATCGAAAAGCGACAACAACTCACCCGACCTCGAGGACCATCTCTCTCCGGCAACCTCTTCAAGATGGTGAGTAATTTCGAATTCCTGCATGCTGTCCGATGAACCGTGATGTCGAAATTGCCCATTGCCAGCAAATATCGTGAAGTCCTTGGACGTTTTGCGAACCGCCCGATTTTTCATCAGTCGACCATGCATCATCGCTATCCGTTACAGGAGAAGAGTGAACTTTTCACTGACGCGCCGTCATGTTTCGTATAGGTCCGTTACGCTGCACAGGAGATTCCGGCCGCAAAGAGCGCCCGTTCGCGGGGCTCTTACCTGCGTGTCTCTTTCAAGAACACCCGCGAAACCGCTCAGGCCATCAACGGATGGAAGCTGCAGCGTGCCGTTCAGTACCTCGAGAACGTTATCGAGCACAAGGAGGCTATCCCCATGAGACGGTACGCCGGTAGCACTGGTCGCACTGCCCAGGGTGAGTGACTACATTCTTTTTTTTTCGAGGTCACGCTTGTGGAAGGGACTAGGCCGGGAATTTGGGTGGAAAATTTGTCTGCGTGGAAGGGATGCAGCAATCTGGGGGTGCCGCTTTGTTTTGTGGTCTGGGAGGTTTCAATTGGCGGTTCTTGGATCGTTTGCTGGAAAGAGACGGAGTTTATGGGTTATACCATGAGTTTTTTTTTTTTTTTT